>JAHRHJ020003008.1:380000-823652 GCA_019776745.2 Taxus chinensis | reverse complement strand
GAAACAAAGCACATTGAGGTACATGTTCATTCATACGCAAGCATGGGTTAAAGCACAACATCCAGCTTCAATTTGGTCCAACATCTAAAGAACGAGCATATTCTGCACAAATCACTTGCAAATGACAAGTTGAGTTGTTCAAGAGTCCTCTCCTCAACCCTGGAGACAATGCACATTAAGGGGGGAAGGTTAGGTTAATTATTATTTACCTATATGTAATTATGCTTTTCATATTAATTAATTAATTTATTGTTTATATGGTTATAAATATAAACAATATTATTGTTTTTATTCAAACAATACGGGTGTTGTTATATTGTTTTAACAATATTATTATTGTGTTTCCCCAAATGTAATATTGGAAGCTACTATATTTTAAATTGGTTGTTCCAGGCACATACATACTATAGTAGGGCAGCTCATTCATATGTAATTTGGTTGATTGAGTTTAATATATTTTATCAGGATTCCACCCCTGTTGCTCAATCTATAGTGAAACACTCCGGCTTAAGAGGTTTGAAAAAGGAATGAATCTAATTCCAATCCCATTGGGGCTTGGGTAAGAACCAGAACAAGTGCATTATGGTTTCCAAATGGCCACAAAAGGGAAATTTGGGGGCCTAAAAACCAATTTAAACTAGGCTTCAGCCTATAAGGAGACCTTGATGTAGAATGCACCACTGAAAATGGGTGAGTTTAGGCTCCACGTATGTAGACCATTTTGGAATTATTTTCACTCCTTGTAGATGCCTTAATAAATACACGTACATGGTATGAGTAGAATTGAAATTTATTACGAGTTTGACAAGTGAAATAAGTAATGGATGGAAAATTCATAACGAACACCTTATGGTAACGCTAAGGTCAGGAACATATAAATCCAATGGATGGGCACTAAGCATGCAAATAATTCTCAGGGATGAAATATTTCATTGTGTTGTCCACTCAAAATTCCCCGCTCTGTCAAAAGTAAAAATTTCAAAATTTTGAGTGGAAATGTCTTTTCTGTCGAGCTGGTGGTGTGAAAAAAGTCTTGAAGTTGATAAAATCTAATTTCCTGAGCATTCGGTAAGTATTTCGGGGCTGTCAGGACATTTTTTGCCCACTGTCCCAAGTGCAAACGGGTCTTTTGTTCCCTGATCTGCCGAACATCCGAAGTTGTCCCATTTCGGGCCCGTCGAGAGTTTTGTCCCAAGTGTCCCGAAGTTACTGTGCGAGATGTTCCAATTTCGGCCGAGAACCGCCCGAACCGCGTACTTCACACTTTCTTGTCCCAAAGGTCCCAATTTCAAAAGTGCGCTCTGTTCCAATTTCGCCTGAACCGGCTGAGTCGCGGACTCCGGACTTTTGTGTCGCAAATTTCTCAAGGTCAAACTTAAAGTGCACTCTATTCCATTTTCGGCCGATTCGCCCATTTCGTCCCAACTGTCCCGAGGTTCCAAAGTGCATTCTGTTCCCCGATCGGCCGAAACACCCGAACCGCGTACTCCGGAAACTTTTGTCCCGAAGGTCCCAAATTTAAAAAAGTGCAGGTTGTCCATTTTCAGCCGAACTCCCGAGTCGCGCACTTCGATCTTTTCCGTCCCAATTGTCCCAAAATGCAGTTGTGTGGTCTCTCCCTGTTTCGCCCGATCGGCCGAGCCGCGTGTTTCACGCATTTGCGTCTCACTTGTCCCAAGTGAACCAACGTCATCCATACTTAGTGTTTTCTCGCTCCTACCGAATAGGCTGTTTTTTCAAAATATGAATTCAAATGCGCATTGATTAGTCCTTCTCTCTCCTCAACGGCTATATAACGGGCAAACCTCCTTTGGCATTCTTACATTGTTTTGAACCCTTGCAATTTGAAAACCCGCGCAGGGGCCTCTCCCTCTGAACCCTTTCCGAGCCAGGGTTTGCAGCTCTGTGATATACAATAGGAGATCAAGAGCCGGGAGGATGCGTGGGAGAACTAAGAAGCAGTTGACGAAGGTATGGAAACTGTAAAGACGTCGGTTACATAGTGTCTAAAGATATTCTTGTCATTCTCAAGATAAAATTCTGGCGTGTCCTCGGGGCAAGGACCATGGACTGAGACGGGGAAGAAAAACTCAAAGCAGAGGTTTTCAAAAAGACAGTGGGTCCCTCTCAGAATGGCCACCTGTCTCCGTCCACTTCCTTCTTTCTTCTCGCCATTCTTCGTATTCCATGTAATTAGTTAAGAAATTCGTTGGGCATTCCTTAAAACTATTCTCTAGTAAAAAAGAAACGGTTACGAGGAGTAACGACTTACGCTATATCATGGCCTCTTTGCGCCATTTGAGGAAGAGGGAGAACTGCAATGTCTGCAAGGTAATAGATTATAGAGAAATCAATACAGAGGACTTACGTTCTTTGTCTATCTGATCTTTGTTTTTTTAAGTTCAATTTGTTTCTTGTGGAAGATCATTTATCTGCAAATTCGTTGTCTCACCGATTGCATACTCTTCACTTTGCAAGCTCGGGGGATCATTGATAACCCAAGAAGGACTTTGTGTCCTGATTAATGAATCTTGTGTTCCGTTAAGAAACTTTGCGTTAGGAGATGATATTTACAGAAATTGTTGTCTTTAAATTCCATCTTCCTGTTCTCTACGAATTGATTCGTTGTTTTCAATTACGGGACTTCGCTACATAAAGAATTACTTCTGATTATCATAATTATCTTCTGTGCCTTTCTGCTCTTTTATATTGCTTCATTTCCTAGTCTTTGAAATTGATGACCTTATCATACAAACCCGTTGTGGTCTTCAAGTGTGAACCCAAGAAATAAAGTTCCTGTACCATTTGTAAATAGTTGTTTCTGAATAAGGGTACACTTATCCCAGAAGAGGAGGGATTCTTGTCCCTGACTGTTGCTCTTTAAACGTCCTAATTTGAAAACCAACAGTTTTGGCACAACTCCGCTGGGGGATTTTTCCAGAGTTCTGTTATTATGATATCTGTGATCCTGGACGGATCTCCGCATTTTACTCGAGGGAGAAGGGACCCTTGATCGAAGATTCAGTTTCAGCTTTTAGCACACAGGGTTTTCCTTGCCTTCAACAAGAAATAGAAGGATCGTCGACAAGCACACCACCTGGTCAAGAAAAGAAGTCCGGCGTCGTGGATTCTTCAGAAACCTACTAGTCCCAATCTACGAGCTTTGACTCCGTGGGTTGGTTAAAGTTCCTATCCAAGCCCAGTTTTCAAGAATGGCGGACACAATTGCAATGGGGTCAGCGTGTCGAGGTTCCTGGACCTTATAGCTTCTACATGAGCTACCCAGAGGTAACCGGAAGCAGAAGAACTTCCCGAAATTCAACAGGCGATGGCAGGTAAGGTTACATCAGAGGAACATATGTGCGCCTTATAGTTGCATGTGGGGTGGGAGGAACATGAAGACGTCTCCGTAAATGTTCATGAAGACTTGGCAAGAATAGAAACTGCTACTGTATTGGTATTTCACCTTCCGTGGTGCTCTTATTATAACCGAATGGGACACCATGAGAACCCAGTTCGAGAATCGTTTAAACCGGCAGAAGATGTGCTGCTTTGCCCAAATTTCTCGATAAAGAACGACTCTATAGAAACCACATGAGAGGTTTTGTGGCTCGATTCAAGAGTTGATAAATAAATTCAACACAACACTCGCCTGGTTGATCGGGATTCACACCTGTTTCTTCTGAATGCCCAATCACCTAAAGTTAGTTAGTCACTAAGAAGGGCGTAATCTCGGACCGTTAGCTCTGGACCAGAAATGGTGTTATGTCGAGGTGGCTGACTTGATCCAGTCGGGAAGTGAGAAGAGACATATGCAATCTAAGTCTGCTGCTTCTTCCTCTTCCACCCCTAGACCGAACACTGTACCCATTAGTTCAGAAGCTTACGAGATCTTCTTGCTATAAGAAAAATGGCTCAGCACGCTTCTGCAGACGTTCCGAGGAGGAAAATTTCCAGCCCAGGAATCGTTTGCCTACTTCTCACAAGATTAGCACTTAAGGACTCCTGTTGTCCCGTCACTGCGCCTCTTCCGATGTGGAAGAGAAATAGATGATGATGAAGATAATGAAGCTTGCGAAGAGTTTGTTGGAAGAATTTGATGAGAGGCAGAGGGGAACTGCGGGATCTCGAGTGAATTCTTTACCCACTGAGGGGCTTGATGATGAGATGAAGTGTAGCCTCGATGACAGTGAAATCTTTTCGCTGTTCCGGATCGAGAGAGAACAGACAAAGCAGAGGGAGAAGGTCCACCTCCCCTAAGCCATCCAAGGAGCAGTTGCAACTAACCTGTAGATTTGGAAAGAAGAGGATCTCCTATCCCTACTTCGTCACACAGAAGGTGAGTCCTATCAATCTAGTAGTTACCAAAGTTGGCTTTCTTTTTTCCTAAAATTCAAGACTAGAATGTTTCCAATAGATGATGGTCTGTCCACTTCTGGATCCTTTGAATTGTTGATCACTTGAAAAAAGGACCAAGGTACAAATCTCAGAAGCTGAGTACTACAAACCAATCCAAAGCTTTGCAAAAATGATCCAATTTGGTAATTCCAACTCTAAGAACAATTATAAGGCCCTGTGACCTACTCCCCTTCGGCACCAAAGCCAAGTCTGGTAGCTCGTTGTAACCTCCCTTGGTGACAAAATTAAACATTTTATGTAAACACTTCTAATAGAGGTGGACATAGACTTCAGGGTAGTAATTGTGTCATAGCTCTGGAGCCTCAGAAATGTGATGTGCTACCGAAAACAAAGCTCATGCGTTAGCTGACACTCACTCATACTTATGGATCATGCTACGCCAGGAGAGTTAAGGACGTTGCCGATGGTGGAAGGATTAAAGATGCAAAAGTGGGCTTTTGCTGCTTTTCCTGAAAAGAAGTCTTGGTACCATCCTAGTAGTAGACAGTTCCTTCCTTTTATGGAATTGTGGCCTAAGTAGAAATTTTGTAAAGATGTGTGGGGGCGGGGGATTCAAACGGATTGGTCGCTGCCTCATACCTGCAAGTACAAATGACGAAGTTACTGACCTGAGAAGTAGTCTGAGGATATGTGCAGAAAACGGATGATCTAGGCACAAATCTTCTATTAGGATATGGGGCATGGTATACATGATTCTGTCCATGATGAAATACAACCCTCCAAAGTAGCACCTAAACGATCCCAATGGTGTTGGATTTAGGAATTTGATGGCAGTTGTTCCTCAGCTGGGTCGAGTTGGGGTACTGCAGTTCACCTGGAAGGATGCCTACATCCTTTTTCATTTAAGTTGCAGTTTTGAACACACTAAATAATACAAGCAGGAGTACGAGGCTCGCAGTCTTGGACTGCAAGTGGCAAAGAACAAGGTGTGAAGAACATTCTGGCCGTGGTGATGATGCAGACTGATTGTGAAGCAAGGTCGAAACCTCTTTCAGGTAAAAAATGGGAGGCTGAGCATTACCAGAATCAGGTTTGGGATTCCCATTGATGATTCCTTGAGGCTTTCTCTATTGAAGGCATACCTAGAGAAAGAAAAGCCAAGGGGCTGAATTTCAATGGCTGTCTCAGGGGCACTACTGATTCCCCATCCTGAATTCTCTCAAGGTAGATAAGTCACATTGAATGGCCACCGGCCTATTTACCTGACAATACCAATAACTGGACAAGTTTTCAACGATGACCAGCATTTGCTTTCCTTACTGGAAACTCAAGGGTAATTTAGAACAACTGTATTTGAGGAAGTGACAAAATTGCCTCGTGAGAGTGTGTCCTTGACCAAGCCGTAACCAAGGAGAAGAAAAAGATTAAAGATGGATGCAGCAATCTCAAGAAGCAAGAGCATACCAGGTTTGGTGAGTCTGAAGGAAAAGAGAAGGCATATTTGATCAGCATGAGGTATGTGAATCTAGAGCTCTTCTGGGGCCTCAGCAATCAGCTGAGTATGTAAGATTGATATTGGAGTCATACTGACCCTAAGCTACGTTGAATATGGACCACCCACCTGATAGCAACAGCGACCCCACTGAGAGGAGAAAAGCAATTAATCTTCTAAGGAGGTTATGGGAGTTCTGGCATATTCTATAAAGATATAAAAGCCTTCAAGCAAAAGATATGCAGGCACTCTATCCCTCTCAAACCAGGAATCAAGCCTTTACAGCAGAAACAAAGGCAGTACAACCCCAAAATAGCTGGGACACCATCTTCCAGGAGATTCAGAAATTGTTGAAGGATAAAATTATGTGTCCATTCCACCATTCACATTGATGCAAATATTGTGCTGTCAGGAAGAAAACTGGTGAGCTGAGATACCGACTGTGTTGATTTTAGGAACCCGAATCAGGCTTCTCTGAAAGATAATACCTTTGCCTATGATGGATCAAGATATTTGCAAGGCAAACCAGGCTTGAAATGTTATCTAGCTTGAGGGTCGGGATACACTCAGTAGAGGGTGGAATTACTGCCAGATTCAAACAAGCCAACCTTCACCATCCTTGGGGGGCCCTGTACCTACAAGAGAATGCCTTTGGCTTATCAACGCTGGCTGACCACTTTACAGAGAAGCTTGGATCTGGCTTTTGGAAGCTTGAAAGGAAAGTGTATTGTCATATACCTTGATGACCTGACAGGTTTCCAAGACAAGAGCGGATTCATTGTAAGCACCTGGAGGACAGTTGCTGAGATGCAGAGAGCATGGAATCTCTCTGAACCCTAAAACAGAGGTCTTTGTGTTACAGAGGAAAAACTAGTAGGCACATGGTCTCCTAAGGATTGTATTAAGGATTGACCCGGAACGAGTTCAAGCATACAGCAAATTCCCTCTCCCAACCAGGAAAAAGGGGAATCTCCTTGAAGCGTTCATTTTCTGTGATCTTTAACTGAATTTTCCTCAGCGTTCGAAGAATGAAAACCTTAGATTTGTCGAGAAACTGACGAATATTTATTTACATTGGTGCTTCAGATCATATTGTGTGAACTTATATTTGAGATATGAAAATATATGTTTATCCTTGTAAACAATCCACAATGCATAAATAGATCTAGATCTTAGAATATATGAAAGATGAACTAAACAATGACTATAATAAGATTTACCATGCAAGAACCAGATTTATTCATGTTCAACACCATTATCCAGCCAATTTATTCCATTTCATTAAATACTGTAAAACACATAAGCTTCTTACATTCATAAGTATCTCCATGAATCATGTGCGTGACAAGATCAACAACATAACTCTACAATAATTCACACTCACTAAAACCATGTAAATCAATTCATATTTATAGGGGTGGGGACTTTCCCTTCACCACCCATGCACTTTCTCAAAATAGGTCACATGCTAATAATAGCCATGCGCCTTTACAAAAGGATGAAAAACGTGCAAGTGCTCTAATAATAGACTTCCTATAGTTAACTCTGAGTAGAAATCCTATTATTATCCTAAACTATGCATGGTGCTCAACCGATGCTTGTTCCCTAAATACCCTTGTGTGGACTGTAAGTCTTCATGATTTTATGTGCTCAGTGCACGCTATCTCTAAAAATAGCCTTCCATAACAAAAGTGGCTAAGTCCTGATCCTGGGCACTTCAACCTTACTGTAACACATGCGCTCTTCCCGTGCCCTACATTCACTCGCCCAACACTTAGGCTATTTTTTTTGCCCAACATTACCCCACACTAAAGTGGATTGCCACCCCGATAATGGGTAATCACCTTATCACTCCAAAGAATATAGAAAAAGAATAATGAATGAAGAATAAATAATAAAGAATAAAGAATACACTAAGTCTTCTACTTTGTGCCATTTACTTCTTTTGGTAGAATAAATTATGGATATTCACTTTGAATTTCACCTTTAAACTCATACCAGTTTGTTAGTGATACATTTTTTTATCAGGGATGTCTATGACTATGTCGTCAAACTCATCTAGAGTCATGTTTCCACCCTCACTCTTCAAATTCTAAGGATGTTGGACATACTTGAGACCATCCCTTCCATGACATCCATCTTTGCAGCAATGATCTTTCCAATGCTCTTTATTTGGTCCATGTGTTGCTTTCTTGCAGCATCCAGTGCATCCCACTTTGTTTCTACCAAGTGTAATTCATTCGGTGTGCCCGAGTGTTTCATCCTTTGCCACCTGCAGAACTTCATTTTCCTCTACTTTTGTTCTTGCCTGTACCATGCTATCAGGTGATGTACACATGACCAACATTGAATCTACCTTCTTCATTTCATCCTTCAAGGCTTACAAAACAGCCTCATAGCTGGATATTTTCCTTGCAATTTAATCCTTGACCCTTGATGCTTCTTCTGCAGCATCCTTTGGTTTAGGGAGGCGTACTGGTTCATCTTCTAAAAGAAAATGAACTGTTGTGCATAGATAATAGGGTTCCGACTTGAACTCTTTGGGCACCTTTTCTTGAAAATTGGGCCTTCTCTACAAGATTTCATTGGCTATCTACTCGGCCATCTTCTTGACATATTCTTCCTCGACCACTACATTATCCCGATCCTGGGTGAGTTGTTTTATCTCTTTGTCCCTATCCTTCTTATCTTCCAAGAGCACCGTATTGTTGTTTCCTTATCAATATTCTCGGCGTGCTACTTCAGTTGACACTTTAACTAAGTGTTACTCACCTGTTCATCAGAAAATTTGTGGGCTTGATGGTCATATGGCATGTATGTGGCACCTTCCTCATCTTCTTTGAGCTACACACCTCCTCGCAAACATTAAAATCAGGCTCATCCATGTGAGTCTGCATACTCCATGATAATTGCTTGCGAGTGTGCACATATTGGCCATCTCTGGGTCCATCCAATCCTAACCATATAACTGTGTATTGGGTAGGGTGCTCTGGCAGGCAAATTATTTTCCCCTGGTCATCCAAGTAGCCCAACTTTTGAGTTCCCACTACCTCTTCACCTCCATGTTGACCTATCTGTTCTCCCCACTTCCTCTTGAACAGGCATCCTTCTCCTTGTTTGTTCTTCATTTCCTGTTCCTGTTGTTACTTCGCTACCCACATTCTAGCTTACCTCCTCTTCTTTCTCTCTTCCTTCAGGTGTGGGGCATTCTAGGACTTCTGTATCTCCACTAACGTTGTTTTCCCCTTCACCCGAGTGCTGCTCGTGGGCACTCATACTTTCATCAATGGTCTCATACATGACCTAGTCCCCAATATGTTCATCTTCTTGCATTTCAACACTAGGGGTGGCATCCTTCTCCTGTGTGATTTACTGAGGGGACTCTTCCTCCTCACTATCCTTTACAAGAACATATCTTTGGCATTTTCTCCTCTCATCCTCCTCATCCTTTATAGGAGTAACACATGACAACCTCCTCACTAGATGTGAAGTCCCTACACCAGTATCTTTGGTTGTGCACCTTTTCCACATGACTCTCCTTGTATGATCTATTCCAACGATGTCTTCTTATTCCTCCTGCTCTAGGACATTCTCTAACCTTGTAGCCACTGGATCTTCCTGGGTTGGGGGTGTAGATGAAACTTTCCTTGATGTTCCCACTATCTTCCCCTTATTTGGAGGTCTTGGGACTATCATATCCGCACCCTTTACCACCTTTCCATCCTTGAATCTTGGCCTTAGATAAATATACACGCACGTTGGTTCAATTTTTCCTATGGCCAGACTCTCTAGTGTGATGCACATTATCAGATTCCATGGTTTCCACATAGGCCTCTTTCTTTGGCCATACATAAGTCTTGCACATAATGTGGATATCTACATCTAATTTTTCCACGTCAAACTGGAGCTTGCGCACATCGTGAACCTATTCACAGAATCCTTAAAGTATCTTGCAGTAAAAGTGAATGGTAACTTACACCATGGGATTTTCTCTCCCATGACTGCATATGGAAGTGCCCCAAGCTGAAATGTTGGTAGACTGTAAACTCAGCCTCTCCATCCAGTACTTTGGGTAGTTCATGCGGAATGCACCATTCTCCTTCAAATTCCCCGTGCAAGCCTCCTGAACCACTTCCCCATGCGCTCCTTATACACGTTAGAAATAGTTCAATGTAGAGTGTATTTTACAATTTCTTTGCTGGGGACTTTTTTTCCAAAGGGAACTCCCAGATGTTCTCCCTTGGTCCATCGGGTATGCTAATTTCATTAAATACAATTAATAATAGGATAAAAACCCAAGTTATCTTCTCACCTTTGACGTCCTAGATGCGCTCCTCATTTACCAAACTTTCTGTAATGTACCCCACAATGTTGTAGTATGTTTTATTTTCCATCTTGTATGATATGTACAACCAACACATATTCACCTCATTCCACCCTTTAGTGGCACCCAACTTGCTTCCCTGATAAGTGTGTTGCAACCCTGGTGGCCATGTCTGTAATGTTGGTTACTTTAAAGGCTCAGGACCCCCTTCTTATATTGATGTATGGTGGTCATTGCATCAATACCCTCATCGTCAGATAAGTCACTAGTAAATCTCCAAGCCTGAATCATGTAACCCTGTCACCTTTCCAATCATCTTGGCAGTGATCCTCATTCTCCTACCCACGAAGTAGAAAAATTCCTCATGCACACACGACATGATACATTGATACAATTTCTCAGGCTTCCCAAAATAGGGAAACTCATGATTTGCATGACCCCCATGCTTTCAAGTAACTTTTCACAGAGGTGTCCAAAACTCTAGTGTCGTCTGCCAACTTCATGTTAGTTTTCTTGTAGACTTCTACCGTGAATGTCCTTCAGGAACTTCTTAGTTTGGTGGTTGATTTCTGAAACCCTACACTATGTTATTTTTATCTCCCATGGATGCCACCCTCAATCACCTCTTCTTGGTAAAGAATTTCTACCATCATTCCTCTGTTGGGTCATCAACCTCCTTCTCCACAACTGGAGCCTTTCGTGGTGCCATCATTCCTTCCAATCCCATAAGTGTGGTGAAACCCTAGCTGCTGCAGACCCAAGTCATGCCTAAACCCCTTCATTGCACACACACCACCACTTGAATCCTTAATTGTGCCTAAATGCTCAACAACGTGCTTCGAATCTCGATAGGTTTACTCGATCTATAGAGTTCTCATCATCTTCATCTCTTCTTCATACTTCTCAATTTTCTTCAAACTCACAAGGTATCAAATGACGTTGCAAAACATCAACTTTTATACAAGTTTCAAAAATCCCCCTTCCTTAATTGCTCCACCTACCACCGTACATGGCATTAATTCCTCTTGAGCACATTTTGTGCCTCTTTTTCACGCACCCCAACTCTCGCACCTCAATATTTTGTGCCTTAGTCATAACTTTCTGGCATGCTAACTACTTATCTGTCACAGATCTCCTCTACACGTGCTTCTTTATGTGAAATTATTTATCCAATGTGACCCAACATGTGTAGTCTCCAATGTTGCAATCTCCTTGCATTACACTAAGAACTCATCACCTTACATGTGGTCTTAACTTTGAGCAATCCTCTTGAAGTTTTCATCAATTTGGAAATCATGTCCCTTTTATGGTCACCCATGAGTTTGTTTCTTTTTGTACCAACTAACCTTCTTTATCCACCCCACACTAAGGTTATGCTTGGTCCTCTACGTATCAAAACACTTGAGTAATAATGAGCTTCTAGTGCGCATGTAACTGCGCTTATTACACAAAATATTGATATAAATTGAAAAAGCATAGCAACAATGAATGTAACACATATAAAGGGAATGCATTAAGGGAAACCTAATCTAGCTGGTAATACTACCTTATTACAAACACCAAGAAGGCTTATTTATAGTAGGGCTTTAGCCTACTCTCGTTAAAGTAATCAGGTAACCATGTTCCATCAAGCACCTTAAACTGGCAAGCGCCTGAGTCAAGTATATGAGTGATAACATACGGTCCCAACCAATGCACCTTAAGCTTTCCTGGGTGGCATAGAAACTTTGAATCATAAAGAAGTACCATCTACCCAACCTCAAGCTTCTTGTCCCTGATGTGCCTATCATGCCATGCCTTCTGCCTAGATTTTTCTTGCTTCTGACTCCATCGTGCTATGGCACACCTCTCATCCATTGTATCAACTTGTCAATTCTTTCTTCCAATGCTTTCTCATCATTATCGAGACCTCCTACGTGCACAATACACAAAGAAGGTAACATGAATTCCATGGGAAGAACTGCTTCTACACCAAACACCAACTGAAAGGGTGTTGCCTTATTCAACCATTTGTAGGTTGTTCTATATGCCCAAAGCACAACAGAAACTTTATCATCCCAGTCTTTCCTTCCAACATCACAATTTTTTGTCAATGTTTAGCTCAATATCTTTTTGAAAGCTTCAATAGTCCCATTTTCTTAAGGGTGATAGGGTGTTGTCTTATGGTGTGCAACCATAAATTCATCCAATAATATCCTGATAGTCTCATTAAGGAAATGAGTGCCCCTATCACTTGTCAAACTTAAAGGACATCCATACCTGGTAAGAATATTTTCCCACAAGAACCTTGTTGTTGTAGCTACTGTACAATCCTTTGTAGGTGTCACTTCCACCCACCTTGTAAGATAATCTGTACAAGTGATGATGTAGCATGATCTAGTTCTGCACGTGGTTGGGGAAATAGGACCCACAAAGTCAATTTCCCATTTCTCAAAAGGTTCTGCACTAGTAATAGGCCTCAAAGGAATTTCATCTCTCTACCCAAGTTTTCCAAGGCACTGACAGTGATCACATGCCTTACAATATTCTTTACAATCCTTGTACAAGGTCTCCCACCAAAAACCAGCTAGTAGAATCTTGTGCATGGTGGCATCCCCTACATAGTGTCCACCTGTAATACCACCATGAGCCTCCTCCATAATTGTTGTTCACTCATGCTCTAGTACACATCGGTGCAATACTTCATCTCAACCTAGTTTGTATAAGTCACCACTGATCAACATGAAAGGTGTGGCATGAATTGCAAGTTGTTTCTTTTCTAAGGCCTTCATTCCTTTGGGCACCATACATGTGTGCAAAAAAACAAGAATATCCTCTAAGTCTGAGGGTGCATGGTTTAGTCTATATAACTATGCATCTGACATTGTATCTTCAATACTCTACGCATCCTCTCCTGATTGAATCCTTGATAAATGATCTGGGCCAAAATTACTTTTACCTGGCTTTACCATAACTGTAAAGTCAAACTCCTGGAATAATAGAACCCATCATCATATGTGCCCCTATAAAATGGGCTTGTTCACGAAGTATTTCAATGCCATGTGATCTGTATAGAAAATAAAAGGTGTTGCTAGAAAGTACTGTCTAAACTTATGTAGCACGTAGATCATTGACAAAGCCTCGCGCTCCGTAGTTGTATAATTTTGTTCTACAGGAGTCAACTTTCTGCTAGCAAAGAAAATAGGATGATCTATAATACCTTCTCCAAGATGAGCTAGAACTACGCCAATGGCCATGCCAGAAGTGTCCACATGTACATGAAAAGGTATATTCCATGAAGGAAAATGTAGGATAGGTGCCTTAGTAAGCCTTTCCTTTAATGCTTCGAATGCATGTTGTTGTGGTTCTCCCCAATAAAACTTTCCTTTACCTTTTAATAATTCCTCCATGGGTGCAACAATCTTAGCATAACCTTTGATAATTTTTCTGTAATACCCTGTGTGGCCCAAGAATCCACACACCTCTCTCTAACTAGTAGGCTCTTCTAATCTTAAAATGATTACAACCTTAGCTAGATCGACTAACAAACCCTCCTTGCAGATGATATGCCCTAGCAGAGTCCCAAAAGGTGTAGCAAATACACACTTCTTAATATTTAGAGAGATGTTTAACTATCTGCATCTCTCAAACATTAACCTCATATTGTCACAATGATCCTTAACAAGCCCATATATGGTCCAATCATCTAAGTAAACCAGCAAAAAATTGTGAATAAAGTCCTGAAATTCTTGAACAATAATACGCAAAAATACTACAGGCGTTCTTCAATCCAAAAGGCATCACCGTGTATGAAAAACTTCCCCATTTAGTGGTGAAATTTGTTTTCTCTTGATCTTCTTTAGCAATTTGTACTTGATGATATCCAAAAAATCCATCTATAAAGGAGTAAATCTCGCGCCCTGCAACGCCTTCCAATATTTCTTCAGTAAAAGGTGTAGGGAAAGGATCAATCACACATGCAACATTCATCTCTCTGTAGTCCACACAAGTCCTAATTCTTCCATCTTTCTTTATATTGATTACCATAGGGCTAACCCACTCTTGATTCCTCTATGGGCTCAATGATGCCAGATTTCAACATCTTGTCAATTTCTTCTTTAACTTTTATGTGCAGGTTAGGGTTCATCCTGTAAGGTCTCTTCCTAACTGGGTGCACCTTCCTTTAACTTAATTTTCATCTCACCCAAAGATTCATGCACTCCTTTCAACTCATGGTAGCCCCTAGGAAACAAGTCCTTGAAATCACGTAGCAACTTAGTTATCTTAGCCACTTCAGAGTCAGACTAGTAATCTCCAATGATGGCCTCTTTAGGTTCAAATTCCATCCCAATGTTCACTTTATTTGTCTTCATAGGTTCATGGTAGGCGTGCCCTTCTCATCTGCACTATCTAAGACCTCACGCATACCCTCTAAATGATCTATGTCTAAATTTTCCACTTCTTCATCATCCATCATGTAGACCATCTTCCCTTTCTCCTTCTCTAGGCAAGCGCACTCAAGTAGTTCTGCATCTGTCTCTTCTACTTCCTCAAAATGTACTTCTAGGTCTGAATCACCAAGTAACTCCTGAATGAGTTCTTTAGCTTTTGCACTATCTCCCATAGTCAAGTGCTTCATAACCTGTAATGCCTCATTCACCAGAGGTTTAGTGGAGAAGTAGTCAAAAGTCTGGATCATACCTGTAGTCAAGTCTTGCCAATTTCCAGTCTCTCTATTCAACTCCGCATAAACATACCATGCACGTGCGTAGCCTCGCAAGGTGAAATAAAGCTTGTGCACCCACAACAAAGGTGGTAAATCCTCCTACCCCTCTATCTAGAGTCTCTCACACTATTGAACGTGGTGTTGAACAGGACTATTACCATGATATTCACAGATCTGAGTAGGTGTATTACTTCTGAGAAACCTTGCTGATAGGGAAATTCTCACTTCTCTCCATTCTATGAGGTTATCCCTATGAACCATCCACCAACGCACTATTTTCCTACATAGGGTATAAAATAACATGTTCCTTCTATCCACTTGATCCTTCCACTATAATTCCATGGCTTGCAAGAATACCTCAGGGTTTCCTTCACCAGTGTACCAAGGTACAGGGTTGTTGCCTAACCACCTAACACAACGTGGCCTACTTACGCACGCAGCTGCACTTCTTACCTCATGCCCAACCATCTCGTAAGTTCCATGTGCCTAATTTTCATAGGAAATACTTGTAGTATCACTGATGGACTATGCATCTTCCCACTAGAGAATTCCTTCCTTAGATGGCTCAAGCGCTTCCGGATCTCGAATGGTGCATGCACATAAATTTTGTTCAGGTCTTCTTCACTTAAAGGCTCAACATAAGGTGTAGATTTTCCATTTGTCAAAGGGATAATAACTCACTCCTCCTTGTTCTCAAAACTGATATATCCCTTGTTGAAATGTAGATCAACATTATTTGCATAACACCAAGGATGCCCAAGTAGAGCTGGGAAGTTGTCCACTTCTGCGAGTGCCAAAACCTCAAAATCTCCAGTGAACTTAGCCCCATGTATGGTGATTGATGCATCTTTCAAGACTCCAATTGGTGTGGCCTTAGTCTGATTTTCCATAAATAGTACATTAGAAGATGGCTACAATGGAGGTCTACCCATCTGAACCCATGCATCTAAAGTAAGCACATTCACTTCCACACCTGTGTCAATCAAAATATTACTCAAAATCCATCCATCCACAACAACATTCAGAGTGATCTCCTTGTCATAATCCAAGCTATGAGGAGGGAGATTAGCATGTAAAATCTTCCTTCCATTCTCAATACCAACACGCAGAGTGTTTCCCTTTAACCAACTCCCTAGTAATGGAATAATGTTCTCCTGACGTAGTAGCTTGCATACTTCTTTCAGATCATCAACATCCGACTGGAGAATGTCAGCTGCCTTCTTCTATTCCAACTTCCAGTGACTGTTCCTTTAGACATTGTATCTCACCCTGCAGATCTCTGAGTACCTCCATGGTTTCTTGGTAAACCTCCTTCTGATGTGTAGGGTCTGGATACTTTGCATGCAAAACCTCCTCCTTAGTAATGGTAGGCTTCTGTTGCAACGTTTCTCTAGGCATGCGCAGCCTCAGCGCATATAATAATCTTCACAGGTACCATCTCAGGGTCTGGTGCTAACTTTGGCATCCATTGGTTTTCCATGGTGTGTGCTGTATTCTAACCATCCATGTGCCCTTGTTATCCTGTTTGTGGTTCTTTCTCAGATGTTCATATAAATCTGGGCACTCTTTATAGTTATGATTCTTTCCACAAAAAGAACAATTAATGTTCTGAGGACACTCACACCTGTAATGGTCAGGAGATCCGCACGTATAACATGTCCCATGAGGAAACTCACCTTGTCCACCACCGTGGCCTCAGCCCTTGAATCCACCATGGTATCCTCGACCTCTGCCATGGCCTCCCTCAAAGCACCCTTCATTCTGATCATAGCACCCTTGAGTGTGATCATGATCATGTTGCTCACTTTTATCCTTAGATTTATTTGCAACTCCAGTTTTTTGTACACCAATATCAATGGCATCATGTATCTCATCAATTAACCTACAATATTCAGTATTGTGAGTTGTGGACCAGAAAATCTTATAGTAACAAGACACATTCTTCCTTATCACGCGTTGCAATAATGGGCAACAAATTGCATCATGGTCTAAATGACATATCTCACAATCCAGCAATATGGAGCGCACTGGTCTACAAGGAAAACTATCCTTAATGTGCCCTTCTACTTCACAATATGTGCACCAAATTTCGTTGTGCGTCTCATGCATTGAATTGGCTAAAAATTTCTCCAACTATTTTTCCATTGCTGCAACCTGAGCTTCCATGAATGGACTTACTCTAGTGTCTATGCTTCCAACTTCCTCAGCACGCAAAGATGCTTCAAGTGCCTCATGTGGATCTGTATAAGTCTTATGTGAGAGCACCCTTCTAAATGGCATGATCAAGCCTCTGATGAACCACTGTGCATGCTGATTGGCATGGATATCATAAGATAGTTTAGATAGAAGTGTTTTGAAATGAGCATCATATTCCCAAACACTCTCAGTAGTGCCCTACTTGATATCCTTGAGCGTGCTTATACTTTTCTACTCGAACTCAGGGATATAAAATTCTTTGAGGAAAGCATCTCGTAATGTTGTATAATCCACACAAGTCTGATCAGGGTCAAACTTCCTATACCAGTTGTGCGTGTGTCCCTGCAACGTAGTTACAAACTGACTTGCCTTGTTCTCTGAAGCTGTAATTCCCTTTCACATGCCACAGTATCTCACACATATGGGTGTGCTCAACAACATCTTCTATTCCCCTATATTCTGGGAGATGAAGTGACATCTCCATGTAAATATTATGGGGCTGGTGAGGACCATGCCCACCAGATCCAGAACCTCCTGTGTTACCTCCACCTCCAGATCCACTAGATCTCGAGCCACCTGTGCCTCCTGATCCTCCACCTGTAATAGGAATTGAACCAGAGGATGCACTACCTTGTGTCCCAATAGTGGTGCTAAACTGAACTCCAACAGTCTGTGAAGTTGCACTACCCCCAGATGTGAGTCCAAAGTTTTTGCACACCTGTGTTCTATGCCAATGACGTGCCTGAAAAGGTACCTCCAAATAACAAGGAAGACATCTACCCAGCCATAGATGTACTTGTTATGTGATTTACTCCTAAACCTGTTGATAAGTCAACTTTACCTCTTGCTACTCTACTGCCCAAACTAGCTTGTTGACTACTAGATGTACTAGAAACTGGAAAACCAAGCGCAAGGGCTAGGTTACTAGGTAGGTTCAAATGCACACCTATGGCCCATGTTGTCTCTACTGGTGCACTCTCATAAGAGGCCGATGAGGGTTCCCTATTATGCTTTCCCAAATGGGGGAGTTCTATATGCTCTAGCTCCACGTCCTCTACATGAGCTCCAAATCCTTCACGAGCCATCTCTCTCCACAATGCCATCCATTCTGTAACCTCACGTTACTTCTCTAAATCCCTCTCATGCACCTCATTGAACTTAAGCCACCTTTCTTCTCTTTTCCTTTCTACCACTAGGTCCGCCATCTTTCACCACACCTGCTCCTACCCCCACTCGCATGGTGGGGTTTAGCTAGCCATCGATTTCTCTTCCAAATTCAGGGTTACCATCAAGATCTTGATCACCAGTGGAATTCCATGCAGATATGATCCCCTAGGATAACGTAAAAATTGAAACTCAGCTACCTCTGGACAAGAGTAAGTGGAAATTGAGTACTCCAAAATATAGCTATTCAAAACACCATGGAACCAAGTATCCACAGTGCACGTCCAAATTAGATCAGCATCATAGAGAGCCTAAAATTATTCTTGCATCTAGACAAGTGTGTGAAACCTCCAATTCCTTTTAGATGCATAAGCAACCAGCCACTCGTATAGTTCTATGGGAAAGATAGCAAAGAATCTCTCATATAAGCAGTCATACAGATTCTGCTCAACCCACGTGCATGCGTCAAACTCAGATCCAGTGTTGAATCTCTGAGCATATTCTTCTTCCAGATCTATTATCCACTCCTCAACACTTACTAAGGTCAACCAGTACGTCTTCATCATGCAACATCCTGAAAATAGCTGAGAAAGAGGTCTCGGTAACAGAACCAATGATGTAGCCTAGAATTCACTGTAAATAACCCAGGCACTGGCACATCACTCAGCCTTAGCTGAGCACTCACCCGAAGCATGCAAAGGCACCAGGTCCCTCTTTAGAGTTGCTTGTTCATAATGTTAGCATGATGATGCATATATATATTCATAATTCATAATAGTAAACAATCCATAGTGCACAAAACCAGATCTAGATCTTAGAATATATGAAGATGAACTAAACAATGACTATAATAAGATTTACCATGCAAGAACTAGATTCAGTCATGTTCAACACCATTATCCAGCCAATATATTCCATTGCATCAAATACTGGAAAACACAAAAGCTTCTTACATTACATAAGTATCTCCATGAGTCATGTGCGTGTAAAAAATCCATCAGCAGCACAACTCTACAATAATTCACACACATCTATATCAAACCCGTGCAAATAAATTCATATATATAGGGGTGGGGACTTGCCCTTCACCACTCATGCACCTTCTCAAAATAGGTCACATGCTAATAATAGCCATGCACCTTTACAAAGGGATACAAAACCATGCAAGCACTCTAATAATAGACTTCCTATAGTTAACTCTGAGTAGAAATCCTATTATTAGACATAACCTATGCATGGCACTCAACTGATGCTTGTTCCCAAAATAACAATGCCTGTGACCGTAAGTCTTCTATCTTTGTGTGCTCTAAGAATTAAATTTTTGCATTTCGAGAGATTTAAGGATTCCACCTGATTTCCCAAAAAATAGTGAAAAATCTTTATTTTCATTGAAATGGTTGGATTATATTCAGGATAACAACAATAAAAATTAGTATTTTTCACATTTTTACCAGGAATATATTTTCTAAATGATTAAACATTTGGTTAAATTTCCTATAAAATCAATGATGATTTAACACTTCTTTGTGAAAATTGAACTCTTTACAAATTTGAATCTCATTAGATTTATTTTTTCACATAATGAAGAAATAGGTGAGAAATTAATGTAACTTGAATTTTATTTGTTACAATTTTTTGCATTTGAGGGATCAACCATGCTTTGAGGTTTTTTTAGAGAGGAAAAGGAAGTTCTAAGCAGCATGTCCTATCAAATGAAAAACTCGCAGTGGTTGCTACTAGCTCAATTTTTCATAAATGCTTATCTTGGCCCTACATTTAACGCTTATATTAAGATGTAGGATCTTCAAGTCAAAGAGCTTGATTCAAGGATTTTGTGCTAAACAATAATGGGAAATGAGGTATAAAATATTATAACTCTTCGCAGAATCAACTGAGGAAAGAACCATTGTGGGAATCTTGCACAACTTGCAGTGTGATGATTGTAAGCCCTTGGTCACCTGAACTTGTAGTAGTATGCCAATCAAATTTGATAAGTCCTAAAAATCTTGACAACTTATTAAGATTTTTTCTACCTTCACCTCTTTTTGCTTTTAGCACTCTGCTGCAAAAAATAGCCCCGAGCTTCAAGCTGTCAACATCCATGCACAACTGGAAGATGTTCTTGTAATGAAAGGAATTGTCATTAATAATTACTTGAAATATTTTGTTACTCCAGAATCCTTTCAGAAGCAAAAGCCTAGCGGCTCCAACTCCTCCTGAGTGGTACATCATGTTTCAGGATAAATACCATAAATACTATGTTCAGTAGTATTCAAAATTATCAATAGGCCTCTTCTTCTTGTAAGATACTTCGAATCAGTTAACAATGGAGAAACATAAAGCTACACGATAAGGGAAAAATATCTATTATATTATCCATGCCCCTCAATGCACCCCCTTGGGAAGTATTTACCACATCATGGCCTTGTTATAAAGCAACAACTTTAATTAAAAACATCCCCATCCCCATTTTATTATAAGGAAGATCTTAACTTTAAAACCCCCTATTATTATAACATGCCACATAGTTTAAAGTCCTTATTATTTAATTTGAAGTTATTTTAAAGGTTAATCACCCATTTTAATACACCTAGCCAAATAAACCCTCCACCTATAATATGATGCACATAATTATACTTTTTCAAAAAATAGCGAATTAAAATTAAAAAACAGAAGGCGGTGGAAATGATTAAAGTGGTTAAACATGGGAAATGACCCGGTGAGTGGAGTGGGAAGGATCCCATGTGGGTGGTTAGATGACACAAGGCCTGGGGCAGGGTCTAAGCTAACCGACAGAGAAATAGAGAAGGTGCAAATGTAAACCCAATGTAACGAAATAAACACAGAGAAATGGGTAAAAGTGCAACAAACAAGAGAATTTTGATGTCCAAGGGCACAATACTACAGGTAACCTAGGTAGAGGAAAGAAGAAGCTCAAAAATGTAGATCAAATTATAAAACAAACCTTGCATACCTCAGGAACCATAACCAAATAGCTTACACCCAAGAAAAAATAACTTGGGAAGGGATTTCAAAAGATAAAAAATGGTCTAAAAATATAGATCATGGCTTGAGATAGAAAACACATGCAACAAACCCACATGTGGTTTTAATTGACAAAAATCTTATGATATAGGGTGATGGAATGGATACAAGGGTAGAACCATTCAAGGAGGACCCAAAAATATGAATCAGCTGATAAAATAACCCATAAAAAACCATGCAAAATAATCTCGGCCTTTAAATACAGAACCACCTCAGCTAGGGGTAAAGGAAACTTGCCACAATCGATCTCAAGAGCTAATGCAGGGAAAAAACACAATGTAAGCAATAAGGAAAGGCCAGGAGGGACTAAAAATCATATATTTTTAAAAAAATTTAACTTTTAATTGAAAAAAAAATTGATTAAAACCCATAATTTATAAAAAGAATTTCACTTGCTTTTCAAAAAATGATTACAAACCAAATATTAAGACCAAACCTCTAAATTTAGCGCTTTCTCCAAATTTGGCTGTAACTAGCTAAATATGGTTTCAAAACCCCTGAAACCTGCACATGCAACATAAAAAACAAAAACTCCAAGAAACCATATTATCATATTTGTTAATAAGATTCCAAATAGTATGCAAAAAAATATCTTGCAGAAAAAGCAATAAATCTAAAAATGAACTAATCAACACCTAGTTCAAGAGAGTGCACACATACCGAACATTAATATTAGATTATTCCACAAAGATCAATGTTGGAACCTCATGCACATAAAATATGATTGCACTTATAATAGACCTCTAGAGAAGGCCAACTTCCTCTACCTATTTATATTGTTAAAACTACTCATAGGAAGGGAAATGCAACTACCTATCACTACTGTATGATTCCAAGGGATAGGGTGAGAAGGAGATGCATGAAAGGGAAACCTAAAATAAGGGTAGGTGATAACACCAGAAAGAGGGGATGAAAGGTCTCAATTGAGTGAAAATGAGGGAAAATGTGCACAGGAAGGGAAGGAAAATGTGCCATAAGTTTGAAACAACACTCACTCACTCATTTTCATTGAGCACAATAGAAAATAAACCTCCAAGAGACATAAAATATGCACATAAAACCAACAATGCAAGGGAAAAGGAAAGAAGATGAAATAAAATGTGAACTAGGGTAGAGAATAGCCACAAAATAAGGCTTTTATTGCTTCCAAAGATGCACAATCAATTACAATGGTGAAAGAGGAAAGTATCCACATGCAGTGAACTAGATCTGAGGCCTACAACTCAAAATGCCAAGGAAATGAATGCTCTTAGCAAACCAAGAGGGTCCAACCTTTATAAATGAGCATCATGTCAACATTATATAGAAGAAAGGGGAAGAGAAGAAAAGAGGAGGGAAACTTGGATTTTTAAATCCAACCACCAACAACAAGCAATAAATTCTTGCAAATATGTATGTAGCACTATCATATCCACCTCCCCATGTTAGCTTAGCTTGTGGAAGAAGGAAGGAGACAAAATATAATTAAAATCTGGGTGGTTGAGTCAACTGAAATGTGCATTAATGGCTGAAGTACATTTCCCATTTCACCTACCAAATCCCACCCAAAATATGATTTTGAAAAGCCCAGACATGTAGCCCACATCAATAAATTTCCAACAAGACCAAGAGTGCATGAATCTAGCTCTGTAGTAGAAGTTATGATGATTTGAAGATCTCACAGTACAAGTGAACATGCAAGACACATGTGGCACGACTCTGATCAGCTAAAGGATTTAGGCTGAACTGTCTATTTGTTTTTTATTTTCTACCATGTGTCATGCATTCATTTTCCATGAGGATTTTAGCATGCAACTGACATGTTTTGATAGGTTGCGTGTTTTTGTACTTTATCTAACAAGTTGACACATGGCACTCTATGACTGAACAGAAGATTGCACTTGGTGCATGCACAAGAGATAAGAGGCATGAGAAGGAAGAATGCAAAGGTCTACAAGATGTGTACAAGGGTGCATGAGGAGTGGGAAGAAAAGGTGCATATCTGAAAAACTATGCAAGTATGTGGAGGAAGAAGAATTGCACGTGAGATAAGGATGCAAGAAATGCAATGCATGGAAAGAAGTGCACAAGGGAAAGAACAGAAAGGAAAAAGAGTGCGCTACGTGCAAGGGATGTGATGGACTCAGGAAGGAAGGCATGCATGCATGAGGAAATCATGCCAAGGACTTAGCCAATATAAGGCAAGTCCATGAGGTGCATGTGTAAAAGGGTGCAGCTAAAACTGGAAGGAATGAAAGGTGAATGTGCACAGGAGTGGTAGATGCAGAAATGAAAAGGAAGATAGAAGAATAAGGAGAAAGGTGGAAGCACACAAAGGGAAGTGAAGGAAAGAAAGAGAACAAGGAAGAAGCAGGAAGGTGCAAGGGTGTGCAAATGAAATTACAACCATGTAAAAGTGCCAAGTATAAAACCAACAGTGTGCGCAACCTGAAAAAGTGATGTCAGAGCCATAATGGAACTGTAAGTTGCCAAAATAACTGGGGTGGTTATTTTGGACAACAGTTTGGCAACTTTCAGGGCCATCTTCCTGCTAGATGAAGGAGATCAATAGCCTTAGAAGCATCCATTGGGCATGGAGTCTTCATGAGAAATCATGAATTTAATCTACAACTTGAAGAATCACCCCTGAAGTCACTTGAAGCATTATCTAGACTCTAAAGAACTTGCACAAAAGACTTTGGATTTAAATTTTAGAAAGCTGAAACATAACCTCTTTGAACTTGTGAAACATGGAACCAACATCCTGGAAGAAAAAAAAGTGCGTGAAAGAGCACGTGAGAGGAAAAGAACTATATACAAACAAAATAATGTGTGCAAAGTGCACTTGGAGGAATTTGAAACTACTCTAATATGTACATGATACAAAAGATAAACTTAATGGAAATCTTTGAGATAAATCCCATTGAATGGGATTGATAGTGCATCTCCATCAAGATGAGACAACTCAAAAGAGTTATCCTCCTTACAACAACTGATGATATATGGGCCACTCTAAAGTGCATCAAAATTTGAATGTCACCCTGGTTTGGCCTCTATCAGCATCCCATTTTAAGACCATATCACCCACTTTGAAAGACCTGAGGTCTAACAGCTTTTTGTCAAACCACTTATTTGTTGATTTTGATGTTGTTCTAAGCTTGATCATGGCAGAGTTCCTTAGTTCTTCAAGTTCAAACAACTCTTCCATTTTGATTTCTCTCTGTTCTACACCCTCAAATTCCAGATGCTGGGCTATCTCTAGTGAAGGAAATTAAAGTGATAAAGGAAGCCTTATTTCTTTACCATAAACAAGTTTTATAGGTGAAGTACCTATTTCCTTCTTCATTGTGATTCTTTCTTCCCAAAGCATACATGAAACCTTTGTATACCACTACCTTTAGTTGGTATTAATTGTTTGCTTCATGATTCTGACCAGATTCTTGCTAGTTTATTCTACCAAGTAATTACCTTGAGTGTAATAGTTGGAGGACATCTTCAAGTAGATTCCAATAGTAAGATCCAATCATAAATTCTTTTACCAAGGAATGATTTTTCATTATCAGAGATAATGGTTTGAGGAACACCAAACCTTGTTATAATACGCTTGATAAAGTCAAGGATGATTGACTCAGTTGATTCCTTGAGTACGACAATTTCTATCCATCTAGTGAAGTAATCCATAACTATCAATACCCACTTGTAACCAAAAATTGAAGGAAATTTGATCATGCTTATGAGGTCAAGATCCCATTACACAAAAATTTTATTTGATTGGATTGGTCAGAGGGGAAGTGATTACAATTTATTTTTGCCTACAAAGAAAGTGTATTCCTTACATTTCCTGACCCACATGTTGTATCTGTAAATAGGGTAGGATAGAAGTATCCTAGCTTGATGATATTCATTATTGTTTCTTTGGTAGAGAATTTTCCACTACAAAATCCATCGTGAAATTTTGATAACATTTTGTCAATTTATGCGCCATCAATGCATCTTGGCAGCACACCATCAATGTTTCTTTTGAAGAGGACACCATCAATGAGCACATATGGAATAGACTGCAACCTAATATGTATTCTCTTTAGTTTGTTCAAACTAGGAGGGTATGCGCCAGATGAGAGAAATGTTACCATGTCATCCATCTAGTGCACACATTAGGATCTTCACTTTATTAAATTTCAGTACGTGCGGAGTTCTTCATTCAAGAACAAATGAAGTCCTCTTGATCATTTTGCATCTTCAACATGTTTCTTGTAGAGTCACATTGCCTATAACAAGATTTGTGTCTTTGATAGTTACATCAAACTCCATGATTTTGGTCACCCATATATCTCTTTTCTCACTGATTTTTACTCCTAATGATGAAGTCCCTCACACAAGGGTGTGAAACTAGCACCTTGACATGATTTGTGGTGAGCATACTTTTGAATTTCTTAAGAGCACACATGATGGATAATATTTGTTTCTCTATGTGACTGTATCTAAGTTCATAATACTTTAGTATTTTATTAAAAAAAACAACTTACTACTCCAATCCTTGTTCATTTTCTTGAGTCAATACAACAACACTAGCATTCACCTCCATAATCATAAAGGATTAAATTCCTTGAGTAATCTGAATTGATGAGTTTTGGGACACAAAGAATTTATTACTTGATTTTGTTGAAGCTTTCTTTTCCTTCTGCTATCCACTTCAAGACTGTGTCTTTCTTGAGCATAAGGGTGATAGGCCTAACCAATCTTGTAAATTTAGGAATGAATGTCCTAACAAAGTTGCTTTTTCCTAGGAATGATTGCAAGGCCTTCTTGTGTACCGATAAATAAAGAGAAAGGATGGATGAGACACACTAAGGATTAATGACAATACCATCCCTAGAGACCACATGGCCCAAAATATTACCTTGAAAAATAGCAAAGTTAAACTTCTTGGGGTTAAGATATACCCCAAATTTTCTACATATCTCAAATAATTTCTCTAGATGCATTATGTGATTGATGTTCTACTTTGAGAATATAGTTATGTCATCCAAGTAAACTAGGATGAAAATCATTGATATATACTTTGAAGGAAATTTCCATGGTTCTTTGAAATGTTGTGCCTACATTTGAAAAACCAAAATAAATTTTCTGATAGGTGTATGTAACCCATTTGGGTGTAAATGCTGTTTTGAGTTGACCCTCTTCTTTGAACATGATTTGATTGAAACCAGAGTACCCATCCAACATGGAAAATCTTTATGTGCTAGCCACTATTTACGGAATATGATCCATAGAAGGCAAATGATAGTGATCCTTCAAAGTTGCCTTAATCAAATATCTGAAATCAACACAAAGTCTAATTTTACCATTCTTCTTGCACATAAGAACAAGATTCACTGCCTAAGTATAATATTTGATAGGAAAAATAATATTTTCCTTAATGAGTTTTGATAAATCCTTCCTCTTGAGGAGCTCTATCTTAGGGTTGAAAGACCTTTTCTTTTGTTTGATGGGCTTGATACTAGGATGAAGGTAAATGAAGTGTTGAGTAACACTTGGACTAAATCCTTTGAGGTCTTCATACTCCCATGAGAATATCTCAACATAGTTTTGACATAGAGAAATGAATGCCTACTTTTCATCTTACGCACATGCTTTACTAAGAAACAACTCTTTGTTACACATAATAGTTACTGGAGTAAAATCTTATTGCACTACACGTAAGTTCTTTTCTTTACCCTTGAACTCATCATCAGGACTGAAGATATTCTCTAAGGTGACTGTACACCTAAAAACTGACACGTAATCTTCAGAGTGCACGTGACCTCCCGAGGTCGTGACGGGACAGCTGATGTGGAATATTGTAGGGATGCTGATGGGAAACTCTAGGAGAACAAAGGACTAAAATATGGTAGTGTGAATTCTTAGTAGTTGAATCAATCAAAGGGAAATTAGAGGCTAAGTATGGGTAGCGTAAAATCCTTATTGTTTGCTTGATTTATCTACTTACTTGAAAAGACATTAAGTATTTATAAAAGGAATAAAACAAATAAAAGTGAACTAACTAATCTAATCTAATAATTTTTAATTATCTGAGCTTTCTAGAATAAAACAAAGGAAATGAAGAAATGAAGAAATGAATTTCCTCTAATCCTAATTAACAAATCCTATACAAATAAATAGTCAGATGTAACTATTTATCTATGCAACAGTATATTTAATCTATCCTAATTAATTCAAAGATTTTTCCAATCTGTAATTGGGGATATGAATCCTCTATTCTGCCTCAGAGGCACATGAAGAAATTAGAGCTTCTTCGGGCCCGTTCGGTTGGGAGAACCTCGGATAAAAACTGTAACCTCTCTCTGATTTTGGTTTGGGAATGGTCATGTGTGCATTTGTGCAATTTAATCTATGACAAACAAATAACAAACTAATATAAATAAATTAAAGCTAACTATGTTTTTGTGTTTTTCAATATAAAAGAAATGAAGCAATATAAAAAATCTAATCTAATTTAAACTAATATTTTTGTATTTTCTGATCTTTCTAGAATTAACAGAGGAAACAAAGAAATGAATTACATCTAATTTTAATTAACAAATCCTATACAAATAAATAGTCAGATGTAAACTATTTATCTATGTAATAGTGTATTTAATCTATCCTAATTAATTCAAATCCTTTTTCCAATCTGTAATTGGGGATGTGAATCCTCTATTATGCCTTAGAGGCAAGGGAAGAAATTAGAGCTTCTCAGAACCTTTTCTTCCCCTGCAACTTCCCCGACATAAGTAAAGAAAGATTCAATGGAGGATATTCAAATGAAATGCAAGATATGGTATTTGATCTATCTATTGCAACAATTGGAATGGAAATGAATTTTTCCACTCTAGTAAATATGTGTGCGTATAGATTCAGAAATAAATAAATAAAGAAATGAAGAAAACTTGATAGCAACCAAACCTGGAAATTACAGTGCTGAGGTAATTCCAATTGTGGTATCACTTTGTGTCCCCTCAGTTATATTTCCTAATCTTCTATGTACACGTGAATCTAGGGAGTTAGGAATGCAGATAAATAAGAAGACGATGTTTGAGAAATGGTAGCTTGTAAGTGGTCTGGTAGAAATTCAAGTAGAAGAAGAAGGACATAAGAAAAAAATGCTTGGTTGTGTAGTTTCTAGTAGGATTTTAGAAAAATAACACTGCCAAAACAATAAAAATCTCTAGCCATTTTCTTTAGAATAAGCGATGAATTTATAGAACATGGGATGGGAAATGGTCTAAGCCAATTAGCAGAAATGAAATTCCACATAACAACAAGGAGGGGAAGTTATACTCTCAATAAATGATTAGAAGTGGAAGAAGAGGTTGATATAAAATCAATAAAGCTTAAAATCAACCAAATTGATTAAGAAACGTGCATTACAGGTGAACTGGAGTGAGTTAAACTGTATCCAATTCACGCTTAGCAAGTATGGTCTAATTCAGACAGAACGACTAGTCTGTACAGGGTGGCGGTTACGCAACCACCACCCAAGTAGGGGGCGGTTGTAAAACCGCTACCTAGGCAAGGCGTGGTTACACAACTTAAGGAAAAATGATGCAAAAAGACATAAAAAAGTAGGAAATGGCTAAGTAAGATAATCTAAGCTAAAAAATATGAATTGTAAAGATTAAAGGGGCTCATAAACCTTTGGAAAAGACATCAATCATCATTGGGGAATTTGTAACCGTTTTTGACAATGTAGCACATGAAAATTTGGGTGCTACATATTGCCCCTTGGAGGAGTGTTTTAGCCATGAAGAGGTGTAAAATGTAGAATCCAAGTATGACGTTCCCAAAATGGAGAGTTAGAAGTTATACCTAACACACCCATATGCCAAAGTGACAGGATCCAAGCTCCCGTTACCTGCAAAAATGCACAAACAAGAATCAAGTGCAGATAGATATAAAATAGACAAAAAATACTATAGCTATAATGAAAAGAGGACTTACCATATATGTGGGGATAAAAACACACCTACGCCAGTGCTCCAACCATGCAAAGAACACACACTCAAAATAAAGTTAAATCAAGCCATATATATACATATATCTAAAACCATCATTTTCAAATTCATTTGTACTTTCCCACATGGATATTTTGGAGTTATGGACAACATGTGACCATTTTGAGCGAGGATAACAACCAAAGTGAAGAGAAATCCATGTTGTGATCATGGCTCCATGAGTGAGAGATCTCAGTGACTTGGGGAAAGGTTAGTATTTTGCATTTGTCTGTTTGAAACCTAAAATATGAAAATTTTAAAAAATCTACACATAGGGGGGTTATTTTTGCAAATATTTTAGTTAAAATGTTCCCGTAAGGAGTATTCTAGGTGGTTTTTTTCTTTTACTTTGTCTAAAATGGTCAATTTTTTGTATTTTTTTGAGTTTGTGGTTCACAGGGAGCATTTTAATCGCACCTAGAATGTGACAACATTGTACATAGACTTGAATTATTATGGATATATGTACAAATACTTCATTTTTTTAATCATTCTTACGTAAGAGTTGATTCAGTGATGGTTTACTTCACTTGTGTACTCTTAGATGCTTATAATTCCTAATGTTTCTATATGCTTTTTTTATGCAGGCAATAGATGATGATATACTAACATAATGATATATTTTTGTTGTTTTGTTTTATATGATGATTATGTAAACATAATGTAACTTGAAACTTTGGATTTTCAATAAATATTTAACACTTCTTATTTTGTTTAGAAAAATGTGATGAAGATGATATGATAAGCAAATGAACCCACTCGACTCCTAACGCTGCGCAACTAGTAAGATGCGATGGTTCAACATGGAGAGCAAGATGGGACATGACTTGTACAATTTTGATGAATGGAAGTGATGAGAGGAAGACAATATTTTGACATCTAAATCCCATTATGAACCTACAACATGACTCTACACATAGTTTTCTACATAGTCTAGAATGTAATTTTCTTGCGAGTTTATCTAGACTTAGACCCTTATATGGCCTCTTGATTGACAAAATATGGTTTTTAGGATTTTACTCTTTTGGAACATAAGCAACTAATTCACTTTCTTAGGATTTGAAATTTCAAAGCACATTTTATTTTCTAGAGGGATTATAAATTATTAATTTATTATGAAAATACCCACTACACCTTGCCCCATGCTACCCATAAGAATCATGGGCTCATCACCAAGGACAAGGAATAGGCGAGTAAGGGAACTTCCTTCCTTTCCCAATATCACATTGCTAGTAAGAATCCTGGGCTCACCACTGAAGATTGGTGAGGCAAGAAAGTGTAGTTTAATTTGCAAATTAAATATTTTTGCATTTATTGATTAGCTTATATATATTTTTAATTTAAGTTGTGCTTTTGGGAGGGAGAGATTTCCCCTAGCCTTAACCCCACACAACTAGTAAGATGCTAGAGCTCAACACCGAAGGTTGAGATAGGCTAACAAATGACTTGGGTAAAATGTTTAGAATGATTTTTGTTTCCAAAGAGGTTTGTTTGGGGTAGATGTGACACCAAGAAGATTCTAGAACATACTATGGGAAAAGACACCTAAGTCAAAACAAAACTATGAGAAAAACCAAGTATGTAGGCCTTGGTAGGATTAATGTCAAAATTCAATCTTAAATTTCTGAATGGATTAAATTATTAGAGACATTGATGATAATATCATGGATATTTGAAGAAGCATAATTAGATGTTTTCCAATGTTTTTAGAAGTTTTTGAAAGTTGATTGAAAGATAATTTTCTTGATTACAAATTCACAAAATGATCTGGCAGATGAAAATACAATGCAAATGTAATAATGTACATGTGGAAATGTAGATGGACTACATACTAAAATGTCTAAGGTGGAAAGAGTTGACAGATTTCAGACTCCTCACCCCCAAGAGTACATAGTGGAGACACAAAATCTTTGAAATTTCCATTTTATTGATAAGGAATCACTATTCAAGGTTTAAAATTACAACCCCTACCCATGATTGCATACGCATGTTTATCTAATTCATCCATTTTAAGGAGGTATTTGTGAACCTCTTTGTCGTGTTCTTGAAATATTACATTTAGTTGAGCATGAATATGCTGCTAAACTTTGTTCCCTATAAAGGGAGTAGTGGTTCTATTGAGCATTCGCAACACTATGGGATTATGTCTCATGGATATGATATGATTGGCTTCTGAAAAGTTTGTATCTAAACCAAGATTCAAAATAGAAAAATCCCTAGAAATGGTTTTGATGGGCACCGTATTAATTTCAAATCCTTCTTCTTCCTTCATTAATTCTATCATGTTTACACCTAGGCCAAGACCGTCACTGGGAATAGAGGCAGTACCAAAAAGATTACCCATTCCTTGCGGTCCAAACGGGAAGAAGTGTCGCTCATTGATCTCTAAGAGTTTTATGATCTCTTCTATTATTTTACTGGACATAGCTTCCGTATATATTGATTTACCCTTATTAATTTCAGCTACTTCAAATATCTTTGGGTCATTACCCTCAATTTTCAGAACATTCGGGGTTGTCATGACCGACTTGTTTGATGGGGTCAATTTTTTTAACTGGTTCATGGGAAGCTCATACTCTGAATGAACCCTTGGTTTCTTCTTGATGTTTTCCAAGTGAACATAAAATTTTTTATGATCTCCATGAGCAACAAAGACCTTTCCTAAGTGGAGGAATCTAAATTCCTAGAATAAAGTTGAAGGCATGGCATTCATCTAGTGAATCCATAGCCTGGCAAGAATCATGTTGTAATTCATTTCACTGTCAATGATGTATGACTCCATTAAAATCATTTTTGGCCCGCTGGTAACATGAAGAACTATGGTTCCAGTTGAAGTTTCCTTCAAACTGTCATATCCTCGGAATGTATTTCTAGTAGAGGAATAATTAGTTTCCCCATATCCCAAATTCTATAAGAAAAAGAAGGGAACCACATTCACAACATCCACATTATCAATCATTGCTCTCTTAATACAATTTTTATAAACATAGACTTGCAGATATAACGCAGTATCAACTCTTCGGGCTATTTCAACATCATATGAAATATTTTTTATATAAAAAACAAACCTAGTATCCTTATCACTTTTTCCTGAAGGATGCATTTCAAAGTCAATGTGATTTATTTGAGCTCCAAGAGGAGGTGTAATATGGATTAGATGGAAAATACCCAATACATCAAGCAACGTAGAATGATGCACAAGGGAATTCTTTAATAAATCTAGGAACAAGATGTGAGAAAAGGTCTTGTTCAAATTTGATATAAAATTATAGGCTCCTACTGGTTTTGAGGTTAGAAGAACATCATCTTGAGAGAAGGAATGAGTGGAAAAGGATTAAAAAATGTATCCCCTTGTCTAAGTTGTTGCATTAATATCTGGTTCAACATCTAGCTCAACTAATCCCAAAATACTTGTATTGTTTAGGCCAAGGTTAGAAGCAAATCAAGAGTTATCATAAGTTGAGGCCTCATGGTCGTTATTCCCTACACGAATACCCTTGTTTATGTTTTGAGGATTTACCTTAACATCTTTGGGATGTTTGGGGAATGGATCTTGAAAAATTCTTAGGTTGGAATTCTGAGGTGCAACGGGTCCTATATAATTCAGTTGTGAATTGGTGTGAGGGTTTACTAAGAACATGTCCAAAAAGAGCCTCCTTTGGTTCTTGGGGAGTCGTTGTAAGAACTTGTTACAATCCCTACAAGTCCTAGTGTCATGAATGATGATATGATGGAAACCACAATACAAATTAGGATCGTATTTTCAAAGTCTTTGATAAACATCTTGTTGTTGTTGATTCTAACCTCGGTTGTAATTGTGATATTGATTGTAATAAATAATTGTTTTTTCCCCTTAGCCTAAATTTTGATACTGTTTCGTGCCTTGAGTTTAATTTTTTTAGGGAGGGAGAAAATTCACATCAAATGTGTTGATTGAGGAAACGATATTAGGGCCTCTTTTATTGCCTGTGTTGTTTTTGTTGTTATGGTTGTTAGTGTTATTGTTGTTTATAAAACTAGTGTTATTTGCTTTCTCAATAACACCATTCATGGTAGTATACTGATTTTGATTCACACCCTTAGGTCCTTTATTGTTGACTCCATTTTTTTGATGGTTTTAATTGTTTTGGTTAATGGATACTAATTTCCCATTGAGACTGTAAGTATTATGCCCACTATCAATAATAACTTGGTCAATTCGAAGTGCACATTGTAACACTTCTTTATAACTACGGAAAGGAAACTTTTGGACCTCCTCATTGGTCTCTCGATTTAGCAAGTGAAGGAAAAGATCACAAAGTTCCATCTAGTCCATGTTAGGTGCACTAAAAAAGAAATAGAGAACTTTTTGCTATCTCTAAATCAAATGGGCAATAGAATCGTTTTGTTCCTATCTTATATGGAGAAACTGCCCAATCCTTATACCCAACAACTTGTTCATGTAAAATTCTCTAATAAATTTGGAAACAATTTGTTTAAAGGAATTTTTGGAAGTTTTTAGAATTTGATAATACCAATCTAATGCAATTCCCTCAAGATTCTTCGGAAATTTTTTAGCTACTACGACATCTCAAGGAAGCAACTCTCTGATAGTAGAAGCATAAGCCTTGATATGAGAGTTTGGGTCTCCTTATCCCTTAAATTTAATAAAATTAAGAAATGGGCATGGAAGCATGACACCCGATCTTATGAAATCAATGGGTTCTTTCAAATACTCAGCGTAAGTACCCATCGCGTAAGATTCCACCATTGAAGATCCTTGATGAGGATGTGGAGGAGGATTAAGTTAGGCGACATTGTAAGCATTGAATGAGACATATGGAACTCTTTGATACGACATATAAGGAGGAGGGATGGTATATGGGTCTACCTAGGGGGATTTTGAATACATGTGTAAGTAAGGTGGGGCAATACTGGGATATGGAATAATGGGCATGAAACTAGGGAACATCGCATTGCCTGAAGGAGCGGTATTAGAGAATCCACTTTAAGCCAACCCTTGTGTAGGATAAGATTGAGAAGGATTAGGACCCATCCCTAGTGTGTCATATCCACTAAGAAGATCACCCAGATTCACTTGAACTGGATAACCTTGTTGGACAGGATGTTGTATTATTTGTTCATTAGTAGGGATGTATCCCTTGTTATAAACTTGATACCCCATGTTCTTCCCTACTACATGAGTTAGTTGTGATGGATGGGCACTTTATAGTTCTCTAATCCTCCATACTAAGGTATAAATAATGTCACGGTGTGAGGATTGAGTCTCTTGTTTGGGTGATTGCTATGTAAGGTTTGGTTAGGAAGGCACGTGATACCCATGTTATGAATTATTCAGTGTTGTAATTCTGGTTTAAACTTGATTGCAACCTCCTCTATTCATTAGACATAACTAATGTTATTTGAGGCATAAGTAGAGGAGGAAATTATTTTTGTAGTTGAAGCCCAAATTTGGAAAAGGAAGGGGATTTTTTGTTAGTCGAACGTTGGCATAGTATCTGTCAAACAAAATTAGCCATCCAAACCCATCTACCTGCATCATATTTTAGGAAGTACCAAAAAAAGGGGAAGAAATGGAAAGGTGAGGTAATAACAATGAAATAAAGGAAATAAGAAGGAGCTTCGACATCCTTCAAATCAGAATTGAGCAATAAGATGCACACTAAAATTGACACCTAAATGAACGGAGTGCATTTTTCCTCTGGCAGGTATGTGCTGTGTGATTATAAATGCAAAAGGTTGTAGATGGTTGCTGAATGGAAATCCTTACCAGAGACTCGCAAATCAAAGGGACTACCAGATACTCAGTACTCTGAATTCATAGTAGCTTTAGATTAGGTCTGAATGGAATCTCTGATTGTGGGAAAGGCCCCCCGCGGAATACATGAATCCCAGACTTCATCTGTCATCTGCTCTGCCTTTATCTACGGTGGCAGTCTTGACCAGGACATGTCACCATTTTGCAAAAGGTGAGCAACAGTGTAATAGGCCATGTATAGCGTGGAGTCTGACAAAGATTCTAATCTAAGGAATTGTTATATTTTCAAGGATATTTTTGTTCCAAGAGCCAAATGATCTAATGAACAGGCCTCTAATCCTGATTAAGCCATTTTAGTGTACCACAAAATCCAGTTCCTTGCCTCAACAGAGTAAAGCTCCATCTGTGCAACAATATACTTCTCAGCCTGTGCTATCCCACTCAGGTTCACCATATATTATATACCAATTTTTATCTGTGAGGGCCATGTGACATCACTCTATTTTTCCTTAGACCATAGGAAGAAATCAAATTTTTTCTCAGGCCTCGCTGGTACATGACCGCCTCCCCTGGGATCTAAAACCATACAGCTTCTTCCTGATTAGAGCTTTTGCTTCTCGGGAATGGTCATGTGTGCATTTGTCTTGAACTCTCCCACAAGCATTGTTCCAGACGGTGAATCCTAAATCAATGTAAGTTAATCTCTTTGCTTCTGCAAGCTTATCTTTGTAAAAGTTCTGAAGCTTTATAATCAATCTAATCTAATGCACACTAATATCTCAGCTGATTTGTCCCCGACTTTCTGGAATATTGATAATTGGAATCACTTCAAATGAAGAAACGAATTGCCACTCATCCTAATCAAAAAATCCAAACTAAATGGCTCTGAGGCCCGCTATTCGACTCTAAATCCAATAGAGCCATATAGTCTATCAGGTGAACTCACTGGGCAGCACTGGTTACTATTCCTGTTCCTTTGTCTGTGAATCCTCTATTGTTCCTCATGAGGAAGGGCATACACAATATCGATCTTGCTGAGAAGAGGTGACTTCCCCTGCAACTAACCTAAACAACAGCCAATCAAGGATCGTGGAGGATGTTAACTCAACCATGGCAAGTGGGCCTCTCAGGGACCTTGGATCATATGCTGATATGCAAGATTAAGGGCAGCCCTGTGTGTGACAACAAAGACATCTGTATCATTGATTTCAAATGCACCATACTTACCATCAGATAATACCCAAGCATTTGTCTGACCATACATTGTTTCTGGCCTCAAGGTTGCTGCAGCAAGGAACACTTTCTTGCCCTCCAAGGTCTTCAATCTTCTCTGTGAAAGGTGGAATCACTTCCATTTTGATAAGGGTGTATTCCTGTGGCTGTACGCCTTCACCAGAGGCCCTGTCATGATCTGCACAAGGTTGTCCATCCAAAGGAGAATAGACGGTATATCGCACATCCTTGACAATTTTGCCCATATCTTTCAGAGCCCTCAATTGCCAGCGCACGAAGGAATCATAGAAAGGATTCATGTCAGTGGTGATAAAGGAGCGTCTCCAATCTACCCCAACTCCAAACATTTTCAGATCCTCTTTTGCTATGGGAGGAAAGTGGGTGAGCCAGTGATAAGGATTCCTAAACTGGGCTATCTCGTTGTCCTCCAATCCCAAACTCTGCATGATTTGCCACTGGTACTTTGCAGCCCCTTTCTTCGAAGAAGCTTTGGACCGTTTGCTCTTATACTGACCAGGCAAAGTCTGACCTGCCCCACCATTCTGTTGTTGTTCAGAAGGCGGTTGGCTTTCGTCTTCAATGTCATCATTATCAGTGGGGAACACTGGGGGATTCCCGAACTGCTTAATCTCGCGATCCAGCTTATCAGCACAGGCCTTAATAGGCATCCCAGTGCAGTGAAAAGCAAAGGGGAAAAGAACATTCCTACCCCTCAATCTATAGTATGCCGAAGCAAACTCCAGCTTGGATAAGGAAAATGCATGACCCAAATGCAAGGAACCATTCATATAAGGGTAAGGGAAGTTACCAAAGAATTTATCACCTTCCGCTGGGGGTTCAGGGCCTGCTTCTGTGTTGAACACCTCACCTTCTTCCCATCTCTTCTGCACATCCCTCTGAATTTTCAATAGCTGATCTCTACGTGCAAAGCTCTTGGTGCCCTCTAGGGCTGTTGCCGTTATGCTACTCATTCTTCTACTGCACAGATAAGCCCGTAATCCAAATCTGACTCGCACACTTTCACGAAATAAAGGAGATTTAATCGTCTTGTTCAAGCTTGAATGAATGGATAAAGTGCTGTTCCAGTTTCTATAAACCTGAGATGATTGAATTCTACACATGAAGTATTTATCCAAAGTTAATCTTTAATTCGATCCGGTGACATTTCAATGTATTCGCTGCTCATGTCTCCTTGCAGACCTGTCCTACCATTAGGTTTTATGACCTAAATTTGAAGAATTTAAGAGGAAGATAGCGTTCTAGAAAAGCGCGTAAAGCCTAAATTAACCCTGGAGCCATATATGGAATGTTTTTATATTTAACATAACTTGGGGCTTAAGATACCCTATTGTTAATGGATTACTTTTTTTAATGGAATATTTTCATGGTTAACCTTAAGATACCCTATGCTTCATTGATTACTTTTTTTTAATGTAAAAGAAAGTGTTTGACAATGTCACTTTATTTGTCTATACAATATTTATTTAGTACTAGCAATTGCACATGAATTGCAAATAACCCATTGAAGAGTTCAATGAATTATAATGCACTTTTTTTACCATATAATTTAAATATCTTGGAAATGAGGGATCGAATTGCTTTAGAAACATAATCTATGACGTTGAACTCCTTCGTTAGACATAAAAAGTCTAACACTAAATCATGCAACTTTGGGTATCCTTATCCCTAGGTCATGATCACATACTACTTATTCATGTGATTCTTAAGGGAGAAAAGTAAAAATTTGGATGGAATGTCTTTGGCCACCTTTGGCTTTGCTTTCAGTTTTACTTTTTCTGGTCTTGTACTTCTACTTTGCCCAATTTTCATTTTTCATACTTCGGCATTTGATTCTAGACACCAGCTCCCAGCCAAGATGCCCAGTGCCAGGAACCCTCATCCCATCTAGGTGCCCCTGACCTCTTTGTACTTTACTCACATCTTTGGGTCTTTTCTAGCCGTTTGGGCAATCTTATTTTCTTACTAGTTGGCCTTTTAGTGGTTAATTATAAAATTCAACCAAGGGAATCATATAAATACAAAGCTATGTGATCATAATAATGGGACCAAGCACTAAGCATCTACTATCACCACCTAAGGTTGCATCCATCAAGGCATTTAAAGAGCATATCAAGCACTCTATCTAGCATCCATCACAAGGGCAAGGGACTGCATTATTCTACATAAACTTCATAGGAGGGGAAGTTCAATTTTCCATGCACAGTATATGACTTGCTATCATACTAGTGCGATATCAATTATCATATCTTTCAGAGACACTTAAGGCATGATTTTCACACATAGAGAGAACTACATTGGGTCTGAGATGTAGTGTAACAGTGCTCAGATGTAAGTTCAACATTGTGACAGCTAGAACTTTAGCAATCTCACCCCTCATTCTACATCTTTATTTTTTAAGATTTGATGTCTATTTGATGGTTTTGTAGGTTCATTCTTCATTACATGATTTCCAGGGGACCTCGATGATTTTGGTGCGACCTCATAGCGACAAAAGGTGAAACTAATGAGGATAGTCCATCATTGTCAAACCTTATTCGTGCATATGATGGATCTATTCATCCATGCTAATAAGTCACATTACTCTACCTATTCCACAGTTTGACCAAAAACTCTCAACACAATTTTTATTTGGGTCATTAGAATTCCCTATTTCATACAACTATTTACTTTGTAGGTCCATGGCTTCATGACATGCAAGTAGTTCTCTCTACCATGAGCATCACTGTGTTAAATTCATACATGAGGGCATAGAGTAAATACTGTTCCTTTTGATTGTTATCCATTTTTAAATATTGCGACCATGATCGTTAAATACTATAGTTCTTATTCTAAGAACTTATTCTACTAATGAACCATAACCCATGGATACACCAGATACATTTACCACCACTTGAAGGTGCTATTTACATGAATATATATTGTATTATCTATGCCATCCCCTCCACATGATACTACTACTGCTATAATTGTTTATTGGGGGCCTGTAATCCCACCATCGAACGTCATTCCACCTACTATACCTGGATTCATGTGCCATCTCCTATTAGTACGAAGTCACCATTTACATGCACATTTTTCATGAATGAATCTTATTCAAAATAGCACATTCCAGGAATTCCAATCCTCTCTTGTGATGAAACTATATGTACGCATGATGGATTGACTCAGCTAGGTTTCACTTTCAAGGATCTCTATCCTATGCCTCATGATCCTCATCTATATCATGGATCCATTTGCCTATACTGCTTTTCATACAAATAGAAAATAAAGTCTTGTCTCTGAATCGAAGGATCTCACAATATTTCAAATTAAGTGAGTGACCCTACATTCTTCTCAAAGCATTTGCATTACGTTTGGGAAATCTTAGCGGCTTGATTACATTGGGGTCAAATTAGACCCTGAGTCATATTGATATATGCATTCCCCATTGCCGTTTAGGCCACATCTTCATTTGGTAATGACTCATTTATTTGATCTTTGGACTCACCAAATCTCACTCACTAGTATGCACATAAGATGTTTCATTACCTCATAGGGTTTCATTAACGAAGAATATGCTATGGGCACACTATATAATTTATGCCTCAATGGTTCCTTACTAAAATGATCAACCTGACACTATCTCTTATCAAGTTTCAAGATGCTTCACCATTCAGATTCCTGATCATGACAATGATGACATCTTAGATGAAATCTACTTGAACATTTCACTCATCACCACATACTTGGAGGGCATCACAGTTACATCTTCCCCCCCAAAATTAAAAGCATATTATTTTCTCATCTAGACTTCTACAACACACACATGTCTCCATGGGAAAACTTAACATTCTACATAGCTAAATATTTTCTTTATCTAGTATTTCCAAGAACAACATCACACATTATCGAATCATCTCTAGAATTTATGATAGTACATGATGATGCACTAAATGTGTTATGGTTCACACTTGACTATTGAGGGCATCCTATAGATATGAACCTCTCAAACTACACACACTTGACACACTCAATATCCTCACATATTTATATGGACTATAATCAATGGCATTTACAGAAAATTATTCTTAGTTACACTTGACTCCAACCACACTCTGACATACCTACAACATAACACTTTTCAAATATCTTACATCATGCAATATATCTCTCTTGCATGCAATCCACACAATATACTATACACTCAACCCCTTCAAATATTGACACAACGTAAAAAAATAACTTCAAAATCAATCACTTACATAAGCCACATGTTCATATACATCTTTCTCTCTTGTGCACAATCAACACAATTTCACACATTCAACACTTACATCTCTCTCTCCTTATACACATTACATGAAACAATACAACTCACACAATCTCATTTTTGCACAGCATCATACATATTAAAATAGCTAAGAAAAATCAACTATCATGTTGGGTAAGTTTAGTTAATCATATATTTTCATGCACAACTATCTCTATACACCCTTAATATGATCACTGAACCTATGACGCATTCTACTTCCACGGTCCATACTAAATGATACACATTACTATGGTCAAACAATATCAATATCACACAATCAATCCTTCTATTTTATCACACAATCAACACACATCATCGAATACAACTACTACGACACACTACCCTATGATGCACTCTACTTCCATAGTCCATACTTGATTGTTGATGGTCTACTTCTCAAATGGACCTCATCACAGTCACTTGTTTCTTAGAAATCTAGTATCATACATGCATGCTCAGGTTGTTCTCTATTTTTCAGAATATATACTTCCTCTGGATCTTTATCATATAAAAATGATGCTTGGGTGATGTACCTCCTACCAGTCCTACAGACACTCCTGGGGACATCTACATTCCTATTGTTACACATCACAGGTGTTATTATTTTATTCTTTACTACTTCCTGCTTGGTTCACTAGCACCATGGCTCATGTTTCTTTACTACGAGCATTTAGGTCCCCTAGCACATCTATCTTTCTATGGATGTATACGTGCTTTGACGTACTTCTATCTTTCTAACATCCTAACACGTGTTTCATGTGAAACATTTGTCTTGCAAGAACTATTTTCCACCATCGTCCCCTGTCTGATACTTTTCTTATTATAGTTTTCCATTGCCTTGCTATTGTTTATGCAAGCTACACTCTTTTTCTTGTGTGTGTATTGTATGCTTTTGGCTGCTTTGGACTTCATTGTCTTGCGACATTAGTGAGCGATGTCCCATGTATGGAACCCATGATTTCACGGTCTCTCTCTTATTGGGTATGCACATTTTCTTGTTACACTAATTTTCTATGACATGCTTGCTTCTATTTGATACTAGCAAATGTATCTAGCACACTTTATTTGCATGTGACTTTGATTTCTACTATGCACATTTCTCATCTCCCATTCAGGGTATCATTTGGTTATATCAACATCCGGTCCTCTCTTTACGCCGCATTATCCTAATGATGTCGCATAATACCCCAAACATAGGGGGGGGGGGGGGCATACATTGGGTGAATCAGTCACCCCATCCAGTAGCTCAGAGCTTCAATATAGGCCTGCATAGTACAAGAAAAAAAGGTAGAGTTATAATCACATAAAAACCTCGATTTTGACTTGTCTAACAATTAGTTCACAACAAACACCAACACCTAGATACAGAAACTAGTGCCTGGGTGATCCTAACATTTCCTGGGAAACCTTATGTACTTCTTAAATTTGGATCAGATTTACACATGAATAATTTGCATTGATTAAACATGAACATCTGTACACATGCCAAATTTATAGGTGAGGTTGTTCCTAGTTTTTAGGAAACAACTCACAATAATAAGCCATATATGTAGGTTGTTTAAACTTGCATAACAACTATCCATAAATATAAGTTGTTAATAAAAACTTATATACCCACAAAATATATACGTGATTTAACCATATTACAAATCACTCACTAATTACCTATAATGAATAATTGTCATAGTAAATATTAATATCCTAACATTCCCCCCTTAATGTTTACATGGTAACACTAGAAATTTCACACTTCCTCTATAGCTTACTACCCATGCTTGCTCATGATCTTGGTACAACACTTGAATTGAAGGTAGAAGAAGGAACACATCAACTTCTTATCAACCATGCACTATCAGGAACACATCTGACTGACAAGGATGGGAACATGCTCAGGAATCATCTGCTTATCAACCAGTCACTCTAGGGAACACATCTGACCTAACAGTGTGGGAACTCAAGCAGGAACACATCTGAGCAGCCTTCAATGGTTTTTTAGAGGCTAACCACAAACCTAGGTATGAACAGGAACACATCTGACTGTTCTACCTCATCAAGACTCATGATGTTGTATTTCACTGTGTTATCTGTTCTTCACTATGTTTTTGCATTGGGAAATTCATGTAGGAATAATCACATACACAACTGAAAAACTGGAAATGGAACATTGGATCATGTTGATCCCCCCTCAATGTGAACATTTCCACTTATTGAAAAAAACAAACTGTAAAAAATGAAGTGCATGAAACAAACCACACTAAAAAGCATATACTCACACTATATATATGCCACCACAGTGCTATGCGGCCCCATCATTGGTGACAGGTGAGAGGTCGTGGTCTAACCACCAGCCTCCGTTCCCTCCATCCTCCAATCACATGTTGCTATAGCTCAGTCAAATTTGGATATGAAGCTCAACTGTTTCCGCATTGTTTATTATATCTTCCCTCCCGCAATGTGAAACACTTTATTTCTTCCAGACGTCGGGTAACACCAAAAATGCGTCCATGAGGAAAAATTTATTTTTTTTACAATATTTTTCTTTTACATGACTTGACTTGAGTGACAATAAAACTCTTTTACTTTGACAAAACAACAAGAATTTATAATGACTCTTCAAAATTTTCAAAATACGAATCTTGAATAAAATTTTATGACGATAAATTGAAATGACGACTTTATTATTGGTTTGACATCAATGAATAACATGACCAATGATAATATTCAAATATTTAAAAAGTAATCTAAACATTACTTTTTACTATAGCACTTGATTTTAATAGAACTCATCTAATGAAGAACTATAACATAATTTACTAACAACTTAAAAGACTAAACAAAGTATTAACTAAAAAACCCATATGGACAGTATGGAAATTTTTTATTTTAGTGTTATAACAAATAATTGCTTGAATATATCACCGACTTATTAAAAAATACTAAGACTTTGAACGAAAGAAATAGTTTATTGGTCATTTTGAAATTGCATAATGTATATACTAATAACACTGAATGACCATTAATAACTCATATATTGCAAAGACATTATTTTTATATTCATTCGTCATTATTTGAGGCACGTTAAGCCTGATCTCTTTCCTGAATGAGCAAAGGTTACTGCGAACAATGCATTGAATATTTGAGTGGAGGTGTTAAAGGAAATTGCAAGTCTATAATTCTTTTTCTTTCTCATTTAATTCCAGATGCAGTCTTTTTCCTCATGACAAGTATCTCTTCTCCTCAATATGATATGCACATGTGGACACATCTCAGTGATTGGGTACCAAATTTTTTTGCAAGATGCTGACACGTTATAAGGAACTAGATCGCATACACATTTTTGATAACGTGTCACCATTGAATGATCCACTAATGGATCATGTTTTTCTCCAATGATGATTTAAACAGTTGCTTGCGTGTGGACAAAAAACACAGAGAGGATTACGAAGAAGAATGATACAACAACTTGATCCTTTTATTTGAAACTTCGGGAAAACTATCTTTGAAACCGTGTACTGCGGTGAATGATCTACGTAATTTGAAGCAAATTTTCATTGAAAATTCCGATGCAATGGCTGGATCAAATCAGATATTCAAGTAAAATTGAACATGCATGCACAAAGGACGTGTCAAGATTTAATGCAAAGATGTGACATGTTAATCAATGACTATGATCCTATCAGATGGTGTTATGACACCCAACAGGGTGATGTTTAATATTGGATTGAATAATCAACTAGATCAATGAGATCGCCTGGTGAAAACACGGACTGTAAAAATCTGTTGGTAGATCTGACTCAGTGATTGTGGGGTTTTTTCCCAATCGTATGTGAATGCAATTATGCCTCCTTCTAGATGATCTGCAAGTCTTTCGTCAATGGATAGTCGACTAAAACAACAAATATAGGTCAAATTAATATATATTATGAGATCTACGGAGGTGGATGATATTTAATATGCTAGAAAATGAATACATTACACAGGCTAATAAATTTTCATCCTAGGGGAAAAGTAAATAAACTCGTCCTAGACTCACACCCTCTCACATAATTTTTTAACCATTATTCACGAGTATACCAAAATCTATGAATAATATATTGTTAAGAATAATACATTACAGAATATACATTCAGATACTTCGTTAATTTGATTCAATGTATAACAATATTACATATTATACTAACAAACTATAATGTAAACATTAATATTAATTTCACGTGACCTGCTGAACATAAGTAGTGCCAGGGCTTCTAGGAGACTCAACCTTGAGACTCTTGCAGCAGGGAAAGAGCCTCTTGATCTTGACATTGCACGTGACCTGCTGAACATAAGTAGTGCCAGTCCCTGGGAAGCACAGATGGATAACCCTTCTAAGAGACTGGAGGCCTTAGAGGCTGAGATAAAAATGCTGAAGGATGAGGTCAAAAACCTAGCTAAGCAAAAAGGTAAGAAAAGCATGGAGGGGGAAGGGAGCATTGACAATAGTCAGATTGAAGACATATACAAAAAGCTGACCTCCTTGGACTCCCGCCTTGGGAAGGCTAAGACTAGGCATGATTACAACATTGTTTCCTTTAGGGCCATTGAGGAGTTCATCATGGGACATGCCAAAAGTGTTTCCAACCTCAGCGGTGTCCTGGCTGCACTTTGGGGCAATGAAAAAGAGAGCAAAAGGACCATCGAGGAGCTCGATAAGACGGATGCTGCCCACATGACCGCTTTGGGTATGTTTCATGCTTGGAAAAAAGTCAAGATCAGTGTTGATCAAGCAGCCAAGAAGTAGTCTTACATGCTTCTACTGCTCTCTTTTGTTATTCTTACTATTTCTTGGCTGTCGGGTTACTGTTTTTTTGCTGTTGTTTTGCTGTTAAGTCTCGCTTGTGTAGCTGTTTTTCGGCTACGTTGAATTTCATTGTACTACTTGGACTTGGTTAGTCCTGCTATGCTTCTCACTCTTATTCCGGCTTAAAGGCATTATTTTGTATTCAAGGGTATAGTCCCTTTCAAAAAACTACCTCTAATGTAATGTAAACATTAAATATTAATTTTCTAACAAGTAGGTCACACACCGTATTAGTAAAATGACTATGATCATGGCTTATGATCTTACGAATGTTAAGTACTTAGAATAATGTGTTTTGACTAACATTAGCATAGGACTAATGTTTGGATCATATGAGAATAGTATGTTTAAAACTAGAAAAATGGGCGAAGGATGAGCCTTCAAATCTAAACCCTTTACACTAAGGGACATGAATGTTACGGCATGCATACTAAAGGCAATGTAATGGAAAAGCTATAGATGTAAATTTTAACCTAAATCCTTAAAAGCTAAAGAGTGGGCATTATCTTATACTAAGGGTTGAATTTTGTTCTAATTATTAAGTGGTTACACCATGTAATGCTAGGCTTAATAGTGATGTGGACCACACATATTTAAAAAGGTCAAATTAACCAACCATGCTGAAGTTGTATTTTCTTACTCTCATGTAAATTAGATGATTATTATTGTTTAGATATTATTGTGAATAATAAAGTCAAAATTGACCCATAAGCGTAAACATCCAGCTTTAATGATAGCTCCAACCTTTGGTAGAATAACCACACATGGATAAAAGTAAAACTATGTTTCAAATTAATCAAATATAGTTAATTTTAGTAGTGGAGGTGGTTTCTAAACCACGACGCGGCCCTCATAGGTACTACTATCAGGTTATCCTTATTTTACACCCCTACAAAATGGAAAACTTAACAAGTCGGAGCGTTAATAGTTGATGGAAGTTGACAAAAGAAATGCTATCTGTTAATCTTCGTGGCAAGCTGGCTCGATCCGTGGTGAATGGACTAAGCCATTTGGTTATAGAATGAAGGTGACGATTGTTACTAACAGCCGATAATATCTAACTGTCGTTACCGATATCGATAACTAGAGGAAATGATTGTCCACGACAGTTGGTAACAATCATTATCGGATGGTAATTTATGGATGTTACTGGATAATAACACAATGGTATCGCCAAATGACAAAAAAAGTGCAATGATGTGTGTATGGATGTTACCATCCAAAAAAAGTTATGGTCATTACCGGTTGGTAATAAAATGGCATTGTTGATCGGCAGTAGCAGGACCACGATCACCTAATAGCCCATGATGCGTGTACGACCGTTTCTGACTAGTAACAAGAATGTTATTACTAGGTGGTAATAGAAACTTGCTTGATGACAACATGTACAACGGTTGTTAGCTGACAACAATGAAAAAATGTCACCAACCGACAACACATTCCGAGCCGAATGTTTCCTGAATGACACAATGAAAAACGTTACCGGCTAGAAACAACAAAATGTGTTATCAACCAACTTTAGGAATATCGACGATAGGCCTTGGATTAGGTGGGTGAAAAGATATCTCAACAACTAGTTTTAGTGAAGTATGGTGCCCATATCTTCTTTTTCCAGGAAAGTACCATCGAGAAGAAAATTTTCATGGTTGCCCATAACTTTTTTTAGAGAAGTTAATGCAGGTTATCAGTTGGTGAAGTAAATTCAGGGTTATTTCCCTATATAATGTGATAAACCCCTCATTTGAAGGGGGGCACTTTGTAATGTAAAGGAAATCTGTAAAAAAATATTCTCAGAGCTGTTGTGAGCTGTAGGCCTTGAATCTAAGATTTTTATAAAAGAATCTTTCCTTGTGCCTATTTTATAATGGATTATGCATCATTTTAAGTAATAAATTTGGTGTTTTATGGCTTTAACTTTCCCTAGCTCGAGTTATATTGCACTTCATTTCCTTCTATTACATTTATAGGTATATTATGAATATTGTTTCTATTTTGCAGGGTATTAAATTTGTTGTGCTCCACGAAGATGGAGATGTAAATGTTGTTTTGGAATATGGCACTTTTGTCTATCTCTCTCTTACTACATTTTCTTCCCTATTTTCACTCACTTAGAATATCTCCACTCCCCTTGTTCTTGGTGTTATCACCTCCCTTAGTTTAGCAATTTTCATTTTATGCATCTCTCTCTTCCCTAGTCCCTTGGAATTATAGGATAGTGTTAGAATACTTGCATTTCACTTTATCTAGGAGTAGTTTTAGCATTAGGAATAGGTAGAGGAACCAGCCTTCTCTAGAGTTTTGTCTCAATTATAAGGTCACACACTTTGAGACAATCCCATGTTAGTCAATTACACTAATTTATCATCCACAGTTCATGCACAAATTCAGAGGGTGCTATAATTTTATTGACATAACAGTTTTGGCACGCTCGATGGGACCACAAAGAAGTCAATATTTTCATTTTTATCAAGATTGGGTGTGCATGTCTTGTTGATATTTTAGCCTTTGGAGGCTCTGTAGCAACACATTTGATGACTCCAATAAGAAAATCAACTAGTTTCAGTAGTGTTAGTGCATCAAGTTCATTAGAAGGATTCAAAAAGGTCTGTAGATAAGATAAGGAAGGAATATTTGAGTACTTGTAGATATCTCTAGGAAGAGGAAGAAGAGGAAGACAAGTTCAGATATCTCAATCTCCACCACCAACATAGACTCTTTCAACTCCTCCTCCTAGTAGGCCATTTCTTCAAATCAACTAGATTTCTTAGGCCTATTATCGATGGTTTATCAGCAACCACCAAATACATTTTTCAATTTTATGGGAAGTAAACCACTTGTCTCAATGTAAAAAATTCTGACAATCCTATTGGCAGCATTGAAGAATCATCCCATATCTTCATCTAGGGAGAATCACACGACTCCGATTGATCACATCCAAGACATTGTAAATGTTTGTGTTATACATAAAGTTTTGAAATGGATGTGGTTAGTGAAACTGTTGGCTTATTCTTTATTCAAAGGAAAAGCTCCATCGTAGTGGTTTAGAAGTTTAACATGTAGGGTCAATTCATAATTGGAATCAAATTATGCATAGCTCCCTCTTACAACCAATTCGTAGAGAAAAGGTAGATAATACATTATCCTTGCTTGGAATAAGATTGACTACAATCAAAAGAGCACCAAATGAGCAAATGGCTGACTTCAATTTCAAATTTCAAAGGATGTGGGATAGGATTCCCAATTTCCGTAAGACCAACTGTTGAAGGTGTATTTCTCTATTTCCTTAAAGCTTTAAATTATGATATATCTATAATGATACAATCTATGGGAGGATAACCTTACCTTGGATTTTTCTATAGCCATTAGAGCATTAGAGAATATCCTAATTCAAGCTGGTAAAATTTGCACCTAGGCCACCTATGCCTATTTATCCAGAAATGGGGAATCCTAGTTCTAGTCAAAGCTCCTACATTAGCCCCTATTCTTTCCCCTAGAAACCAGAGTTACAATGAGGCTTCCACATCTTCCTTATAGTACCTCAACTGAACTCCAAGAAGTCATGAAGTAATTACAGAACCTAGGGAATGAGTTGGTGACCCTCAAGAGGTAGCAATACCACAAATTTTAGACCTTATCAGCCTCAAACTCAACCAAATAGGCCTCCATATCAACCTAATAGACCTCTTGTTCAAGATGAAAATAAAAATCAAGGATAACCCCTAACTGCTAGACCATTTCAACCATACAATCCTAATACACCTTCAACATCCCAAGCCTTGGTTCTAGTCCATAATAACATTGCACATGAATATGAATGGTGTTTTCCTTGTGGTCAACCCCATAATCAAACAATGTGTTTCAATGGTATGTTAAACTATGCCTTGATGGTACAAAATTGTTGGTGTGTCTCAAGAAACAAATCAAGAAGAAAATCAGTAGCAAACATCTACTCAAGAGGCACCTTCAAGTGAGACCACACTTGTGAACTGGAAAAATAAAGGATTTTTGTGGTATAAATCAGTACTCCTTCTCAAGGGGTAGTAGCCAACACAAGGTCTAAGAAAAGAAATATGGAGGGAGGAAAATCATCAAATGAAGGTACTACTCAACCTTTATATCACACCCCAAGGAGTTGGTAGCTCAAATCCAGTCCCAAGCTCACAAAATCAGCCTAGAGCACATGTTGTAGTAGCTCATGTATCAAGAGAAGAATTGCACCAAACAAGGGTAGTATAATGACAACCCATATCATTTCAAAATCATTGACCACATGAAGAAAAAAAATGTAAGCATATCTATGTGGGAATATTTGACAAAAATCCATGATGAAAATCAACATCTTTCGAGCATCACCAAACCAAATGATGAAGATGACAACAAAGTTTGGTAATTTTTCTTCAATAATAGAAGAAGTAGGAAAGATGTAGGAGGATGAGCGATGCTTATATATTCCAAAGGTATGAAATATTATTCTGATTTAATATTTCATTTTGTTTTCTCAAATAATACAACTGAGTATGAGACATTAATCCAAGGATTACACTTGGAAAGGAAAATAGGTATGAAGAACCTATAGGTTTTTGCAGACAATGAACTAGATACTAAACAAGATTAGAGGGCTTAATGCTGCTAAAATGATATCCTTAAGAGTTATAAGAAGTGAGTATGGGAACTCATTAAATACTTTAAGGAATTTAACATTGATTCCATTCCAAGGAAGAAGAATGAGGTTGCAAACAAGATTGCAACAACTGGAGCAATATTTGACGTCATTGATAGTATCAAGAAGGACCAAACTTTACTTGATATAAAAGTAGTTTTCAGACCAGTTGTTTTGGAAAACAACACAAGCTGGAAAGTGTTCTAAAGTGACCAGTAAATCATCAATTTATTGTAGGAGGAAGTTGAGTTCTCCTAACAAAATCAAGACAAATTGGAGTAGTAGTATGGAGATTAAGTAGTCCAGCTGTGAACAAATAAGATACCAAAAGGTATAGTAATACTTAAGTCAATGTTCAATCCAAATGATCAATTCTAGAGGGAAAAGGAAAATATTTAGGTTAAAGGTGAGGATACGGAAGCCAATTTCGATTTAGAGAGGGTACAAGTACTCCAAGGTTGGTAAAGTATTGCACTCAATAAAAATATGATTTCATATAGCTTGGCCAAGAGTTCCCAGATATCTTTTCTTTGATCTACGAGGACGTAAGAGTTTTTAAGCCAAGGTTGGCATAACACACTATTGAACTGGATCTGGAAGCCAAGCCCATTAGGTACAAAAAAATGGCTGGTGAACCCTCATATTAAGCACTCTCATGAAGAAGGAATTAAATAAGCTCATAGAGGCAAGCATCATGTTTACTAATCAAGCACTCTAGTCATGGGTTGCAAATTTGGTATCAGTCTAGGAAAAGGAATGGGGAAATAAGGTTGTGTGTAGATTTTGGGACTTGAACAGTGTCATCTCTCAAATACCACTATCCACTTCCCATCATATGGAGAAAATATTACAAGTAGTATCTTTTTCAGAAAGGTTGTCACTCCTAGATGGCTAATCATTAGGGTATAATAAAATTATGGTGGAAGGAGGAAGACCAATTCAAGATAGCCTTCACCACCAAATGGGGGACACTTACGCCTATATGAAAATTCCATTTGGATTGTATCAAACGTTGTTGGCTACATTTCCAGAAGGAAATGAACATGGCATTCAAGGATTGATAAAAAAGATAGTGCTTATGTATCTTAACGATGATATAACCGTGTTTTCAAAGAATGCAAAAATTCATCTCCACCACCTCATGTAAGTGTTCCAAATATGCGGGAGATTCAGAGTGTCTACAAATCCAAAGAAGTCCATTTTCCTAGCTCATTAAGGCAAGATATTAGGCCACACTATGTCTAAAGAGGAGGTGATAATTAACTATCCAGAGAAGAGTTGAGGCTATTCCGCATTAATACCATTGCCAAGTCACAAGAAGGCTCTCCAAAGCTTCTTGGGGAAAATAAATTTTGTCAGGAGGTTTGTTCCTAATTTTGCTAAGTTAGTCAAACCACTAACAATGATGTTGAAAAAAACACATGGATTTCAAATGGACCACTGCTGAAAGGAAAAGAGAGTATTTGAAGCTATAAAGCATGCCATTGCACAAGCCCAACCCTCATAAATCTAGATATTCTCCAAAGGATTCACTCTATATGCCTTTGGTGGTGTAGATGACAATATCTCACAATATTAGTACATCTAAATCAAGAAGGGATTAGAGTAGTCTGATTGTATTCTTCAGCCAGGGCCTTGGAAGATTATGAGGTGAGGTATTCATTCATTGAGAAACATGTGTCCTTGTTGTGATAAGAATTTTAAAGAAATTTAGGCATCTAGTGTCAAATAATAGAATTCATTTACTAGTTTCACATGCGGGTGTGAAAGATTTTATTTTGAACAAGGACCTTAATGAGAAAAGGGATCTGGTTGGATAACCAAGGTCATGGAGTATGACATTGATATCAAGGTAACCAAGCTAGTTAGGGGAAAGGGTTTTGTGAACATCTAGTTTTCCAATCAACATGCATGATTCAAGGGATGAAGAAGGAGTTGTTTTGATGTTCAAGATGATCAAGAGACAAGTAGCCAATGCTGTCACCATTCCTTGTTGGACTCAGGATATAGTCACTTCCTTTAAACAAGTTCAATGTCCTCAAGGTTTGAGTAAGGCCAAAAGAAGGTATTTCAGGCTTCATTATATTCCATTTGCATTAGTTGATAATATTCTTTGTTAAAAGGGATGAAAATGGTGTCCTCCCGAGATGCATCAAAATAAATCAAGATAGAGAAGGTATTGCATGAGTTTCATGATGGAGAAAAGGTAGGTCCATTTTTCCATAAAAGGGTACAACTCTTAGAATCCTAAAAGGCAGGTTACTATTGGCCTAACCTGTTTAATGAACACTATGCATGGATTAGGAAATGTAAGAAATATGTCTTCTTCATAGGTAAAGAGAAGCTAACATCCCTTCCACTCCATCCCATTTCTGTAAATGAGCCATTCATGCAATGGGGGCTGGATTTTATTGGAGTGATTAATCCAAACTCTAGCTTGGGTCACAAATGAATCCTTATAGCCATGGATTACTTCACCAAGTGGACAAAGGAAGTTGTGCTCAAGGAAGAAAATGAGGCCAACATTTAAATTTTTATGAGGGTATTATAACAAGGTTTGGTTTCCCTTCCAATATAATATCAGATAATGCCTTATATTTTCTTGGGAACAAAGATATCTTGAATGGGTTAGTGAAAAATGGACATCTATTTGAGCACTTCATCTAAAATTATTACCCTCAGGGTAATGGGCAAGTTGAGTCCACCAAAAAGAACTTTTGAAGATCATAAGGAGGACTCTAGATGAGAACTAAGAGAACTTGGCACACCAAGCTTGAAATCATCCTTGTGGGCTGATAGGATCAATCCTAAGAGGTCAACCTGTTATTCTAACTCTCCTTAAGGTTAGTCTATGGAAGGGAATAAAGGTTACCATATCCCTTGAGTTACCAACATTGGAGCTTATCAAGTAGCTGGAATTTTCTGAATTTGAAGCCATGGAAGTCAGGTATACAAAGCTCATGGAGCTTGAGGAACTGAGAAATCAAGCATATGAAAACAATGGAGAAAGGATCAATCTCAAATCAAGATGATCTTTGATAGAAAGGCCAAAAAAAGGACCTTCCAAGAAGGAGACTTGGTCCTGAAATGGGATGCAGATAGATCCAAACCAGGAAGACACTCCAAGTTTGATACAATATGGAGTGGCCCTTACATGATTTCAGGATCTTAGGAAAACAATGCTTTCTAATTGTCAAAGTTGGATGGAGAAGAATTACAGATTCTAGTCAATGGAATCTATCTCAAGAATTGTTACTAAAGTGAAGTATCTTCCTTGTACATATTAGTTTAGACTTTGTGATTTCTCTAAGTGCTTATAGCACATTGCTCTGTTGTAATTTAGGTTTTATTTTGTAATAAGTTATTGTGTACACTCTGCATGTTCCATTTGGAACATGTATGATTTTGCTATGTTTGTATATAGTTGTGATCTTTTGTTGCTCTTATGCACTTTCCATTTTCAGGCAGGGTCTCATGATGGGAAAATCATCCGGTCCCTAACCCAAGGTGTTAGGAAATGACAGGCCCTGGTATGTGTTTCAAAATTTTTAGGGGTGAATTCTCAGGTATATACCATAAGCTTTAGTAATCAGAATGAATCCATGCCTAATGGATCCTTTAGGGTCACTGGTATTTTAGATCTAGTAGGCAAGATCACCTCATGAGTCACCAATTGTTATCCATATTTTGCACCCCTACAAAATGGAAAACTTAAATGGATATGAATTGTTGGCAGTTGATGGAGGAAAATCAATGAAATTTAGCATGCAAGAAAGTCTGATTCATGGTAAGGAGATAAAAATGTGCTTATGGCTCATGCCAAGTTTAGTCTTAACGACATGAAAATTTTGTGAGACTGCGGTGAATGGTCATATTTAGTGGTTGGTTTCATCATCGAGTGGATATCAGATTGATAACTGGTTGGTACATCAGTGTATGGATATTACCGACCGGTAGAATGGACGTTGGATGTTACCCACAAGGTAGACATTTTGTTCTAGTTGGATGACTTGGATGACATATGGCCGCTAGATAGTACACCGAGATGGTTGTATGACTAGTTGGATGGCCTGGAAAATTTTACGGCCCATAGGTCAGATAGTTTTCTAGTTTGACGGTTCATTGTCAACCGACAAATGGCTACATTACTAATGAAAGAAATGGTTTGTAACAAGTTGGACAAGTCTCGAATGATCAGACTTTGGATTAGGTGAGGTTGGTGAAAAATGACATCTCAACAACTAGTTTAATGAGGTATGACCCATGAATGTTCTGCAAGAAAGTACCAAATATGTATGGACTTCCCATACCTCTTTAATGAAATATTTTGGTTGGTGAGGATATTCAAGGACCTTCTTGCATATATTGTAAAATTCACCTCATTTTAAGGGAGACATTTTGGAATGTAAAGGAACTCTGTCAAAATTGTTCCAGAGCTTTTGTGAGTTGCAAGCCTTGAATTTGGACATTTTGTAAAGGATTATTACCTTGTTCCTATATTGTAATGGATTGTGTATCATTTTAAGCAATAAAATTCATGTTTTGTGGATTTTATTTCCCCTAGCTCGAGTTATATTGCATTTCTTTTCCTTTCATTATATTTACAGGTATATTGTGCATATTTTGTTCTTTTGCACGGCCCAAAATTTGTTATTCCCCGTGAACATGGAGATTGTAAATGTTGTTTCGGACTGTGGCACTTTTGTCTAGCCTCTCCCACTCTATTTCTCCCCATTTTCACTCACTATAATTTTTCCACATTCCTTGTTCTTGGTGCTATCACCTCCCTTAGTTTAGGACTTTCATTTTATGCATTCTTATCTTATCCCTAGGTCCCTTGGAATTCTAGGTTAGTGATTAGAATAGTTGCAATTTCCCTTTTCTAGGAGTAATTTTTAGCAGCATAGGAATAGGTAGAGGAACCAACCTTCTCTGGAGATTTGTCTCAATTAGTAAGGGTCCCACACACTTGAGACAATCCCATGTTACTTAGTTACATTGATTGCTCATTCACATGCTTCATGACAAATCAGGGGGTGTTGTAATTTGGTGATAACATGTAATTTATTAACTCCACATACGTCAGGATAGGTAAAATTTAGTTGGTGAACTAATAATGGTTTGTGGTTTTTAGTTTCATTGCGATGGTTTTTGGAGGTCTTTTCGCTCTGCATACTGAAGTAGGTGTTGCCATTTTTAGATTGTATTTTTTAATGCATGAAGAAATAAAGAGTGAGTTATAACTGTTATTCAGGGAGTTTTGAAAATATTTGATTGCATATTTATCTATTTTCTATAAATAAAGATGAAGATCCTTTGAGGGTTTAGATTGTTGAATCGACTCCAAGTTAGGATTTGTAGAAGAAGAAAAACAAGATTTATTTCAAAGGAATGATAATATATCTCTCTCATGATAGGATTAATCCATTAATTATTTTCATAAATCAAATCTCTTCACTTTGTATTTCAATTTATGAAATTGAGGTTTTTTGAAGTATTATAGACTTGGGTTTTATTGTTTTGTTTCTTTACCTATTATGGCTTGTTTGAACCCCAAGAAGTGATACATAGTGTTTCATGTGTTGACTATTGTTGTTGTTATGACTCAAGTTACTTATGAGATATGGTGGTAGTGGAAAAGAGGACACCTAGGAATCTCAGTTCCTCTATAAATTAGTTGTCCTTTCCTATTTTTGACGTTTTGATATGTAGATGAAGTAAAATCTAAGGCATGTGCAGTGTTATTCTTTGAAATACCCAGAACTTTGTGGTGGTAAAGAATATACCACATACATATGTATGTAGGTTGTACTGTTAGTGGGTTTTATGTGCCTCAGATTGTTTTTTGTAGGTGTTTAGACCAAATAAAGTTAAGGTATCATTGTTGTATATTCTCACTTGTATCAAATCCTCTGAATAGAACCTTGGAATCTTATATTTTGGATCTCAAATATCTCTCTGTCAATGTTTGAGATTGTAGCTTTATTTGCTACTAGTATGTGGAAGATGGTCATAACTATCAAAAAAATTATTCATATTACAGTGATTCCTCTTGTATCATTTTTCATTTGGATGGGTTTCCACGTGCTACATGGGAACAAGCCTCAAGATTGCATAGGCTTTGACTCGCTTATGTAATTGAATATTAACTTATCTCATTCTAGATATGTTTGAACTGTCGATGGAAATATTTCAATGGTCAAATATTCTCTATGGCTCTCTAGTGTATGTTAAATATTGTGCTAGATTCTAGATGATCTGTAACCCTCCACCATGTTAGGTGACTCCGTATTGTGAGTGTTCGAGATCTAATATGTGAAATTATAACTTAAAGGGTTTCCTTGTAGTGTTTTATTTAATTACATTCGGTGAACTTACTATAACTATGAATCAGTTGTAGTTAATTCAATGACTGTGAGCTACTAGTTACTTGTACTCCTTTATGTGAATAAATATAGTTGATACTTAATTATTAGTGAGTGGTAAATTTCCATTTAATACTTGTATCTAATTCTGAGAATGAGACACTGTTTCATACATATAACTAATCGGGAGACAAAATAATACTTGATGCTTGTATATGTATGTGTGGATATTACGTTATCTATATAACTAATATACTTATGATAACAAGTTAGAATTAATGTCGATTGTAAGTGAGATATAATATGACTTTTGCAATTCCATTTTGATCATGTAGATTTGGAATTTAAGGATACTATTATTGAACGAACCCTTACCTGAATGTTGGACTGTTATTAGATATGGAACTAAGAAAATCATAAGGGTATCCTTATTATGTAGATAATTTCTTGTCACTGGGTGAAATTTCTGTTAAACCAAAAAATTGGGTTATTGTTGAGAGACACATGTTATTAGAAATTTTCCTTCCTTACAAGAACTAAAAATGTTGTAAGTTAGTATTTAGTTATGTGAATCAATACTGTTAGATACCATATTTGGTCTAGAATATTATTACTGTTTGGTACATATAAATAGAAGAAATACACGTGCATACTACTTGGCACTTGTATAAGGTATTGAGATTATATAGTATCATAACATATACTATTCTTTAACTATTGAATTTATAATAAAAGTATGTTTATGTTTGAATGTTTGAAAAAGATGTGTATTTAGTCACATGCTATTTTATTCTTGTGTAAAATATTTTATGAAGAAGATAGTATGAGTATGAAAAGCGCTTCTTGGATAAGACCAGTTTTGAGTTGAGTCCTCGTAGGTTCTTATATTAATTTAGGTGAATTCAAATTTTCATTTATGAAAATATTAAATGGTGTAAACCATTAAGGGAGAAATAGAGTTATCATGCTAGTTTGTTTGAAATGATCATTTCTAACATTTTGCAAATGGATTAACCTAAGTTTTCAAGGTGAAGGAAGATGGAATAAATTAGTTGATCAAATTGATTTATTATGCTGAGATGTATTACATAGTTAAAATTATGTTTGAGCAAATTATTGGTGTGCTATTCAATTGAAAAGAGGCAAAGTTATCTTGTTATTATATTTGTTTTGGAAAAGAATAGATAATGAAGTATTCTTTATTCATTTAAGTATTGCTATGCATTCGGGATGTTGATAAAGGTTTCTTGTACTGAAATGTTTATATGCCTTTGAAATTTTCAAGGATTAGGATCTACATTACTAGGTAATCAAATGCAATGCAATTTAAAATGTAAGTGATGTTAATGTAATTAATGAAATGTAAGTATGCTTATGTAACTGAATACAATATATATTGGATGATGGATGTGTACTTATGAATACTTATAGTTCACTTATATGAACATAGATTGTTGAATAGTATTTATTAAAGATCCTATTAAATATTGATATAGTCTTAATAAGTTATTAGTGTGATCTAATTAAGTATACTCTACAAAGTCAATATGTTGAAACTAATCTACATCTATTTTTTATAATGATTATGACTAAAAGCCTCTAAACATGTAATTAATACTCTTGAGTATCTCATTAGATCCTAGGTACAGAATGTTACCAAATAAAGAGTAACAATTTAACTTAGATATTATCACATCAAAACTTGATGAAATAACTATAAATTATGACGTTCCAATTTAGCAGGAACTCGGAGAGCCAACTTGTTATGTTGTGGAGCCTATTTTCATGTGTTGAAGTGTTGAAGACTGTACACTAAAAGTAATGTACACTCTTCATGTATCCTCGAAATTGTTTTCGGCCTTGAAATGTACTTTTCTTATATGGGCGGGATTTTTTGATGCATAGGTTTATGGGACAGTTTTGGCCCATGGTTTTTATACCCACGGTTTTGTAAAGCTGCTTAAGTAGTTGTCTATTTATGTGGTTTTATGCATATGGTAGGGTTAATGTAACATTGCAGATGTGTATGAATTCGGGTGTGAACTCTGTAGAGTTTGTTGAGCATAGTTCCAAACAGATCTGGGTATTGTATTGAGAGAGCGGTGGCTTGCAATAAAATTTGAGCAAGTGATTCTTAGTGGATGTAGCCCAAATTGCATGAACTGTGTTAAATACTGTCTCTTTATGTTGTCTTAATTTTATTAGGCACTTTTATTTGAGATCTGTAATATTTTCTGCATATTAGTTTCTATTGTTGTGATTCTGTGAGTTATTGTTCCGCATATTTTATCCCTTATTTCCTAACACAACACAAAATGGCCGTTGCATTGCTGTACCCTCTTAATGACAAAGGTCATTATAAGGCTACAGCGGTGTAACTTCTACGTCAAATTATCTCTTCTATCTCCTTCTAAATGAGAAGGTCGTAATAAGATGGAAGTAATTTCCTAGGTACAATTGTAGATCTAACCTACATGGTGTGGTACCAAATGTCATCTTATGATGACTACGGAATAGGGAGTGGCCCTTAATGATGACAAATCATTACGGAGATGCTCACTTTCCCTTAGTCAACCTAAGATGACATTGCAACACTTACCCATTCACGTTTATCCGAATTGGTGCCTTGAACACAACTTGTATATGATTGATACTCCTCGATCTAGTCCTAATCTAGATAATATTTTTCAGGTATTAAGGTGAAAGAAAAATTCCAAATGATGATTATGTCATCATGGAACTGAGCATGGAAAACATGACTTAAAACCTTGGCCAAGGTAATGTAAGCTCCTGATTGCACTATCAATATTTCACCTGGTCATAAAGCTATAGGATTTCTAGATGGGTATTACGTAAGAAATACCCAGATAGGAACTTTAGAATATAACACTTGAATGTCCTTGAAGGACCAATCGAAACCATGGTATACTTAGTATACATATTTCATTAAACATGGATATGAAAGGATTCATTTTAATCTTACTCATACATCTGCATATGGTTTACTGTTATAGGATGGATTGACTATGATGATGTTGGTTCTAAATTGAGTTAATTTAATTTAAGGAAACATGAGTGAAATTAATATTGTAACATTTAATTATATGGGTTTTAAATAAATGGAGCATAAAGTTAAAAAAACCCTTGTATTGAAGTTTAAAAAGAGGTTGTTACATTTTGGTATCAGAGTTGAAGGTTGCATCTCCTGGACCTATTGATTCCATCACTAATAAAAAATTAAATTTTTGTTTAACAGAAAATGGTTAGACCAATGGGACATGCTCCTAACAACCCACCTTTGGAGGGAGAAGCATCCACTGCACACAAATTAGATGAAATACTTGTAGTTTTGCAAGATACTTGCAATTGTTTAGCTATAATTGAACAACAGGTGGTGGATAATGAAAGTATAGTGATAGTGATGGTATAGGAACAGCATGAGAGGAAACAATAATGCCATAAAAAATAATGAACTTGAATGCTGGAAACAACAACACAATGGAATAATAACACTGGAATCAACCTTTGGATGAAAGAGAATGCTTTTACGGTTGAGTTGTGTAAAGACATAAAAATAATTAGTCCTCCTAAGTTTGACAGTACAAATTTGGGGGATGGGGATTAGAATTGAATCAGATAAATGGAAAAACAATTTTCCATAAGGAACTTTTTGGAAGAGACAAAGGAATTTTGGGGAGTGTATCAACTCTCCAACGAGGTGTCCTCATGGTGGGACAACCAAAAAGTGGAATTGGGAGTAAATGATGTTAACATAACATGGGACTAGTTAAAGGCCTATTTTAGGAAGCACTGGTTACCCCAATTATATTATGACCAAAAATGTCAGAATTTTAGACCCTAACACAGGGTAAGATGACTATAATTGAGTACCGAGGAGAAATTCACTAAGCTCCTTAAGTATGTTCCATAGTACCAAACTGATGATAAATTCTTAATAAGGAAATTAATTTTATGGGCTTGAAACCTGTAATAGGTGGTGAAGTTGATGTGCATGGGCCATCAATGATGGAAGCAATATTTGAGAAGGCTATTCTGAAAGAGTAAAAACTCCAAGCCATTTCCAATCATAGGGATGAGAAGCAAAAACTGAATTACATTCCTTCACCATTCTCATCTGGAAAGGAATGGGGAAAAAATGAATAGAATAAAACTCAGAATGGTGGAAATAATACTGTTGTAAACTTTAAAAAGGATGGACGAGATAAAATGTTGTTGCTAGGAATGATAGGTTTGAAAGGAAGAGACCTTTCACTAGTTTCTTTAAATGTGGTGACAATGGTCACTATGCTAAATATTACCCCTTGGGAAACAAGAAGAACAATCCTTAGAAAAGAAGATCCAGGTTGCAATTGCAAACTGATAGAATGAAAAATAAGTGACAAATGAAGGAGCTAAAGACTCCAGACCTTGAAAGTGTCATGGTGATACCAGTTAGATTGCTGGTACAATCTGGAAGAAATTAAAATAGTTATTTTTATTAATATTTTGAATACTTAAAATATTGATTTTAAATAATGATTTCTTTTTTCTATTAAATATTTGACGTACTTAAGTATTACTTCAATTACTTGATACTGAAATTGTCATATTTCAGGATGTTGACTATGAATAATTGAATATAAAAGCTGTTACAACTGATCAAATTATGTTTCAGATCTAAATTTTGCAAATTTTAATGGAAAATGGTAACTATTTTTGTAAGATAATTGGATAAATTTATGTGCTTTGATAGTTATAATTATGAGTATCGAGATTAAAATCATCAGGAAGATGACTCATTAAGGGGGAATTATGTAACACCCCCTTAATTCAGTCTGTGATTTCAGTAGGGTGATTCGTAAACTATTAATTTTAGTGTTTGTTATGCTGTGAGATACCTTTGGCTTGAATAAGCTGGTCATATTAATTAACATAGAAATTTTGTTATAATGAGATAATCACCTTGATGATAGTGACTAAACTAATTAGATGTCTGGATGACTTATTCTTGCTATATTAAAGGTTGCTATATGTTTGTACTAACAAGATAGATTGAGGTTGATCTTGTGATTATATGACATAAGTATGTTGTTGATAATTATCATATGGGAATACTATTATTGGTTATTGGCTATTTGCTAAAGCTTACAAACATTAAGTTAGTAGGTAATACACTATATTAGTAAAATGACTATGATCATGGCTTATGATCTTATGAATGTTAAGTACTTAGAATAACTTGTTTTGAGTAACATTAGTAGAGGATTAATGTTTGGGTCTTATGAGCGAAGTATGTTTAAAAATAAAAAATTGGGTGATGGACGAGCCCTCAGATCTAAACCCTATACACTAAGGGACATGAAAGTGAAGGCATGTATACTAAAAGCATTACTATGGAAAAGCTATAGGTGTACATTTCAACCCAAAGCCTTAAAAGCTAAAGAGTGGGAATTATCTTATACTAAGGGTTGGAATTGTTTTCTAATTATTAAATGGTTACACCATGCAATGCTAGGCTTAATAGTGATGTGGATCATGTATATTTAAAAAAGTTGAATTAACTGACCATGCTGAGGTTGTATTTTCTTACTCTTAGGTAAATTAGGTGGTTATCATTGTTTATATATTATTGTGAATAATAAGGTAAAAATTGACCCATAAGCATAAACACATGTCTTTAATGATAGCTCCAACCTTTGATCAAACAACTACACATGGATTAAATATAACTATGGTTAAAATAAAGAAAATCCAGTTAATTTTGGCGGTAACAATGGTTTTTAAACCACGATGTGGACCTGATACGTATTAATGTCATTTATTAACTCCACGGACCTTGAGACAAGTGTGATTTGGTTGGTGAACTAAGAATGATTTGTGGTTTTGAGTTTCATTGTGATGGTTTTAAGAGCTCTTTTCACTTTGCATACTAAAGTGGGTGTTTCCATTTTTAGATTGTATTTGTTAGTGCATGAAGAAATAAATAGCGAATTGTGACTATTACTCTGGTAGTTTTGAGAGTCTTTGATTGCATGTTTATCTAATTTATTTAAATAAAGATGAAGATCCTTTGAGGGTTTCGATTGTGGAATTGAATCTAAGTTAGGATTTACAGAAGAAGAAAAACAAGCTTTCTTTAAAAGGCATGATAATATCTCTCTCTCATTATAGGCTTACTCCATTTACTATTTTCATAAATCAAATCTCTGCATTTGTATTTTAATTGACGAAAATAGGAGTTTTTGAAGTATTATCGACTTGAGTTTTATTATGTCATTTCTTCAGCTGTTATGGCTTGCTTAAATTGTAAGAATGAAACAATATTTCATGGGATGTTGTTTGTGTTATTTTTGTTGTTATAAATCAAGTTAATTTTGAGATTGGTGGTAGTGGAAAAGAGGAAACCTAGGAATTTCAGATCCATTGTAAATTATTTCCTTTCCCCATTTTGACCTTTTGATAAGTAGGTGAAGTAGAATATGAGGCATTTGTATTATTCTTGAAATACCTTGGACTCCGAGTGGGAAAATATATACTATAAATGTATATGTTGGTTGTACCGTTAGTGGGTATTTTGTGCCTTGGTTATATTTTGTAGATGTGCAAACCTAAAAAGTTAGGGTATCATTGATATATATTCACAATTGTATCAAATATTCTAATATGGGCTATGGAATTTCATATTATGGATCTTGAGTCTCTCTTTGTCAATGTTCAAGATTGTAACTTTGTCTTCTACTAGTATGTGGAGATGGTCGTATCTTTCAAATGGGTTGTTCATTTACTGCAAGTCCTTTTTATAGTTTTTATTAAGATTGGTTATCATGCTACAGGGACAAGCCTTGGGATATAGGATTTGAATCGTTTATGTAAGTAAATATTATCTTAGCTCATTCGAGTTGTCCAAACTCTCTTGGGAAGATTTGAAAGATCAAATATTTTCTATGGTTCCCTGGTGTATGTTAAATCATGTGCTAGATTCTAGTTGACTGTAACCCTCCACTATTTTAGGTGACTCTGTATTATGAGTGGTTGTCTCTAATATGTGAAATTAAAACTTAAAGGGGTTCCTTAAAATGGTTTATTTAATTGTGTTTGGTGAGCTTGCTATTACTATGAATAATTGTAATTAATTCAACAACTGAGAGCTACTAGTTATTTGTACCCCATTGTGTGAACAAATGCATTTGATACTTAATTATCAATGAGTGGTAAATTACCATTTAATACTTGTATCTAATTTTGAGAATGAGCACTATTTCATACATATAACTAATCGGGAGATAAAATAATACTTGATGCTTGTATATGTTTGTGTGGATCTTATGATATCGATATAACTACTATACTTATGATAATAAGTTAGAATTAATGTTAATGGTAAATGAGATGTAATCTGACTTTTACAATTCCATTTGGCCATGTAGATTTGGAATTTTAGGATAGTATTATTGACCGAACCCTTACTTGAATGCTAGAATGCTATTATATAAAATATAAAAAGATATGGAACTAAGACAATCACAAGGGTATCATTATTATATAGATAATTGCTTTCCAATGGGTGAAATTTCTGTTAAACCAAATAACTGGGTTAATGTTGATATACATATGTTATTGGAAACTTGCCTTCCTTATGATAGGTGAAAATGTCTGAAGTTGGTATTTAGCTATGTGAATCAATACTTTTAGACATTGTATTTGGTTTATAAAATTATTACTATTTGGTACATATAAATAGAGGAAATACACACATACTACTTGACACTTGTATGAGGTATTGAGATTATATAGTATCATCATATATACTATTCTTTAACTATTGAATTTATAATTATAGTATGTTCAAGTTTGACTCTTTGAAAATGATGTGTATTTTATTCTTGTATAGAAGATTTTTTGAATAAGACAATATGAGTATGCAAAGTGCTTCTTGGATAAGATCAGTTTTGAGTTGAGTCATTGTAGGTTCTTATATTAATTTAGGCGAATACAACATTTCATTTATGTAAATATTAAATGGTGTAAACCGTTAAGGGAGAAATAGAGTTAGCATGCTAGTTTGTTTGAACTGACTGTTGCTAACATTTTGTAGATGGATTAATCTAAGTTTTCCAGGTGAAGGAAGATGGAAGAAATTGGTTTGACCAAATTCATTTATTATGCTGGGATGTAATGCATAGTGAAAATTATGATTGAGCAAATTATTGGTGTACTATTCAATTGAAAAGAGGTAAAGTTAGCTTGTTATTATATCTATTTTGGAAAAGAATAGATAATCAAATATTCTTTATTTATTTGAATATTGTTATGAATTCGAGATGTTGATAAATGTCTCTTATACTGAAATGTTTATATGCCTTGGAAACTTTAAAGGATTAGGATGTAAATTACTAGGTAATCAAATACAATGTAATTTTAAATGTAAGTGTTGTTAATGGAATTAATGAAGTGTAAGTACACTGTTGTGTTATGTAACGGATGATGGATGTGTACTTTTGAATACTAGTTGAATTATATGAACAAATATTGTTGAATAGTATTTATTAAAGATCATATTAAATACTGATATAGCCACAATAAATTACTAGTGTGATCAGATTAAATATACTATGCAGAGTCAATAGGCTGACACTAATCTGCATCTAGTGTTTATAATGATTATGATTGAAAGCATCTAAACATGTAATGAATACTCTTGAGTATATCATTATATCCTAGGTACATAATGTTTCCAAATAAAGAGCAATGATGAAACTTAGATATTATCATGTCGAAACTTAATGAAATAACTATAAAATATAATGTTCCCATTTAGTGGAACTTGAAAAGCCAAATCGATATGGATGCTACCAAATTTTACCCTCTTAATGAAGAATGCCATTATAACTCTACAATGGAGCAGTTGCTATGCTGAGTTATCTCATCTAGCTCCTCTAAATGAGAAGGGCATAATAATATGTAAGTAACGTCCTAGGTACAAGTGTGGATCTAACTGCATGGTGAGGTACCCAATGTCATCTTATGATGACTATGGGAAAGGGAGCAACCCATAATGATACAAATCATTATGGAGACACATACTCTTCCTTAGTCATGCTAAGTCAACATTATGACACTTACCCATGTAGGTTGATCCAAGTTGGTTCCATGAACACAACTTGTAAACGATTAATATTTCTCGATCTAGTCCTAATATAGATAAAAAAAGTTTAGGTGTTAGGGTGAAAGACAAATTCTAAATGAAGATTATGCCATCATAGAATTAATCATGGTGAACATGACTTAAAACCCTTGCCAAGGTAATGCAAGCTACGGATTGCGTTGTTAGGATTTCATCTGGTTATAAAATTTTAGGATATCAGAAGGGTACTCCGTATCAGATGCACATATCATATAAAATTTATACTATAACACTTGAATTTACTTGAAATACTCATGAAACAATGGTATAATTATTATACATATTTAATGAAATGGATATGAGAGGATCGGTTTTAGTCTGACTCATATAATTGCATAAGGTTTAATGTTATAGGATGGATTGACTAAGATGATGTTGGTTCTAAATCAATTTAATTTAGAACAAGGAAACACGATTTATGAAATTAAGATTATGTTGGATTTAAATACATGGGTATCTAAATCAATGAAGTAAAAGTTAAAAAAACAAAAAAAACTTCCCTTGTATTGAAGTCTTAAAAAGAGGTCGTTACATAGGATATTCAAAATTTGAAAATTACACTTTCCCTTCAAAATGTAAAAATTGAATGTGGAGGCCATTTTTTAATTTTCATTGTTGTTTTCATGAACTATGGAACTTAAATACTTGTAAAAAGATGAAAAAGGAGTCAAAGTGAGTGTCTTAGGCCTTTTTAGGGGTTAGAATGTCATAATATGGGTCAAAAATTAAGATTTTTGAGTCTTTAAGCTAATAAACCTAGTGATTGAGCCTAGAAGTCACTCATGTGACCAAGAGATTTAAAATCTCATTGAGATAGAAGTTGAGAGATGGCTTTATATTTCTCAAGTGTAACTATTTTCCATCATTCTACCAGGATAGAGTTTCAATGTGTAAAGATTTCAAGAATTATTGGAGGAAGAAGCTGATTTTTTTAATGTTTATTTGTAATCTTCGATTGTGTGTTAGTGCATTTTTTTAATAACATTTTTATTTGTATTTGAGAAATGGATCATGACTGATAAGAATTCTAGATTACAAGCTTGTAGGTGATGAAAAGTTACACTATGGGATTAAAAGGGTGAATGTACTTGAGGAAGGACAGTGAGGGTTTCTTGTAAGTTTTTTGTGTGAGTTCATTTGATAGCTATTACATATTATTATTGTTTATGATTATTTTAAGAGAGAGTACATTATATTTCCTTATTATACACATGGAAGAATGATGTAGGCACTTGAGAATGCTTAAACATGGTGCCCTCTATTTTAGGATATGTTAAATGTATAAACTGTTAATATATAGTATCGTGAGTCCTTATGACAGTGATTTCTTTCTCTATATTTGAGTATGTAAAAATAGGATTTGACACTAATTTATTGGATTTATGTTTGAGTAAGAGGGAGGTTATAATTATCAATTAGTGATAGAGAGTGCATGAACAAATATATGGTGGAAGATAGGATCACGATGGATGTGATTGGATCCTTCTTGAATGCTAGCTCTTTTATAAAGTGTCTTAAAACCCTGGAAACTGAAGTCGTGTGACTTTGGAAGTTAAATAAGGTGAAATGATATTTCTAGAATTATTTACCACAAGATGTAACTAATTTTACATCACTAATTTTTACTCTTCCTCATGTGATGAAATAACATTTTTTATTTTCACATTACGCTCTGATACCACTGTTAAACATTACAGAATTACATTAAACAACGAATAATAATAATATCAAATTTGAACTCATTCGGGATAGATTACACTAGAGATATTACATACATATATAGGTAAATGACATCCTTAAAGTAAGGAGTCAACTTCTATCCCTCATATCTCTCTCATGATCACTCAGCATCCCACAAATCTCTCCCAACTTATCTCATCCCTATAAGATCTCTCACACTCCTATCAACGTGAGTTGTTCTCACAACTTCACAATTATTCTAAACTATATTATTAATAATGTTACACAATATATTCGTAACATATATCTCCTTCATTGTAAGTCTTTATCTTTTAAAAATGTGAAATATCCGACTCTCCAACGAATACAAGAAACTGTGTTTGCATATTTGAAAGGAATAATATTATTGTGGTAGAGAAATGGTAAGAAAAAATATTTCCCCTCACTACCAAAATCCTTCTTGCAAAGATTCAGGCCTGGGATAGGTTTTTAGAAGGATTTATAAGCAAAAATAACCTCTTAGGATTGTTTGAGAGTTACAGTGAAGACTTGCTAGGGAATAGGTTTAGAAACCTCAAACCAAGTTATTAATCCTTGAAACTTAGAACCAATAACCATGGAGATGTGAAAAATGTGATTCAATAACAAATTTGTGATTTCATTTGTTAAATTTATAGATTTTCCTAATAGTTTTTTGAAGACAATGATGACATAGTCAAGACTTAATCTTGAAGGAATGGTTTACAAAGGAACCCATTCTTAAACTTTGAAGGAAGCCTTGAAAATCCAAAGATAAATAAAATGGGTTAATGGGTGATATAATATGCATCCATTTCATCTTGAAAGCTCTTAAATTGAGTTTTATGTATGACAGTTTCCTTTTCAAGACCTAGTAAAGGGTTTAGAAGTGAAATTGCAAAATTTGATGTATAGGGAGTTATAAGAGGAGTTGGAACTTCAAATTTGGGGAGCACCTTGAGGTTGGTAAAAGAGTACTAATGGAGCTGGTAGGGTATTGTGTGTGCCTAAAATTTTATTTTAGCCATCATGAAGCAGTCATACTTTGTCTTTAGGGTATTTAAAGGGTAGTATTGACTAGGAGGCTATTGTGAGTAATTGTATAGTTTAGAAAGAATTTAATTGGATGACCCTAAAAATACATACATATTTCTATCCCACTTCTATCCAATTAGAATTAATTAAATTAATTCTATCTCACCACAGTACACCCCTTTGGAATTAATTAAATTAATTCCATCATTCAAATATTCCCCTTTAGAATTAATTAAAATTAATTCTATTACCTAAGCTATATTCCTACCCATTGGAATTAAATAATTTAATTCTAACATGCCTTTGGAATTAATTAAATTAATTCCTACACCCTCCTAGCTAATATAATTAAACATTTATTTATTTAAATGGTTAATTATCTCCTCACAATTAAATTAATTAATTAATTCTATCATTTTCTTCGAATTAATTAAATTAATTACTAACACCTTCTAGCTAATATAATTAAACATTTATTTATTTAAATGGTTAATTATCTCCTCACAATTAAATACTAATTAAATTTAGTTATTTAATTCCACCTATTTCAGTCAACAACCACTTGGACTCCACATCCACTCATCCTAGTTAACTACACTTCTAGAATCCTAGAAAGGTGGGGGCAATTGAATTGCACGTACAACCACCTTTCCGATGCAACTTTTGCATTTAATTCATTTATTGCCCCTAAATGCCCCGACACTGCTGCAACCTCCTCCAATGCTATTTTTAGCATGTGCATTCAACCGTGTTCAACCAATTTCTAACTGTCTTTGCTTCTATAAATTGCAAGCTTGTCTTATCCCAAATCCTCCTATTGTTTACAAATAAACTCTACCAATTTACATTTTGAAGTTTTAACTACTCTGTTCGTAGCAATTGCACTCATCTTTGGAGGCCATTCCTCCACAAATCAATCACTTATGCCCCAGCATTATACAGTTTGCTCTCCTACTAGGTTTGCATTGGAAGGTTACTAAAGGTCTTGTCAATGTCTTTCATTCTGTAAATTTCAAGGCTTTCTTTTCCAAATTCTCCTGAATTGTTTTAGCAAATAAACTCAAGCTTTCCAACTTTTTCGTAACAATTGCACTCATCTTTTGGAGGCCATTCAAGAGCACCCAAAAATCAATTTACAAGGTTGCAAAGGTTATAAAGCTTCAAAATCTCTCCTACTGAGGTTTGCATTGGAAGGTTACTGGAAGGTTTGCAAGTTTATTGTTTGTCTTTCATTCACTGTGATTTTTCTCTGCATACATTTTGGCACGCCCGGTGGGACTCCCCACATTTATTTCTTTCATTTTAGTTAATCATTTTGTGATCTAACTCTTTCTTTATGTTTATTGTTCTTATTTAACCTTTTTATCAAAATTTTAGCTTCTCAGGTGAAGTACAGAAGTCAGAAAACCAAAAAAAAACAATTGTCGGGGCATTTTTCTCACGTTCAAATTTTTCACTGAGAGCGCTACCGTAACCCATCTTCCGGAAGCCATAATTTTTTCTCCCAAACTCAGAATGAATTCATTTTTTTTACGGAAAGGTATTGAAAAGATCTATGCAATGGAAAAATAATTTTCTGATTTGGACTTATAGAAAATTTATGGTTTCATTTCTCCTAACACTCGTCTTTTTAAAAAAAAAAAAAAATTGTAGTTTTTTTAACTTTTATTTGTTTTTTTTTAAAACGTAACAACCTCACGCGTATGCTCTTTCCTCACACTTTCAAAGTGATCTTGGAAATCAGAAACATGATTGTTTCTATTTGTTTTGGGAATTAACCTTTCTTTTCTTTTTTTAATCAAAGCTTGTTTTACGTGTATGCTCTTTCCTCGCGCTTTTTAAGCGATCTTGGAAATCAAAAGCGTGAACTTGCTTCTGTTGTCTTGTCCTCTACCTACCTCAGGTGAAATTTCTAATCCTTTATTGCAGGACCCACTCTCACAAAGGTTGATAAAACACTTAACAAATACTAACTGTAGGTTGCCAAATGGTGTACAACTAAACCACATTAAGCTCAAAAGATAAGAAAATACACCACATTCAAAACATTGTAATTGTAGGTTCTATTAAGAGCTACGACTCGACTACATAACTAGAACATAACCCCCTTGGCATAAGCCTTAAGCTACAACAAAGGGGGTGGTTCTAGGAACCCCAAAGTAGTCCACACCTTGAGGGAACTGGTGGATGAAACGGGAACCTTTTCTCCTACTTGACTAGTAAAGCCTTGTGAGTTAGAGTCACAGATATCCTTAGTGGCAACCCCAGTGTGATTCATTCTAAGAAAGATCTTTGCTCAGGGTTTCAAAGGGGTAAAGTAAATCCATCAGCTAGCAATAGCATCACACTCGCTCGGATATACTGCTGACACCTAGTTGAGAGAGCCACCTAGGAAGCCAAACATTGTCCAAGCCAATTTAAGGTAGAGGCCACAAACAAAAACTCTTTTTCTATTTTTCTTATTTTGTTTTCTTTCTTTTTGTAGTAGTGTTCCACACTCACTTTTTCCCAAACACTCCTTGTTTGGGATCCATCTTTCACATTCGTATCTTTTCATAGTTTTCAAACACTCCTTGTTTGGATTCTACTTTCATTCTACTTCATTTCATCTTTTCAAGTACACTTTACTTGGATTATTTTTCACCTCCTTTTCAAAATCCCAAATACTCCTTATTTGGGTTCATCTTCTATTGTGTTCACTATCTCCAAATTTATCCTTATTTGGACTTGACATTCACTTATTTTTCTCGTCATATTTTCTCTTCATCATCACTTCATCACTTCTCTCTTTAACACATTCACTTTTCTTTAATTTGAGCTCACTTATCCCATCACTTTCCCCTTGTCTCTTATCTCCATTGTTGTGAGATTTGGACCTTCTCGTCATCGTTCATTCACTTCTTGTGACATGACCTTTACTTTGTTGTTATTTTTCGTACTCCCACTTCTTTGTCATATCTTATCTTTTAATAAACTTTTTGTTAAGAGTTGACATCATTCATCATCTTCTTAAGTCTCCCTTTTTAACATCCATCTTGTTAAAAGTCAAACAAAATCATCATTTTTCCTAAGTCTCTTCCTTTAACACATTTTTGTTGAGAGTTGAGCATCATCCATCATGTTTTAAGTCTCCTCTTGTCACACTTACTTTGTCACAAGTTGAGCACACTAACTTCTTTCATCTCTTCCCTCTTTACGTTCAGTTTTGTAAAAGGTCGTGACATCTTTCAAGCTCCTTCATCTTTCTTAGCACTCATTTTTCTAAGATTCTTCTAAACTAACACTTCAGTCCATCTTCCACCTTAACATCATTCATTTTGTTAAGTGTTGTGAAGTCCCTTTTCTCATCACTCTTATCATTCCTTTTGTTAAGAGTTGATCACCTTCATCTTGTTAAGTCTTGTCTCCCTTGACATTCATTTTGTTAAGTGTCGAGCACATTTCACTTTTCCCCCCTTTGTTCATTTCTCTTAACACTTATCATGTTAGGAGTTAACCTTTTTACATCTCTTCATCACTCTTATCACTCATTTGATTAAGAGTTGACCATGTTCACCTTGTCACATCTTTTCTCCCTTAACATTCATTTTTGTTAATGAGTAGAACACATCTAACCTCTTTTCATCCCTTTTCTCTTAACTTGCATTTTGATTAAGATTCAAGTAATCCACTAACCCTTTTCATTTCTTCCCTCTTCCATCTTAGTATTCACTTTGCTAGGAGTCCAAACTTTTTTGTCACTTCCATCTTAGCATTCACTTTGCTAGGAGTCAAATTTTCAAACCTTTTTTGTCACTTCCATCTTAGCATTCACATTGCTAAGGGTTGATTTTCAAACCTTTTCATCACTTCCATATTAGCATTCACTTTGCCAAGGGTTGCATTCATCATACCTTTCTTCACTCTCCCTCATTTTCATTACAATGGTGGATTTATACAATTCATCCTTTTCCCAAGAATGGAAAATGATGAAAGACACCATTGCGGGTATGTAAAAACAACATAAACAATTCAATTTTGATGAATTGTGTCCATATCCTTTTAACATGGACATCTTACATATACCCTTCCCACGTCTTTTGAGACACCCAAATTCGAAAAATACAAGGGAAAAACTGATCCGAGACAACATATCAAATAATTTTCCATAGCATGCCATGAAGTGGCATATAACGATAGCTTTCTCTTGTGCCTTTTTCCTAGAAGTCTAGGAGGAAAAGCTTTGGATTGGTTCTTACACCTTCCAAAGGGATCTATCACCACCTTCATGGACCTCTCAGAGAAGTTTGTCAAACATTTTTCTTTCAACCTCACTCACAATAATCACCATACTAGAACTTCTCACGATGAATCTTGGTACATCAACCGCAACCATAATGTCATCACTGCTGGTGTCATGGATAATCACAATATGCCCAACATACATGACCAATCAATCAAAAATCCAATCATACAACCTAGCAAAGACACTACGCCACACAAAGTTAAACGTAAGTTTACACCCCTCGGTGAAAGTCTCTCTAGTGTCTTTCATCAACTCAAAGTGGCTGGGATGATAAAATATCCCCTTACAAGACCTTGGATTGAAGGAGAACCTAAGCCATATTGGTACAAACCTCATGCATATTGTGATTTTCATCACATTGATGGCCACTCAACTAGATAAATGTGTGCACTTTTAAGAACTATGTCCAAGACTTAATTGATGACGAAGAGATCTTTGTAGAGCTTGATAATGAAGCTCTCATAACCGATGAAATGTTAACTTCCACTTCTAATAAAGATTTGACTCTTGTCCCCACTTCTGTACATACTAACATTCAATGAGATCATGATGAAATTCAATTATCTCTCCCTTCAAACCAATCTATTTCTTCTACATATTTTCTTCCTTTAGTCCAAACAAACATTGAACCTGTTTTGGAAAATCTTCTAACACCTAACGAGAGCTTGAATTTTCTCCAAGACTCTCGTTTAACCCTTGACATAATAGAAGAGGGTCCATCATCAAGCACCATTGAGCTTGATTCTATTCTTTCCATTCCAGCTCCTACACCTAACATCTCTAGTCTTGTTGTCAAACCACAACCACAACAATCTTGGGAACTTACAGTTCAACACAACCTACTATGTCCATTACACCTCAAATGATCAATTTAAATCTCATCAACGATGATTCCTACTTGTCAAGACATCTACATGCACACTTTATGAGGTACGTATACCCAGGAATATCCTTATTCAACCATTTCAAGCTTTAATTGCAAATATTTGTCCAATCACCTAATTCACAACCTAGAAGGAGAAACATTGGCTTTTTCCTCTCTATGGCTTATAAGGAACCCTAGGTATACATCTAGAGATCCATCCTTCTTTCCTCACACTCTTTCACTCACAGGTGAATATGTATCTCAACATATTCCCCGCATCGACAATCTTCTTCTAACATCACATATGTATTTCAATCTCATCGAAAACTTATCTAATCACACATACTTTGACTTGGAACCTGTCCACCCAAGTCTAGTACTTCAGGACCCATCGAATCATTTGATTCAATCTTTTGACTTGGATCCTATCTGCACCAAGTCTCATATTGCAGGACTTATTAAATCTTCAGATTCACTCCTTTGACTTGGCTCATGTTCATCCAAGTCTCATATTTCAGGACTTATCAAATCTTTTGATTCCCTCTCTTGACTTGGATTTCATCTACACAAGTCTCATATCTCAGGACCATTCAACTTCAATAAACATGGACATCTTTCTTGATGAGTCCATTTCAACTCCTCATCCACCAACATTCAGAAAACTCAAAAAGCATAAAAAGAGAATAAAACTTTGTATTAGAGCATTGTTTGCAAATCGGAAATGGAAAAGTGTGTACAAATAATGTTAAGCATTCCATCTATTGGAAGATATCTTAATCATACCATTATCATATATTCACCTTCTTCACCTATTTCGACACATGTTAACCTTGTTCCTATTGGGCATTGTGTGTCTCATCTTTGTTATGGTTCTTACCATTTCAGATATTTTCACCTACGGTTTTGTCTCAAAGCTTACTGATGGAAAAATCCTCCTTTCAAATAAGCTCTCTCTTTAACTGAAAGCACTAAACTTCTTTACCCAGTCCTTTTTGACTGCCCATCTCAATCTACAGTGTTGAACCCTTGTGTCTTACTAGTCGCATGAGGCTGAGACTTGGGGGCAGAATGTTCCTTCCCAACAAGCACACTATCAACATACAAGGAAAATTTAATCAATCTAAAAATATAAAAAAAATATAAAATCATTACACCTTTCGTCCTTCACAGTCTTTGGTGATAAGCCCATACTTCTTACTGACAGTATGAGACTGGGAAAGGAGAAAGCCCTTACTTGCCTACATTTTGTCTTCGGTGTTGAGCCCTTGCCTTTTACTGATGGCATGGGGCAACATGTAGGGGGTCCTTCATAAAAATAAAAAATAATTAACTAATAAATCCTTTATGAAATCTGAATCAAAGTGCTTAATCAAAAACATCCCAAGAAGTAATTTAGTTGCTCATGTTAAGAGAGACAACAATTCCTTCAACTGGATTTTTCCAATCAGTAGGCCATCAATGGATCTAAGTCAAGTCAAAACCTATAAAGTGGAATCATCTTGTAATCAGTCAGATAATCTTGACTAGAGATGAGTTACATTTTTCTCATATGGATCATTGTTACACCTTGTGTCATCACATCCTTTCTCTTCACCTTTCATATCACTATTCATCTCATTTTCACATCCTTCTTGGCTCTCGGTGATGAGCCCTCACATCTTCCTAGTTGCATGGAGCCACGAGTGGAGTGAAACACCCTATCATTTTATCATCTACATTTCTACCAATGGAATGGAATGCTTTTAATTATTTTCACCTGCTTTCAAGTAGTGTACCTTTTTACCGAGTTGTAAAATTACAAAAAAATCAAAAATGTCTCACAAAACTTTAAAAAATAATATAAAATTGTTCAAAAACACAAAAACAATATAAAATTGTCCAAAACTCCAAAAATAGTTTCAAACTGTCACAATCAAAACATTCAGATAATGTTTGACCAAATTTCAGCAATTGAATAACACAGTTCAACAATTTTTCCATTTGATGGTGCTCCTCATGATCATTCCAGATCATACTCATATTTATTTCCCATGGTGTATATCTATGCTCGAGGAAATCATTTACCCTTTCACAATATAACTTTTCTTGGGGCACATTTGGATTTTACATTTTAATCCAATACAGATCAAACTTCAATGGGATCTGACAAGAGTATATTTTGGAGTATCTAAGTATCACTCCACTCTTCGTCTCAATCCAATCCTCTCGCATGCTAAGCTATCACTTGGGGGCATTCAAATCTGTCTAGTTCTTCAATGTGGAACACATTCAGAGTGTCATTAGACATCATTTTTGCATGTTGTGTTGTACTGTTGCAGTTTTTCAACATTGTGATGATGTTTTTACTTCTTTCAGTTTATTATTTTTTGTTGTACTTTGTTTTCCTTTACTGTAGACCAATTACAGGAAATTTACTTGCATCTTAGTTCACATATAACTTTGGTGTTGTTCCTTCCTATTCATATTGGGTTTGTTTTCAATGCTTGTTTCATGTTTTCTTGTCACTTGCATGTGTTGTGTTTTCCTCCTGGTTTACTTAAGCCATGGAATGTTTTCCTTTTTTTTGTGTCTTCATGTTTGTTTGCATTTTAATATCATTTTTTTTTTCAAATTTTTAAAAATTCAAAAAAAATCAATATTTCAAAAATCCAAAAAAATCAAATATTTCAAAATTCAAAAAAATTAAAAAAATTACAAAAATTTCGAACAAACATTCACTTATCATAGAAATCCTACAATTGGAAAACCCTTAAAGTGAATCATTCAACATCTCAATACAATCTTGATAAACATCATACCTTTATCTATTACCCTAGTGATCATTCCAATCTTACAACTATCACTTTCTTCCCTTTGCATGATATGCTAACTCTGCTTGGGGTAAGTCACAAAATTGTTTTTCCTTCGCGATATAACTTCACCTGGGGAAATTTCAACTTTGATCATTTGCACAATGGATCCAACAAGAGTGTCATAAGGAGTCACTTTAACTCCGCTCTTCCAGTCTGATCCTATTCCCACTTGGGAGCATTTGTATCTACTTAATCATCATTGTGGCACACATTAGGGGCATAGTTGATTGTCTTCTTTTTCAACTTTGTGTTGCATTGTTGATGTTTACTTTTTTTGGACCACTTGCAAGTAGTGTGATTACATCTTGGTTCCTTTATAACCCTGATGTCGACACCTACTTTGTATATTGGGTTTGTTTTCCTTTTTTATCTTTTCTTTGTTGTGTGTGTTTGTTTACGCGCATCTGGGTTAACCATCTTGATTCTTTCATAATCATGGTGACAACTCTATTGTGCAAATAAAAAAATAAGGTTGTTCTAAAATTATTCTCCAAATAACACTCATGCTATGAGCACAGTCCTTTCCCATCCTTGTTCTAATCCCTTGTTTTCCTTCCTATCAAGCGGTTGTCCACCGCTTTGCAGCATCACCCACCCACTTGAGGGGGCATTCCTCTACCATTCTAATCATTGGGGCATCCTAATGCTTCACCACTTCCTACTCACCGGGGCATCCAAATGCTTCATAGCTTTCCACTCACTGATCTGCATGTGTCTACTATCTTTAAAGCACTATTACTTTGCAATAACACTTTAAAGAGGGGAAAATGTAGACACCCTAAAAATACATACATATTTCTATCCTGCTTCTATCCAATTAGAATTAATTAAATTAATTCTATCTCACCACAGTACACCCCTTTGGAATTAATTAAATTAATTTCATCATTCAAATATTCCCCTTTAGAATTAATTAAAATTAATTCTATTAATTCTATTACCTAAGCTATATTCCTACCCTTTGGAATTAAATAATTTAATTCTAACATGCCTTTGGAATTAATTAAATTAATTCCTACACCCTCCTAGCTAATATAATTAAACATTTATTTATTTAAATGGTTAATTATCTCCTCACAATTAAATTAATTAAATTAATTTAATTCTACCATTCTCTTGGAATTAATTAAATTAATTCCTAACACCTTCTAGCTAATATAATTAAACATTTATTTATTTAAATGGTTAATTATCTCCTCACAATTAAATACTAATTAAATTTAGTTATTTAATTCCACCTATTTCAGTCAACAACCACTTGGACTCCACATCCTCATCCTAGTTAACTACACTTCTAGAATCCTAGAAAGGTGGGGGCAATTGAATTGCACGTACAACCACCTTTCCGGATGCAACTTTTGCAATTAATTCATTTATTGCCCCTAAATGCCTCCTAGACACTGCTGCAACCTCCTCCAATGCTATTTTTAGCATGTGCATTCAACCATGTTTCAACCAATTTCTAACTGTCTTGCTTCTATAAATTGCAAGCTTGTCTTATCCCAAATCCTCCTGAATTGTTTTACAAATAAACTTTGTCAATTTGCATTCTCAAGCTTTCCAACTACTCTGTTTGTAGCAATTGCACTCATCTTTGGAGGCCATTCAAGAGCACCCACAAATCAATCACTTGCAAAGGTTATACAACTTCAAAAGCTCTCCTACTGAGGTTTGCATTGGAAGGTTAAGAGATGTAAATAAGTAAATTATTTCAAAATGTTGATAATCATTTTTCCAAACTAGATTGATGTGAGAAATTGCATTAAAAAGAAGTCACATATAAAGTATCCAAAATAATGGCCTTGTCAGGTTGTAAAGTATTTAGGTTGTCGTACAACAATATCCATGTTCCATGTGATTTTCATTCTCCTGAGTGCCACCAATTTTTTATAGTCATGATCCTTTGACCATCTATCATAGTGACATGTCTTCATCCAATTGTCTTTTAAGGAAAATAAAGTCATAGGTGGCGGGGTCTATCACTCCACCAACATATGCCATCTTAGTCTACGTGTCATTGATTTATTGGATGCTAAACACCTATTTTTACTTAAGGCATAAGATAAATACAACCCTCTATAGAGTCGTCAAAATTTGAAGGATTTAAAATACATGTGGTGTAGAAGGTATAAGACAATGTGTAAAACAATGTACTTAGCCAAAATTTTTCCAAACATTAGGAAGATTTTTTCTTATTTAGATTTCCACGTTTAGTGTGTTTCATGATCTTCACACCGAATTAGAGCAATCATTTTTCAAGCTTCTTGTGAATGATTTTAGCTAGCTTATTATTAAGGGGGTTCCCTATGATGAATTCTTATGCTATGGTTCACACTTCCATGTTGAGAGTCTCACCTTTTATTAACCTCACATCATACACACTGACTCATTTCACTCTTAGACCATTATAAAGTGACATGCCTATAACTGCACATGTGTTTCCCTTGATTTCCCAATGCTATCATCAAATCTATTTCTACTGGTTATTGAGCTTAACGCGATCTCTCAAATTTTATAAATTGGATTTGCATTTGGACATGGGATCAATAGCACATCGCTCTATTACATTGACTTTCCATTCCAAACTTGACATCATTTTTCATCATAGATCTCGTACATTTGCATATCGATGGTTACATTGTTGTTTTTTAACATTATACTTTCATGTACACTTTTCTTATATGCTAGACATACTATTTCATTGTGTTGAATTATATATTCTACCTACACATGTCATTCAATTGCACATTATAGCCTTGTGAATGACAGTTTCTACAATTAAATATTACACAAAACCATGTATTCTTAAATCCCTGTAATCTTTTTGGTTTAATATGGCTCTTGGGGGTATATACGTTCTTACACATTACAAGTGCTATGATTGACATTTTATGCCACTTCCTATGTAATAATAATTACACTACTATATCAGGAAAAATAATTGTGACATAATAGGTGAAATTATTTTCTAATGTTATGGTAACCAGGGTGCTTCAAATTATGAAATAAAGGGTTTTATAGGAAACTTAAAATGTAGTTATTGATGTAAACTAGCAATCTTATTACATTTTATCGATGGAAATGCCGATTGTTTGCAGGATGGAGCCTGAAGAATTTAATTAAATTGAGAAAGTGTAAAAAGAGGGCCAGGATGAGGGGTGATTGAAAATTGTCTTACAACACATGTGAAGATGTCCCATGTTCCAAGGACCCAATTTACATTCATGGTAGACATTGTGCTAAAAAATTTCTTGCTAGCTTACATACAAAATTACATCTAGGGTGGATTTTGATTCATGTGTTAGTATTAAACATAAAATTCCTAGCCACTTTGTTTGCATGTTCTATGGTTTAGACTACGATAAATTCCCTAGCAAACAAGAAGGGATTATAAGATAATATGCACATGTACATAGAGAATGTACATAATTTATGGGCTTTATATCCTAGTGATATGTTATTGGAAAAACAGGGTGGGGGCATACATGGCCAAGAATCATTCACACCTAGGGTAAAATATTCACATTATAGTACAACAATTATGCTAGACAATATGTGCTAAACAACATATTAGAAATTACAAAATATGACTTGTATCCTAATTCATGGCACAAATTCCAACACCTTCAAACAAGAATGAGCTCTTAGAACCATACTAATTCTAGCCTAGGCATCTATGATTCCAGGGGAAGTTACATGTATGTACTTTATATGTCAGACCAACACATATTGTCAACATTCAATGACAATAATTTTCACAGGACGTGAGGTAGAATCTTCTAGCAATTAGCATGCATGATTTCACCTCTTTTTTTCATTTTTTTTAAGTTGGATTGAACATCAATAAAATTTGACCAAATTTGAGAACAAAATCTAACAGTAGTGTATAAATATTTGAGAAGTAGTCAAAAGTTGGAGAATAACACTATAACTTTCTCCCTACACTTGTTCTACCATGGCGTGAGATATAGACCCAAAACTCACACTTGGCATGAGTGTCCCAAAAAAAATAAATCTAAATGTCTACAACATTTTCAGAGATCCTTCCTATTCTTTCACTCATGACAAATCAAGTGTACAAGTGAAATCCTTTTTTGAGGGGTAAAAGTATTTTTACATAGGAAGAGTCAAGCTTACATATTTTGATCATTAGTTTTCAGTATAAAAATATTTTACTACTTGTTTACTCTGGATCTATATTAGAGATCCATCCTTATGGCAAATCTAAAAAGTCAACATCAAGTACAAAAAATTAAGCATCAACAATAGATATAATGTGACATATACATATACCAATTGAATTCACCCCTAGGGTCACTTCCTCTAGTTGTAGATTCTACACTTCATTTTTATTACTCAATGCTTTTTGTTGTCTCATCAAAATGATGAAAGATTTCTATCGATATATATTAACTATTAGGTATTATATCTTAATCTACTTTATGTTATCAATAATTCATAGTCTGAATAACATAAAGTGGGGAAAATGTTTCAACTAAATCTCGCACAACATTGGGTATATTTCTAGGTCCCGATCACATACTACTATTCATATGTCTTCCTAAGCATGAAAAATACTGATTGATAACTATCTTTGGACTCTTTGATTTCTTTCTAAGTTTCATTTTGTCTTGCACACCCCACTTCCGCAGTTTGAAAATCATTACTTTAGCTTTTCTAAGTCTAGACACCAGTGCCTAGCCAAGACACCAGTGTTGGTGTGTTGGTGTGAGATCCTATGTGTCCTCAACTCACATATTGGAGGGTCATCTCACATGGGTTAGGTTTAGGGTTTCTTGTGTGTCATGCACTAGGGTTACTCAACACCCTATATGTACCCTTTTATATTCTGATTTATGAGCATGCCAAGACACTCCATGCTTTCTTTTCTACATGTGCAAGCTTTGTTCTGTTATGCAAGTTATTCCATTGATTGATTGATTCTTCCTTATGATTACATTGGAGCAATTACGATTCCACTGGAGTGCAACTTCATCATGGTGCATAGTTTTTGATACGATTCTCACAAAATCTTTCATGGTATCAGAGTGCAACTTCATCATGGTGCACAATTTTTGATACGATTATCGCCAAATCTTTCAACTAGCGCACAGGAGCCCTCGTCCCCTTTGGGTACCCCCAACCTCTATATGTTTATCACATATTTTTGGTATTTTATAGCCATTAGGAAACTTATTTTATTGGTGGTCAGCATTCTAGTGGTAAATTATGAAATTCAAACAAGGTAATCATATAAGTATAAATCTATGTGACCATAATAAAGGACCAACTACTATCACCTAAGGTTATATCTAAACGAATTTCAAGAGAATCAAATCATCCATCTAGCTATTACTCAAGGGACAAGGGAATACATTATTCTACATACACTTCATAGGTGGAGAAGTTTGTTTTTCCATGCACACATTTACTATATCTAGCTATTTCTCTTTATGAAGTGCATCTTACAAATGAGCCACCCAGGACATGATTCTAAACACACAAAAAACTATATGGAGTCTGAAATGTAGTATAGTGCCCTGATCATAAGTTCACTCAATTCGGTGAGAACCAAGGTCATTCTGAATCCCCATTTGTATCTTTTTCCTTTTAGGATTTAATGTCTTTTAGGGTTTTGTAGGTTCTCTTTCTCTTTTTAGATTTCAAACAAATTCAACAATCAATCAACGACATATAAGTGACTAATAAAAAAATTTAGCGAACATCTTTTGACCATGTAAAATTCAATTTCTGAGGTTTTGTGCAATCATATGAGCTTGAAGAAGGTCCCTGATGCCCAGGTTCCCTAGTACCAAAATTTTTGACGCTCACAAAAAAATTTGGTCTCATTTGTGACATTCTATCCTCCTGTTCCAACAATTTTTCAGTTTGTCATAGTCCATGTTTAATTGGAAAATCATAAGTATCTTATCACTTCTCTTACATTTGGTGTTTTAAATTCAACTACTTATTTCTTAGGTCAAATCTGTACTTTATTGTTATATCATTTCATTGTGACTCTATGATTATAATTTAACATATATTTCTATATTTATTAATTTAGAATGAGGAAATTAGATTGGAGAGGGAATGTGTCATATGAATCAACATGATTAGAAAATATAGGCTAAAATTTTATGGTAAATCTAGTATGATACCTTCTTCTTAGTAACATATGAGACCAATCAGAAGACAAGTAACTAACCATCTTGTTAGTGATATATGTTGATAGGAAAATGGAAAACAATGAAGGTAGGTCAATGATTGACACTTCTTAAGTTATAATGAGGCCCAATAATGTATAAAATGTTAACTCAAGATCCTTGATGAATCCTAGAGTGGTAATAATTAAACCATCAAGTTGCAAGACTCCTTTAGACACAGGGTTATACTTAAGACCTGGGACATCAAAAATTGTCTCAGGCATGATAGAAGTACCGGCCATTGAGTCAATCATACAATTGTAAATAAGATTTCTACTTATTATAAAGGAAATATAAAAGAGTGGGGGTTTTAAAAAATTTCTTATTTGTTTCTCCTCTTCTTAATTTTTTTTTACATAAACTTATATAGGCACTAAATCACGCACTTGGGTACATTTCTAGATCATAATCACATACCACTATTCATATGCTTCACAAGTGAGAAGACTAGTAATTGACATTTGTCTTTGGTCTCTTTTATTTCTTTATTACTCTCTCTGTGGTATTTCACACCCCACTACCTAGTCTGACTTGTACAAATTTATCTTTCTTGGCTCTAAACACTAGTGCCCAGAGAGGATGCCAATGCTTAGGCACTCTTGTCCCCTCTGGGAACTATTGTCACCAAATCACTACACCCTCTGAATGGCCATCGTGTTGATAGATCATTTGGTGTGATTGTGCAACATGGGATCACCTCTCAAGCTATGGGACTTGGCTCAAGGTGAACCTCTGGAGAAGGCCACCTTCCTTTTCCTAAACTAAGTGCTTTTATTACTCTAGTGTAATAAAAATGATTATTTAGCGCTATTATAACACTTTCATGAGTTTCAAGGAAAGAGATTTGCGGAAATTAAACCATACTAAGAATGGTGATGCACCAAATAGGGATATTTCCAGAATTAGGAAGGGTTAATTCGAGGAGGGTATTGTATACCAAAAGACAACTTTACCTACTATAACTTAGAGAGGATGTAAAATATCACAACCTATGAAACATGCATTCCTTTTAGACTCAAAATGATTACAACAAAAAGATCTAACTCAACCAAAACATAATCAATTTAACATAAGGATACAACACTTGCACAAGTAAGGGACTCATCCATCTAATAGGTAATTATATTATAAATTTTAATAACAAAAGGAAAATAACTCTCCACAACTGATACCCACATTAATTATATCATTTTCCCATAGCATGAAACAAGATAATCTGAAATGAAGGCAATATAACCACTTATATCTAGAAATTATGCATTCACAAGAACATACATTGATTAACCATTCAACACAATAAATTAGAATTTCAAGGAAACAAATCACTTGACTATAATTGAAAGGTTTTAAAAGTATTAGAATCACTTTTAAAAGATTGAAGAGAAACTCCACCAAAAATGATCCTTCTCTATGTCTTTAAGACTCCATGCACTTACATATTTATAGGTTCTTTAGGATGAGCCATTACATCTCGGCCTTTAACTAACATATTAATAAAAATAGAAATGTCATTAACGCAAAGGGAAAAGCTCCCACGAAAAATAATAAATTTATTACAAGGGTTTGAATCAGTCAACCCTGTAACTTTGACTGATCCGAAGCTTGGATCTGTCCTTCCATGGCCATTATGCTTTGGTTTGGTTCTACTACGCCTTCTCCTACCTTAGGTTTTTATTGTGTTTCCTCCCATGCAACTGTTTGTATTCAGGGAAATGCTTGATTATCCCCTAGATTTCTTCATCTCCTGGTCTACATGCGTAGTGATTCACTACATCTGTTGTCTCAATTTCCTTTGTGACCTTAGCTAGAACTCTCTGAATTTTACTCATAACTTTATTTAATCTTCCTATGAAATTTTGACACAAAACCAACCTGTCAATAGACTTAGTGTCAAAATTTTTAGCAACTTCGTCATCACATTTTACCAATTCTTTGAAATTTTCCTTAATCTAATCTTCTGGAAGAGCGTCGATGTTTTCGTTGAAGAATTTACAGTTAGCAATATCAAATTATTCTAATATGTCATTCAAGGCATCTATAATTTCCACTCATTTATCATCTAAATTCTTAATCAAATCCTGCAACACTTGACACCAGAATTCCATGGCTTTCTGATATTCAAACAACTTTGTAGCATCATTGATTACATCTTCCTGAAGGACTATATCTGGATCCTCTTCTCAAATTTCACTCCATGTTTTCAGATTTAGATTTATATTATTACTATCCTCAGAGAATTTTTCATCCATTCTACAGATAGCCATTTTTCTAACTTGTAGATCATTATATATTTCAACAACTTCTTTGATTAAAGGATTAACATCTTGTAATATACGCTCCATCCATCCATTTACCGATCTCCCTTTCTGGCCTATATTCTCGATCTCGTGATAAGAAATTTTTTCAATGGTAGATGAATTGTCATGGCCATAGTAGTTGAGATTTCGGTAGATGGAGTTGGATGTGTCATTTTTCTTAATAATGCAGTAAGTTGCTCAACCTTCACTTTAAGCTCATCCTTAGAAGCTTTATCCTTGTCATATTTTTCTAGTACATTCCCAAGAGTAGTTTGCACATCTTGCTTAGATCCTTCGTGAGTGGCCTTTCCCAGTTAAAATTTAGAGACTCGGTAATTTTGCATATGTAATAGTTTCCTTGGTATTTCCCTCAATGGGAGTAACAACTTCTACAATCTGTTCCCCAGATGAATTCACTGTCATGCTAGAAACAAACTTTGGCCTCTTAGCCTGTCTCTTAGGTGTATGGTCCAATATGCTCAGATCTATGACATCCCCCAAAGGAACTTTTACTTTTGTTTGGGAGTCTTCTGAAATAGCCATTCTAGAATGGCTAATGCTGATGAAGATGGAATAGTGGATTCAGTACCTGAAACATTAGTCAACACATGAGCACCAGTTACATTAGTTAGAATTTAAGTGTACGTGGTAATGATGGATGGGGTGAATGTTGACAGCCATATGAGTGGATACAATGATATTATGGGATGAGATAGAAGAAAATGAAAGTGTTAAGGGAAGTGAAATAGAAAAGGGTGACCCAATAGTTTCTCCAGTTGAGAGAACTGGAAGGGATGAGAACACTTGGCCCATAGAAGGAGATGGAAAAGAATAAATGTGTGTGGAAATGGAAGGAACTGATGTAGGAAGTGATAGAGAAGGAAGAGATGATGGATCTCATGAAACAATTAGAGAATCACTGACTTCAACTACTTCTGAACACATGTGCTGTAGGAAACATGACCTTAGAAACAAGAGTTTTGGAGAGAGATGAGCTACCTACTACAAATAAAATCTTGTTAGGGACTGTATGGGACCTTTGAGTTGACTTTATCCCCTTTACAGATGTTGATTGGATCATGGTTGAAGGGGATACTGTATTTGTATGTTTCTCTAACCCCTTAGGTGAGATTCCCAAGGTAACCAACCAACTGCAGGTTCTCTGTCTGTAGAATGGGCCGCACTCTCTCTTTTATATTGCAACATTATTCCACATACCAATCAATCCATGGAAAAGGTTGATTGGAAATATTATCATTTTTATATGTTACATCCAATACTTCATCATCATCTTTCATATCCTTTGGAACATCGATATACCAAAATTTTGAACCTCATCCAAAGTTAACTACTCATAATACCTTTGCCTGATGATGTATTCATCTCATCAATGAATCCATATATCTTCCAACTAGGACAAATGTGAACTAGAACGACCTATTTAAGTGAATTTTCCCCAATAGTCAAAATTGGTTCATGGATGGAAAGTATGCAAGGTTACGTCTACCATTTCTGCATTCACATTCTTAGCTTTGTAAATATTTGGGCAAGTGCATCTGCTAATTAAAATAGGGAAGTTCATTCCCACTTTGTGTCATTTTTTCTAAATTTGATGATAATCAATCAATTTCCGAACTAACTCTAGTAGAACCCATTTTTCAGTGGGACACCTTGACAGCTTTCTAGGGGCACCTACGAAGCCAAGGATCTAAATGTAAGTAAATGTGGGGAACTATAGGTAGATGGCTACCCACTCGCAAAATTCATTGAAGGCTTCATCCGAAATCCTTAAATTATACAACTCTTTATCGAAGCGATAGAGGATAATCGCGAAAAAGGCAACGTTAATCCCATGGAAATGCCTGCTTCCCTCATCTAGTATAAGCTAAGGATAGAAATCATATATTTTGGAGGTACTTCAAATACCCTTAGTATTCAAAATGGTGAAGTCTCCCATAAATGCCACGACATAAACTAGGAAGGATGTCATATAGAAACTCTTTGCAGAAAACACTATAATCAATTGATAGTAAATGACATTATTGATATGTTCCCACCATCTGATAAATTTCTTATTCTTCTTGATGATGACAATATATAAGAACATCCAATATTGAAATTCCTACATAGAGAGAAGACCTGAAACTCTACTCAATAGGATGATGATGTCATTGAACTCCTGATTGAAGTATGGCCGATGCATGGTCTTTGGTAACTTGGCAACACTATTGGCCAGATAACTTTTCATCACAACCTTCGTGCAAAAATCCATCTCCTTGTCCCAATGTTCCACCGCTAACTTTGGTGAAATTGTGGCATAATATTCAATGTCAGAGAGTTTAAGAAAATCATCAAAGAAGTCTGGGTCTAAACAAATTACCACCTTGTCATCAACGTATTTAACTACCATAGAATATTCATCGAAGTGGGTTTTTACAGCTAAAACAAAATCCAGAAAATGCATGGATGGGGGAAAACTAATAGAAAGAACAAGCCCACTATCATATATGGATTGCATCCATGATTTCTTATTTGGGGCCTTCACCCTTGCCCAGAAGTCCAGAAAATCAATCTGCCCCAAGTCAGTGGCTCCTAGGTTTCTCAAGTCTGAAGACAGAAAAGAGTGAGGGGAAACTCCTAGGAACGAATATTTATTTTTTTCTTTGCCCTTGGATGTGGAAGTAGACATCAAATTATGAGTTCTAAAATGCTAAAGAAGAGAAGCCCAAAAATCTCCAACGTCCAAAAATTAGAAACCCAAAGTGGAGAAGCCCGAAAACCCGAATTGGAAGAGTCTGAAAAGAAAAGCTTTGAAGCCCGGAAGTGAAAACCTCCAAAGTTCCGAATTGAAAACCTCCAAAAACTAGAAGAGAAAACCTCCAAAAAGGAGATGTCTAAAGTTCTGAAGAGCAAACCTCTGAAATACTGAAGTGAAAACCTCCAAAGTTCTGAAATGAAAAAATCTAAAGTTCCAAAAGGAAAATGGCACGAATTCAAAGGAATGAAAAACTCTGAAGGAAAAAGTTCTAAAAACCTAAAAAGACAAGTGCTAAAAACCTAAAAGTCAGACCTCCGATACCTCTGAAATGAAGATATTTTAGATCCCCAAAAAGAGAAGCAAATCTTCCAAAGTTCAAAAAATGAGAGGTGCCAAAAGATCATATTTTGAATACTTAGGAGAATAGGGGCTGTGACGAGATCGTTTCTGAATGCCTGTAGAAGATTAGATCATGAAACCATTAGGATAAAAAATATAGCTAGAGGGGATATGGAGGGCAATGAGACCCTCATTGTACAAGGCACATAGAAAAGAACAAAGAAAAAAATGGACAAATAGAAAACAAAACAAAAGATCTTAAACCAAAAATAAAATAACCAAAATAAAATACCTCGAGGATGACGTCAAAATGTACTGAAAATAATAAAAACCCAGATCATCACAAAAAGTGTCAGATGAAAATGACAGGTGAAAATGTGAGTTTAAATAGAAAAAATTGATATTAATGGAAAAAATTTGATCCATACAGAAGTAGGTAAGAAATTGAATGCATGAAGAACCTCTGAAAGTTTGAAACCCGAAAGTTCAGGGTTTCGGACTTCGAAGCTCTAGAGATGAAAATTGTGAAATGGTGATGGAAGATTTCCGAAAGCTAAAATCCTGAAAGTCAAAAATTTCAGACTTTCGGAGTTTCAGACTTCAGAATTCTGAGAATGAAAATTGTGAAAATACATGGGAGAATTATGGAACCCAAAAGCCTGAAAGTTTGAAATTTCAGACTTTCAGACTTCAGAAGTTCAAAAGAGATTTTACCCAAAGTGAGACCTAAAGTTCTAAAACATGAAATCCTGAAAGTCCAAAATTTCAGACTTTCGGGGTTTCAGACTTCAGAAACTAAAAGTGATTTTTTTTCCAAAAACTACGACTTAGATTTCCAAAACCTGAAAGTCCAAAATTTTGGACTTTTAGGATTTTGGACTTCGGAAGTCTGGGATAAGGAATTGTCAATTATAAAATGAAGAACTTCAAACCCCAAAAGCTTGAAATTCTGAAATTTTAGACTTTCGGGGTTTCGGACTTTGTAACTTTGAAAACACAATTCCAAATCTATCACATTAAACTCCGAAAGGGAAAATCACCAAAACCCAAAGTATGGAAGAATTTTGGATTTTGAGACTTGGAGAATTTCCATTTTACAAAATACTTCTATACAAATGATTTTCTTTTCAAAATAAATTTTTATCCGATTAATTTCGACATCTTTTTCTCAAGGTAGATTAAATGTTAGAAGGAACCCTAACCTCTTTGTATCTTACTCACCCCTTTTGGGAATCCTATTTTCTTATGGTTTAACGTTTTAGTTGTTAATTATAAAATTCAAACAAGGGAATCATATAACTACAAATCTATGTGACCATAATAAGGGACCAAGCTCTAAGCATCTATTATTGTCACCTAAGGTTGCATCTTAAGGAATTATAAAAGAATCAAGGCATCCATCTAGTATTCACTCAAGGGATAAGGGACTACAATTTTTGTATACACGCATAGGAGGGGAATTTCATTTTTCCATACATACATCTACTTACATTGTTACATCTAGATATTGCTCGCTATCAAGTGCATCTTACACAAGAGCTTCCTAGAGAACGATTCTACACACATGCACACAAAACTACATAAAGTCTTAGATGTAGTGTAGTGCTTGGTAATTAGTTCACTCAGTCAGGTGACCATCGGGGTCATTTTGACTCCCCATTTGCATCTTTTTATTTTTCAGGATTTGATTTGTTTCAGGGTTTTACAGGTTACATATGAATTCTGCAGATATAGTGTGATATACATGTGATAAATAGTGAAGGTTAACATCATCACTGTGATACAAGAAAAATAAATCTACGAGGTTTTATGTAGTCACCAAAACCTAAAAGAAGTCTCAAGTGCCTACGCACCCGTAACCCAGTCTAGACACCATAGACCAACTAATTCCAATAGTTTTGTGATTTTCTGAGTGTGGTTGTGACAAATATCTCCTCATATTTAGCAATTTTCTATCCCAGCACACCTCAATATTTATCACAAAATCAACTAAGTCTTATTTTCCCTCTCTTACACCTAGGGTTTCATTTTTAGCTAGCTTATTGGTTAGGTAATATCTACACTTTATCGCTTTTTAGGGTTTTATGAAAATCAATTTTTGTTAAATTAACTTGAAGTCTTTAGATACTTGGATCAACATGATGAAGCTATGCCAGGGCATCATGCAATAGGTCATGGTGAGATGGAATGTCTAGGGAATCCCATGTTGTGACATTCATATTTATCTTCTTCATATGGTCCATAATGTTGAATGGAAGGCCTATGTACTTGTGTATTTTGGGCACAACATTCTATTTTCTTGATTTCTTTGATACTAGAAGAGGTACCTTGGGCTGCATAAAGGCTTAAACCACCAAAGGAAGATCTCATGAAAACTTAGTTAAAAAATTTCACAGAACCTCGTATGTGGGATCATGCATGCTAGAATTATTGGGCTCATGAACCACATATCTTTGCTTGTATGGGTAAGTATGGATGGTATAAGCAATGGGCTATATGTTGTCTTCTAACATTATCTTCTTGTACCTTGTATTATAAACAACCTGTGTGCATGGTATTTATGAGCTGTCCATAGATTGGTTTATTACACACAAGTCCTCAATGCCAAAGAATATAAGATTAGTTTCAGGAACAACTTCTGACACTTCTTCATTTTCTAGTTCACGTGAACTAGTGGAAGGCTAAAAATTGAAGCAATCTAAATCATGAAAGCTTCCATGTGTAAGGAATTTATGCAGGCGTACTAGATTTGTGGTAGGTTATAGTAAAAACTAAATTATACCTTTTGGACCATGTTATTTTGTACTCAAACTAGTGCTTTTCTTGAACCAAGAACTAGAAGGGGTTGCGTAGGAGAAAATGTCTACAAGGAAAGGTGTGTATTAGCATGCCATCTATTGTTTTTATGGTTCTACCAATATATCTGATTTGGATATTGATTTCTAAAGGGCTGATGGCTTTGACTAAATCCTTGATTAAAATTATTTCTAAAGGCTTGTTCTTGCTGGCTTTTCTAAAGATCTGACTTTATTTGAAAAATTTCTAATCAAGGCCTTCATTTCTTCATCTTCCTTTTGATTTTGGGGAGAGTATGATGTAGAGGAAATGGGTTGGGAATTTTTTTTCAGAAATGGGAGCAATAGAAGGTTGAGACACTTTAGGTAATTCAGGAAACAAGGGCATAGGTAGTGTAGAAACCAATTTTCGGTATCTCTAGCCATCATCTTGCATTCAATCTTTGTCATATTTTTCTACAAACATGTACCTCTCTTCCATTTTCCCTCCTAAATTAAATTTTTACCATTTACCATTAATTTCCACCTTAATCATCTATTAATGATCCCTAATCATATTTACTGAATTCTAAATACCCATTTAATTCATTTTCCTCCCCAAATCCTTCATTTTATCCTTTCTATGCCCTCATTTAATGATTTCACCTCTTTAAGGCCTTTATTTAATATTTTCACTCTTCACCTACCCATTTACCCATCCTAAGCAACCCTAATTCATCCTTATCATATAAAACCCTAATCATGCCTGTTATGGGATCATTTTCTCAATCTCGTCACAATTCCACTACTCAAATATAAATATCCTTGCAATCAAAGGTGACCCATCCATGTCACCATCAACCCTATAAAGCCTCCCTTACCCATCCTTTTATCAGGATGCAACTTTGGAGATTTTGGGATTTCTTGTGACCTTGCCTTCATTTTGATTTTTCTATTACAACTACCATCATCAGCTTGGATATCTTGTGCTTCAACCTTGGAGATTTGGAGATCCTTTTCACCCTTAAATGCTTAGGTATTTTGTTGCAATTTTGTCATCATTTTCTTCACCAAGATTTTATGCAATTTTAGCTATTATCAGGATCATTATCTTTGCCTTCCCATTTATTCAATTTTCATTTACAGGTCTTTGTTTGAGTCCATCCATTTTTAGCCTACCCTAGATAAACTCTAGTCACCTCCAACCCTGTCTAATCATCATCTACCCAACTACTATTTTCTTAGCCCCTCTTTCATTAAAATCCCTAGTCATCATCTCTCTGATTCCAAAATCAATCAGCCCTCAAATGCTGACATTATGTCCTCTCTATCATCATACACCTCTTCTATCAGCCCCCAGTTGGTGCTGACTCAACCTGTTCACCATTAATTAGATATGTTTTTATTGCATTCATCATTGGATTTCATAATTTTCTTGTATCCTTTCTATCAGATCTTGTTCCAGCCTTGCAGGTTCCTATCTTCCATCTCAGTGCATCATCAGTTCTTTATTTACATCAAGGGCCTTCAGATCTAAATTTTCTATCACTATTTTAATTGATTTTCTCCAGTCATCGTCGAGTGTTTCTTGTAGTCTCAAGTATCTATCAACCTAGAAAGGCTTGGTTTAATTTTGTTAGATCAGATCTAGATCTTATCACTTTTATTATATTTTAGTTTCTGTTACAATTTATATTCTATAACATCAAATTTATCAATATTTTTATCATATCTTTACCAAAACATGGGTTGATATCCATCTTAGGATTTTTTTCACTTCTCAGGACTAAGTTTGTTAGGAAACCCACTCATCTATTTAGTAATCCATTTTTATGCCTAGTTAACTTGGTTTGTAGGTCATCTAGCTTCATGTGGAGGAGGATCTCTCATTTTATCTATATTCATTGTCATCCCATCTCGAGGTACCTTAAACCCTCACATATTTTAAGTTTTTTGTTCTCTTGTTATGATTTAGCTAAAATGAAAAAGGTAATGAGGAAAATTTTCCAACATTATGGAATACCTAGTGAGACCCACCCTTATGTGGTGAGTCTTTTCATTTGTCTTTTATTTCCATTTTCTTCTATCTATCTTCTACTAGCCTTACAGGAAGGAGCATTGATTTCTTTCTTACATGCATTGGGTTGTGTTGCTTGGATTGGACTTTGCTTTCTTACTTGCTTAAAATTAAAATTTAAGGTAAAAAGAAAAAGTGTTATCAAAATATTCCTTATTTTTACTCCCCATCTCTTTATTTTATTGCATTAAATATTTTTTCTGTTGTTTTCATCAAATCTACACACTTCATTTTGGATTTAAAAATAAGCCTTTTTATCTTCCTGTAAATCTAGTATAACTAGGGGGTTTAACACTTTGCATATAATTTCATCACAAACATCCTAAAATACACAAATAAAACTACACATCTAAACATATCCTACCAGGTGGAAATATTGGTATTTCATCACCCAATAAGAAAGTTGTTATGGTGTTCTAGTGGTGTTACATTTTTTTTTTCTACTAGTATATTGGCTAGGCACCCAACTCCTTTATCACCATGGGATCGAGAAGTGAGGGGGTAGGCCCTAATACCAAGCCTTGTACCAATACTAATTATATATTTTTGCCTCACGTACCTTTTGGTATATTAAGGAATCCAACCAAAATTACCTGAAACCATCCATAGAATGACCATTTCCTAGGTTCCCCTCGAGCTCATTTTTCATTTCTTTTTCACATCTTTTATAATCAAGATAATCCAAAAAAATTTTATGTGACTTGTTTGATCTAATTAAAAATCAAGATAGTTTTTTTTATTGTTTGTTTCATGAAAGTTATTACATGATATCAAGAAATATAAATGGAACAAAACATTTCATCTAACAATATTCCTATTTCCACTTGTGTCTCCCATCAAACTTCTACACTTTCTATCCTTATTTACATTCCTTTGGTCACCTCTTCCATAGTCACTCAACCTATGGTTTCCATTACCAATATTTAAGAGCTTCAATTGATCTAACCTAACACTTATGATGAAACTAACCCCTTCCTTTATGATCAATCCGTTCTATCTAGACCAACAACACTGACTTCCGCCACATCCATTGAAGCTTTTGGACATCCTATCATCCCTTGTGAGTGTGAAAATTTGTAAGAACTCCTCAATGCTAACCTAATTTTCCTTCATGATTATATCCTTCATAAGACTACCAAACTCTCCATTGGTGGACCTATTTTACAAAAAATATACACTTACCATTCTAATCCTGAATCCATGTAAGTCCTCACATCATAACTTTTGTATTCTTCCCTAGATCTATAAATGAGCTTGCTATTGATTAACTAAAAATGTGGAATTTATTTTATAATTATATAATTAATATAATATTAATAACATCGGTAAATAATAGATAAATATGTAAATAAAATGACCCAAGAAACTAGGAAAGTATATATGTAAAACCCTAATGAATAAGGAGATTTAGAAAGAGCTTATCTAATTTGATGATGCCTCTAGATTATGTCACATAATAAAATGGATGAACATAATGCAAGAAAAACCACACAGAGCCTTAAAAAATCATATATTTGGAACAATAGTATGGACTAGGGTGCCTGGAGAGGTACAGGGGAACCTGTGGGTGACCTAGTATATAATATAGACACCCTAGTCTATGAAAAAGATCTATAAATCTCCTCTTAGTAGGTGTCATTGGGTGAATTCCTTCCTTCTCTTTCTATTGCACTAAATTTTTTGTACTCAAATGTATGTTGCAAGTAATTAGCGATGAATAAGAAACCTATAAAAACCCAAGACTAGCATCAAACCACTAAAAAAGAAAGATGCATATGAAGGGGTCAGACTGCCCTCAGATACCATAATGGTGGACTTACTAACTGAGCTGGTACTACATATCAAACCCGATGTAGTTATATGTTCTTATGTGTATAATCAAGCCCTAAGTGCTCTTGTTCCAATCACCCTTTATGAAATTAGCGAGCAATAACTATGTGTAGAAATGTAATAAAATGGTGGATGGAATAGAATAAACTTCCCTCCTATGTAGTGTGATGAAAATGAACCAACCTTGTGCCTTGTGATGGAGCTAGATGGATGCAAATGGATCCTTTGATGGATGCAACCTTAGGTGATGATAGTAGTGCTTAGTGCTTGGTCCCTCATTATGGTATCATAACTTTATATTTATATGGTTCTCTTGTTCTAATTTCGTAATTAACCCGAAAAGGCCGACCAATAAAAAGATAGAAAGATCAAATGGACTAGAAAGTACCAAAAAAGTGGTGGGAAAGTGGGAAAGGATTAGGGCATGCCTGAATGGGACCAAGGGTGCCTAGCCTGGGTGCCCCAGTCAGAGGTAAAATGACACCAAATGGAAAAAACATGACTGGGCGAGTAGATTCAAAAGGTCGACAGGTGATGACGAAAAATAAAAGTAAAATGGCTAAATGACATGGGTTAATTAGTAATTTCTTCACTCAAAAACCATATGAATAGTAGTATGAGACCGAGACTAAATAATGTCTAAAGTGCATGATTTTGTGACTACATTTTACCCCCACTTTATGTTGGTGAGTGGAACACTTGGTAACATAAATTAGATAGAGATTTTTACCTGATGTCCCTATAGAGTGATGTAGAAATCATGTTGATGGACTAGACAAAGTGTGAAATGAGAAAATAGTGGATCGTGGAAACTAAAGATGTAAAAGTGTGAAAAGTGGTGAGAGTGAACCTAGGGTGGAAACACGTGTGTAGTTTCTGATGTGTGTGATGTACCTACATGTTAGTATGAGGTGTGTGCTGTCACAAAATGTTGTTATTGTTTGATGCCTTTTTTTATTTTTTGATGTTATTGACTACTTTATTCTCATACGAATGGATCTGCAAAGGAGGAGATGATCAAGTAATCAAATACGCATGTATATATGTCAAAAATTCATGTAAAGATGCATGTATAGTAAAAAGACTATAATGGAAATATGAAAAGTGTAAAAGGAACATGTGTACCTGATCCATGATGAGAGAAAGGGTGTAGAAAGGATATCTTGTACTATGAGTTTTTTGGGTCAATCTCACTCCACCCTGCTGAAGAAGTGTAGGGAGAAAGCTTAATTATTCTCCAACCTGTAACTATTTCCCTGAAGTTGTATGAAGAGATATCTGTACTACCTGGTTTTTTGGCCGATCCGACATCACTGGATGAAGAAGTATAGGGAGGAAATCAAATTTATCCTCCAACCTGTAACTACTCCCCAAAATGCTAAGGAAATACCTGTCCCTGTAAAAGCCATGTGTATGGGGTTTGTAGACTGGTCTGAACCCACTCAGTTGTATAACCCACAATGTCAAGGATGTAAAACTGAACTGAACTATACCAGTAAAGAGCTCTGTGTAGTGTGTAAAACCCCAAATGATGCCCCCATCTTTGGGGGCATATGAATCACTAATAGGAGAATGCAGCCCCAAAAAAGGACTAACCACATAAATTGTGCTTTTCAGGGGGAAGGGAATGTGCTTGGTAGAAACCAAAGTGCACACAAACAAGTGGCTAGAAAATAAGTGTTAATACAAACAAAAATACATGTAAAATATAAGTGTATGCTACACAGACAATGTATAAGCTAGAATGCAAGTAAACACACAAGAAGACAACCATAGACTAAAAGTAGGTTTCAAACATGGGACATCACTCACATTATCACAAGAAACTCAAGGCCGCAATGGATGCATACATCAAACAAGTGTGCACACAAAACAAAGGGCAAGGCCCACATACAATAGCAAAAAAGGCAAGAAATTATAAACAACATATAACCATGGAAGAAAATAATATTACAAACAAATGTTGCACATGAAGCACCCATTAACATGTTAGAAAGATAACCCATATGTCAAAAGCATGTATAATCAAGTAATGTAGAGTGCTAAGTACAAAATGAAACAATAGCACCTGTAAGAGACAAATGTGGATGCCCCCAATGACCATTGTAGGAGTGGTAGGAGGCAAGCATCCATGTTGTGTGTAAGAGACCTGTATCTGTGATCACAACTAGAAAAATATGTGAACGTGTATGTGTGTATGGAAAATATAATGACATATAAGAGATCTAGATAGCATGTGTAATAACTGAATATGAACAAACCAATGTAAGCAAGAATACAGGAAACCAAGATATGTAAAAAGTAGTGGATGGATGGAATGGAATGCAAGATGGGTGATAGGAGCCATGTACCCCCTTGAGTGAATAGAGTTATATGCAATGAGGTTCATTTAGTATGCCCCCTCAGTAGTCAAGAATGAACCATAAATGAGAGTGTGTCATTGGGAAATGGTCGAATAGTGTGTTGTGTGTAGTGCATTTTGATGATTATGTATGTGTGATGATATGTGACCTAGAGATGAATGTGTGATGATGTAGCCTAAAGTGTATATCACGATGAGACAAATAGAGGGAGTGGTGATGTAGCCTAAAGCATGTAACACTACCAGATGAAGGAATAGGTGACCATTTAGCCTATAGCGTATGTCACTAACCTAGTAATGTCACATGATAGAAGGTCGAGTGATGAATGTGTGTGTATGATAAGGTCCATTTGATTTGTAAACCCTCAGCAGTCAAGTATGGACCGAGGAACTAGAGTGCATCATAGGGTAGTGAGTGCAACACGTAGAATATGATGTAGTATGTGTGATGATAAGAGACAACCATGTGATGTGTAAGATGTGAATGTAAATGTGCAATGCAAGATGTGTAGATAGAATAATAATGTGAGAGTGTGCATAATATGTATGTGAGGATGAGTATGCATAGAATGTAGACCCTAAGAGTGTGATACATGTCTAATGATGAATGATATATGTATGATGTGTAGATAAAAATTTCAAAATGATATAGAGTAAATGTAGAGTATATGATGTAAAGTGTAAGACATATGATGCAAGATATGTGAAGCAATGCAATGTGTAAAACCTAGTGTGTAGTGTGTGGGGTTCATGTGTAGTATGTAGCCCTCAACAGTCAAGTGTGAACCAAAGCACAAGAGTGTGTCATCATTGGATAATAAGGTGACAAGATTCACCTACCAAAGACCAAGTTTATGTAGCAGTGGAAGCATGTTGGGAAAAAGTAAAGTAGGACCATGCGGTAAGAGGTGGAATTTAAATGTGTCTTGACCATTAGTGAGAGGATTAGTTACTTTGAAAAAAAATGATTGGATACTGTAATGGTGATTGGGAAGGGAACTTGAATGATGGTGGATTAAATTATGTGATAAGCTGTGGAATACTTGATAGAGGCCATATTGAACTGATTTAAAGGTAGTTTCTTAGATGGCCTTGGTAATGTTGTAAAGTGATCTAGTGGGTGAAAGTGTTAGACTAATTTTGAGAGGTGGTTTCTTGACTTGAGTGGATTGCATAGGTGGAATTGGAGTGACAAAAGAAATAATGCTAGCAGTGATAACACGATGCTCATTAGAGGTAGAAGGAGTAGAATTATGAGCCCACTGAGATGTAAGCATTTGTGGATGGCATGAACAGAAGGTTATGGAGCAAATGAGATAAATCCTGACACTCGAGATGTTTAATTATTCATGGAAGCATAAATTCATTGTCATTATGTTTATTGATTTGATGATAATGTGTAATATGACGACCTTGATAGGACTAGCTAATAAAATAACAATGAGTATGAGGTAAAATGATCAATTGGTGAGAAGGAGCTTAGTAAGGAGTTCATGTTGGGTTCACCAAAAGTATTAACTAAAAATAGTGGAATTTATTTTCTAATTCTATAGTTAATCTAATATTAAGAACAATAGTAAATAATAAATAAATGTGTAAAGAAAATGACCCAAGAAACTAAGAAAGTAGATATGTAAAACCCTAATGAAAAAGGAGAGTTAGAAAGAGCTTAGATGATTCGACAAATGCCTTGAACTGTGTCACATAATAAAATGGATGAAAATACTACAAGAATGACCACATAGAGGCTCCAGAAAAACATATCTAGAAAAATAGGCTAGACTGGGGTTCTGGAGAGGTACATGGGTGCCTGTGGGTGACCTAGTCTACAGATATGGGTGCCTTGGTCTGTGAAAAAACTCTATAAACCTCCTATGAGGTATCGCTAGTTGAATGATCTTCCTATTTCTTCCTTGTCTAATAACTTCACTTGGACTACAGCTATATGTCGTTGGAAATCAGTGATGAAGAGGGGACCTGTAAAACCCCAAGATAAGAATCAAACCCCTAAAAAAAAAGATGCATATGAAGGGGTCATACTGTCCTCAGCTGGCCACAATTGTGGACTTACTAACTGAGCGGTGCACTACATCTCAGACCTGATGTAGTTCTATGTGTTTGTGTGTGTAATCATGCCCTAGGTTCTCTTTTGCTAGTCACACTTTGTGAAAGTAACGAGCAATAACTATGTGTAGAAATGTAGTAGAAAGGTGGATGGAATAGAATAAACTCCCCTCCAATGCAATGTGATGCAAATGAACCAGCCTTGTGCCTTGTGATGGAGCTAGATGGATGTAAAGTGAGCCTTTGATGGATGCAAGCTTAGGTGATGATAGTAGTGCTTAGTGCTTGGTCCCTCATTATGGTCTCATAACTTTATATTTATATGGTTATATTATTATAATTTTTTAATTAACCTCGAAAAGGCTGACCAATAAAAAGATAGATAGCTCAAACGAATAGAAAGTACGCAAAAAGTGGCGGGAAAATGTAAAAAGGATTAGGGTGCCTTGAATGGGACTAAGGAACCTGAGGCACCCCGGTATTGGGTTGGGCACCCTAGTCAAAGTTATAATGATTCCACATGGAAAAAATGACAGGGTGAGTAGATGCGGGAGGTCAATAGTTATAACAGAAAGCAGAGTAAAATGGCCAAAGACTACATCTATGACCCAATATGAACTTGATCCCAACAAATTTTCTTTAACAATCCCTCACAATCACCAAACCACTCAATTGGTTATCCCCATTCCCCCTAATTTACGTCCCGTTAACACTACTATCACTTATGCTATCCCCATCACCTCATCATCCACTACGGTTTCTTGTGCCCTTATCTAATAATATCATGAGTCTCACTTTCTTCCTCCTATATCTGAACAACATAGTTCAACTTTACCACTTATCTCCACTTCCCCTATCCATACAAATGTGATAACATCATAGCCTCATCCATCTGAATCAATACAAACCAATCAAACTCCTCCTTGAGGTACTTATTACTACATAATTTCCAACCAATTAACTCAAGTATCTCAACCAAATGTTGACCACATCCCAACTCATCCCACAAAAACTCAATCAAATTTTCCCATCTTTCAACTTCCAAGATAGTCTGACTAAAGTTATCACATTCCCATTTCCCAAAAATAACATCTATCTCAACCCATTCAATCCCAACCTTTCAATTACATTCCCCCTTATCAACTAATTACACCAACACCAATACAACCTCAAACATATCAACCTTATCAACAACCTAATCCATCTACCTTCACAATCCCATCCTTTGCATTCTCAACCCCATCCATCTAATGATCCCTTTCAAGAAATATTGATTAGAATAGATAATCTAGAAGCCATTACCTTGGGATAAAAAACCACATTCTAATATGAATTTTTTTGTAATGAACCAATTAATCCATCTGTCCCCGTGAATCCTTATCCACCTCATTGGTAATTACTGAAATTATCCAAGTTCAACAACAAAGAGGATCCCCAACAACACCTTCATGCATTTAAAAGTTCATGTTAACTCATCGCTCATGACCAAGAAATTATGCTTCACACATTTCTCATGTCGTTATTTGGTCCCATGTTGTATTAGTAAAATAACATCCCAAAATATTCATTATTTTCCTTCACTCAACTTGCACGATTAATTCTTGATCAATATTGTGCGTAATATCACTATCACAAACCTATATGCCATTAGACAATATGATGATGAATCTATCACAAATTTCATTGCATGATGGCATTTCATAATAAACAAACTATCATTTTCTCTTCCACAGATTGAATTAATTAAAATCTTGTCATGGTCTTTTATAAATCATATCTCCTCAATTCTTCACATTTAATCATTCCAAACATTTTAAGAGGAATTTACCATAACTCAAAAACTTGAACTCCATCCCCTTGAGCAATTCCATCTTAAATACTGAGTTCACCAAGTCCTCCTCATATGGTGATAAATTCAATAATGTCACTAATGCTATCGTGGTTAAATCCTCATCCACATCTACTTCTCACATGAATCCTCTAAAAAGAGCTCCTAGAAAACCTCATAACTATACCCCTCTTAGGAAATCATATAGTTAAATATTTAACAAGTTAATTGAATTCAATCTCATTTGACTTCCTTGCATCTAACCTTATGATGAATCACAACCCAAACCAACATGGTACCATGAGGAACATTAGTTCAAATACCATCAAGTCTATGAACATGACATTGCGAAGTGTCGTAATTTTAAGGACGTCATCCAAAAACTTATAGACTCTTGTGAAATCCAAGTGGATAACCTTAATGCACCACCGAATCAACCCTTAGGATTCTTCAAACAACCATTTTTCCTATTCATTCACCCAATAATAAAAAACTCTATCTTACACATCACAACCACCTAATGCCCATACAATTAATACTCTAGACCAAAATATGAGACCATCATCTACACCCATCACCTCATCACCCATTGCATCCACATCTATTTCAAATTCCTCCCCTATGATTGCAAATTCTTCCATATCTAAACCTATCTCTACATCCATTATATCTAACTCAACCATGCCTACAACAACCACATCCACATCAATCCTAACTACAACCAATCCTCCCTCCATATCTTCCACATACTCATCTATCACATTTATTGATTCACTTATACCTACTCGAATACCCACCTTAACATATTCATCACATATTTCTACATCTATAACTTCTTCCACATCAATCCCATATGTAAATATGACTACGACCATATCAACATCCGAACCTACATCTATGTCTACTGTATAAACATCCATACTTAATATAACTACAGATGAGACTCTCACCACACCTACAAATCTGATCACATCTACACCAACAAATCATAAACCTATACAACCTACTACCCCTTTAGATATCATTAAATGCATCATGAAAAAACCACTTCAACCTTCAATATCTACGTCACCTAATCTAGAGCCTCTTGTTGAAGTTGTAATAATTCCCGCAAAGGTTAAATCCTCGTAACAAAAATCTAAAAATCTTGGAGTGCTCATTCAAAAATCTCTCACAAATCCACATAAAAAGTTGGAGTTCCTTTCTCCCAATACCAATCCTCTTAAAAAATCCAATGTCACATCATCATTCTTAAGATCATCACCATATATTTTGGGACTAGGTCCTTCATCTAAAAAAACCATTATCAACAAGTCCCAATAAAACCTCTAACCTTCTTTCAAATCTAACCTCCCTTCCAAATTGTCCATGTCCTTTACTACTAAATTAGGATCTAAATCATCTAAGTCACGAATCAAAACTGAAATCAAAACACAACCATATTCTTAGTCTTCTAATACCATGATGAAATCAAAATATCCATGAAACCACCTCAAAGCAAAACCATCCCTCTTACCTTCATCCTCAATTCTTAAGACCAATTCATTTACAACCTCCTCTTCAACCACCCCATTGGTTCTTACACAAAAATATTTCATCAATTACTTTAGGCATATGAAATCACCCTTCCACCTATTAAACCCTTCAATTCACATACCCCAATACCTTCATGGTTCGACTCTAATATCATTTGTGCATACCATTGTGCACGAGGACATGAAAATGAACATTTCAAAGCCCTTGAAACTATTATCCATAATCTCATCGATGAGGATGATATCTCATTGAAGGGGATCACCCTCTTCTATCAACCAATCTCCCTTTTCCATCTCAACCTTCATCCACCAAGGTCTCTAGATCTCCTCACTCATCCAAGACCTTTGTTTCCATCCCTCCTACCACAACCTCTCCCAAAGAAGGTCTTCCTCTCTTTATCAATGCTATGTTGGATCACAACCCATTCTCACTCCCATGACTTCCAACCATCCTAATCAATCAAAATACAAAGTGTTTTTCACTACTCCCTCCAGTGAGTCTACTCTGCATCCTTCTTCATCAAACCCCAAAGTGTTTATCTTATCTTCCCCTCGGCCTAGTTGCTATTGAACAAAGTGTTATGAAACAAATTCATTAGGCCCCATTTAATATGTTTCTTTATGAGCTCATCCAAAGCTCCCCTATGGATCATCATGAAAGCTCTCATGGAAGCTATCAAACATATTCCTACTCCTACAATGAGTCTCGGCCAATTTAATATGTTGCTGGAGAAGTTTCCACTTCAACCTCCATATCCTTATGATGAATACTGAAATCCTGACATGTCACCTGAAGAGAATGACCTCCCCTTTTTCATTAGTGTGCATATCAATGATAGTTTCATTTTTTATTCTATGATTGACAATGGAGATAGCATAAAAATTATCTCATCTCACACCTTTGATTAGCTCAAGCTCCCTAATTCCATTATCACCCAATAACCCATGGTTCTTCACAGATTCAATGATGTTATTGCCCTCACTTTGGGTATAGTTATTCTTTCCTATCCATGTTGGTGATAAAATCCTCCATGAGATCTTATATATCATTAAAGGGGAGTTCTAATATAATATCTTACTAGGATGGCCATGGATTTGCATCATGCATTGTGTTCCTTTCCACCCTTCATTGTTGCATCAAATATGAACATGAGGGGAAAATCCTAACTCTCCCCGCAAACACTCCTCCATTCAAAGCATGTCACATGACTTATCGACCTAATGATGTGCTCATTCCCAAAAATGATTCTTTTGAAGCATCCACTAGCTCATTCATCTCCATACATCCAAACTTCCCAATGATGACTCTTTAGACAAAGTGATGAATCACCTCTCAAGTTGGGGGAGTACCACCTTCTCATGCCCCTCAATGCTCTTCCCATGCCTCATAGAATTCGGTAGACCTGATAAAAGATCCAATGTATCAACTTGATGTCAAGGATGCCATTCCTTTTGGTCTACCTTGTCTTCATACCAACCTCATCTATGGTGGCATCGATCACCCATCCTCTCACTTTGACACTCAACCACATACCAAACCATATACCAAATAGGCTTTGAATTTCTTTATAAGAAATCATTTTCTTACACTTATCTTCATGTCATTGCGCATGGAAAGGATTTGGAATGGGGAATTATGAACAGAGGCATGCATGACCTCATTATTGATCAACCTCACAAACCCATGAAAAATTTGGGTTGGGCTATAAGGAACAATCTATCAACTCTCTCCCACCATCTTTGGCTCTCATGGATTATTGACCCTCCATCTTCTCCATCCCACGAAGGTCATGGATACGAATGTACACTAATGTCTTGTCCATCTCTTCTAGATTTTTTTAATCTCTACCATCAGTTTAGGACCATATCAATGTATCAATCTAAAGATGAAATTTGGTCCCTCCCTCTTCAAGTTTCTTGATATGGTAGGGGAAGATTCCCCTACCATTGACATTATTTAATGTATTGATGAGCATTCTATCCATTCTTACATGGGGGAAGAAGATTCCTATCTTCATAATACCTTACCGCCAGACACCTCCACCCTTCTCAATGAATCGCCATCAACATCAACATCAGGAATCCAAAAGAGCCCCACATCCTCAAAGTGGGTCAATCCCTTGATCCTCAGGAGCTTGAATATTTCACCATTTCCTTTCTTGAGATAGCCCAACCTTTGTATGGTTGTACACTGATATTCCTGGTCTCGAACCATCCATAGTATTCCATAAATTCTTACCATTCCTAACAACAAGCTGGTGAAGAAAAATATTTACCACATGCATCCTTGAGTTTACCTCCTTGTTAAAAAGGTAATGCTATGATTTCTTTAGGAAATTTCATCATCCTTATCAACTATCCAAAATGGGGTTCCAACATCGTACCCATTACTAAAGCTTCTGATAAGTTCCATATCTGCACCAAATTTTGAGATTTAAACCTCTCTTTTCCTAAAGATGATTTTACTCTTCCCAAAATTGATTAGATCATGGAACTTACCACATGTCATGAGATGCTTTATCTTATGGATGGGTTTTCTAGATATAATCAAATCCTCATCACACAAGAAGACCAACATTGTTAAACCCTGGTCATTGGCGTTTTCATTTATGTCAAGTGGCATTAATGGAAAAATAGTGGGTGGTGAAGTGAGGCTATGTAAGAGGCATGAATGTTGATTGATAGTGTATTTAGGATGGTTTCTGTAGTCACAAAATTATGAACTCTAAAAATTATTTTGTCCTTGTATCATACTATAATTTAGAGGGTTTTTGAGTGAAGAAAGTACTAATTAACCACCATCTTTTGGACATATTATTTTATTTGATTTCATCATTAACAATCTCTTACGTCTATGTACCCAGTACACTTATATTATCCCGTGCTATTTTAACATTGACTGGGGCACCCAGACTAGTAATACCATGCCCATGGGTGTCCTGGTGCCACCAGGGGCACCCCAATCCTATTTGGAACTTTCCGCCTATCTTTGGCCCTTTTTTATCTGTTTTATATTCTTATATTTTTGGTGGTTATCCATTTCGGGCTAATTACAAATCATATCAAGAGAACCCTATAAATATAAAGTTATGAGACCATAATGAGAGACCAAGAACTAAGTCACTACTATCATCTACCTAGAGGTTGCATCCACTTAGAAGGTTTCAGTTACATCCATGTAGCTCCATCACAAGGCATAAGGCTAGTTCATCTGCATCACACAAGTAGAAGGGAGGGGAGTTCTATTCTATTCCATGCACACTATTTTATTACATTTCTACACATAGTTATTGCTCACTACACAAAGTGTGATTGACACAAGAGAACCTATGGCACATGATTGCACACACACACCATAAAACTACATTCAGGTCTGAGATGTAGTGCAATGCTCAGTTAGTAAGTCCACCATTGTGGCTAGATGAGGAAATTCTAACCCCTGCATATGCATATTCTTCTTTTTTAAGGGTTTTGATACTTGTCTTAGGTTTTTGTAGGACGTCTCCTTCATCATCTTGGATTATCCAGCAACATACTGCTCAGTCCAGTAAAGCTAGTGTGATAGGAAGTGAAGGCAGGTGAATATCCAACAACACCTTAGAGGAGGTTTTTAGACCCTTTGCAAAGATCAAGGAACCCATATCTCAGACTAGGGAACCCACATGTGCCCTTTTATCTCTCCAGGTGCCCTAGTCCATCATATTATTCCAGGTCTATGTTTTCAAGAGCTTCTGCATGTTTGTTCCTACATTCGGTTCATCCAATTTATTTTGTGACAAAACCAAGTGAGTTCCTCTAATCAGCTTATTTCATTCTAAATCTCTCTTATACATTAGGGTTAGAAATTCCTTTTACATAGTTGTTTGGGTCATTTACATACTTATTTACTACTTTTATTTACTAGATTTACATGTTGTTCTAGATTAGATTAATTACACTTCATTCCCATTTTAGTTAATAATTGTGGTAAACTGATGTCTTTCACACTTAAGATCCTCATTTTTCCTATATCACGGGTCAAGTTTCTTTATCTAATTTAATTAGGAGATATCCCATTTGCTAGATTATTTTGCAAAAATACCTAGACACCAAGTATTATGATGATGAAAATACACCACCATAGAAACTAAGTACTATGCTTGCTTGTCTATTTACCAACCCTAGTAATCCTTTATCTAATTAACCCCTATTAGATTCAATTGAAGATCTATATGCTTTATTTCAAGACAAATTTATGGCCATGGAATCCATGATCTCATCTCTCAAATATGAAATCCAACAGTTATGCGATGCTTCTCAGACTCATGTTTTTTCTCACGCTACATCTCATCTTAAATCTATGTCTACTACATGTCATATAGTTGAACCTCAACTCATGAATTTTCCCGAGCCTATCATATTTGAGGGTATTCTAAGCAACATGGAATTCTTACTACACTCTTTTAGTCATCAATTTATCACTTTTCCACCTACTCATTACTATCCTCCTTATCAGCTAACAAATTTTTAGGGTTTTCCATATTACATTTATCATCAAATAAATAGACATAATGACAATGATTGTTATGTCCTATAATGTAGAGTCAAACAACTTGAGTGTCAAGAGTTTATCTCATTCAATTCCCAACATCATGTTAAATATCAATGGGCTCCTAAGTATGCTTTTTCTACATGTAATGAGAATTAACATACCATTTCTCATGCACATTCTTTAGTTAGCCAAGAGTCTCCTAAGAAACCACCTATGAAATCACTAAGTCAACATAAGAAAAAACCTCTCTAAATTAGTTCACCACCTTCTCTTACTTCATCCTCTACAACATTACCAAATCAAAGTAAGCCATCACTTCTCACATTTTTCTCTAAATCAAGTTTTCTTACTAAGTCATTAGTTGTATTACCAAGTCAAGATAAGAAAAATAATTTCAATGATAATCTCACTACTTCTCCATTAAAAGTATCCACCACATCAACAAGTCATATGCAATAATCACCACCTACAGTTAAAATCATAGTTCCAACATCTACTATAGATCCTACATATGTTGATGATTGGGACCCAAATGAATCTTACTATGACGATGAACCATTGGATGATCACACTCCTCTATCTCCATCATGTCCCATCACTTTTGTTAAGGAAACTACCCCTTACATTGATCCACTTAGATTATTTTGACTAGAATTCCATCGATTACATACTTGGGGGGCATAACATCCAAAAAATCCCCCCCTCATATTAGCATCAACACATATCCCATACTTATATAGTTATACATATGTATCTTAGCATAGACGTACTCATCACACATTTTAGCATCGTCATTTCCTAATGACACACTCTTTTTGCTTCGTTTCACACTGGACTATTGAGGGCTTACTACACATGAACCCTATACACTACAATATAGAAATTAAAAATTACATTTTTATCATACATCACACATCATACACCATACATTCTACATTTAGTCTACAACGTTTTGACATTTGCGCATTTACACATCATATATCATACTAGTCTAGCGTTGCATCCTAATCCTAATACATACTATACCATACACATTTTGATCATGAAACATCTTCTATATCATAATAGTTTACATCATACATATAGGATCACATGCCACTCATCCTACATACTACATTACTAGTCTATTTACACAAATTACATGCCACTCTAAACATTACACTTTACACATTCTACACATCTTGCATTGCATTCCACACATCACGTCTTTACACATTCTACTCACCATATGGTCATCTATCATCACACATATTGCATATTAGTATATGTGTTGTAATCACTACCCGATGACACACTTTACTTCCTTGGTACATACTCAGTTGCCAAGGGTTTAAAAATCAAATGGAACTTACATTCATCATGTATTTTTCATTTGATATTTCATCATGTGAAATTTATAGGATAGTGACACATGCTATAGGATAAATTATCACTTACTTATCATCTAGTAGTGGTATAAAATTTAGGCTACATCACCACTCCCTACTATTTCATCTTGTAGTGGTATATTCTTTAGGCTACATCACCACTCCCTTGTAGTGATATACGCTTTAGGGATAAATAATCACACACGCTTACATTCATTTTTTCTTAATATACACTTAGGCTATAAGGTTCACACACATATCTTCTATATGTTGCATCTCATTATCACTATGCATATAAACATTCATCACAATGCACTAGACACAACAAACAATATTTGACCATTTACCAATGTCACACTCTTGTTTACGGTTCATTATTGACTACTAGGGGGGTAAACTAAATGAACCTCATTGTATACATTTCCATACACTCTGGGGCATGTGGCTCCTACCATCCATCTTGCATTCTATTCCATCCATCCACAACATACTACATACTATGGTTTCTTTTAGTCAAGTTCACTTTTTATTATTCATGGTTGCTTTATTACACATGCTAGTTTGATTACTTGTATGTTATTTATATATATCATCCACATATGCGCATTCACATCTTTTTCTTGTTGTGATAAAAAATACAAGTCTCTTACATGCATCGCAGATGCTCGCATTATACCCTTCCTACAATGGTCACTAGGGGAATCCACATTTGTGTCTCATAGGTGATATTGTTTAACTTTGTACCTACAACTTAAATTAATTTCTTATACAATATTTTTACATACTAGTTATCTTTCTACCATGCTAATAGGTGCTTAATGTGCAACATTTATTATATAGGGATATTTTCTTCTATACTTATTTATTACATTATCTGCTATTTTTGGTCTTTATATGAGGGCCTTTCCCTATGTTTGGTGTACACACTTGTTAGTTGTTTATGGCCATGATGGCCTAGCATGTCTTGCGACATCATGAGTGATGTACCATGTGTGCAAACCAATTTTTGTGGATTACATTATATTCTTATGTGCTTACATTACTACATTGTTTGGCAGTTCATACATGTTTTCTATATGCATGTTTGTTTGTAATAACACTTATTTTTGGATAGCCACTTGTTTATGCATGCCTTGGTTTCTACCAAGAAATTTTGAGGATACAGTTCATGTGGTTGGTTCTCTTTTGGGGCCACATTATCCTATCAAAAACTTTGCATGCACCCAAAAATATGGGGTATCATTTGGGGTTTTATATATTAACATAACGTATTAACATCAGTTCAGTTCAGTATACTTTCCGTCCTTGGCATTATGGATTACATACAGAAAGCAGGTTCAGTACCATTTATGAAACCCATACACAATGGATTTTATAGAACAAGGGTCAGGGGAACCCAAAGGGGACATGGGTGCTTGGGCACTCCTATCCTAGCTAGGTGATGATGTCTGAAGCCATAAAAAACCATGACATACAAATATCTATTCACATACATTCAAGGAAGCAGTTAAATGTTGGAGAATACATCAGAATTACTCCCTATAATTCTTCATCCTATGGTGTCAGATCAACCAAAAAACCCCAATAGTAAAGGATATTCTTCTACTCTCTTTCTTGACGTGGACTAGGTACACATGTTCCATTTACACTCTTTCATTTGCATATTCTACATTCACATGATTTTTAAATTCATATACATGTGTCTTCTACATTACATTTTTACACATATATATATACATCTACTTGATCATTTTCTCCTTACAGGTCCAAACGTATGAGAAAATAAGCAGACAAATGGGGTAACAAAAACAACCCCTAGTGACAACACACACCATACTAACCATGAAGGTACACCACATAAACGAACAACTACACACATGTTTTCACCCCCGGTTCATTCTCAACACTCTTTTTTGCCTATTTTCATCTTTAGTTTCCACACTCACTCATTTTTTTGTCATACCATGCTTTCTCTAGTCCTTTGGCATGTTTTCTACTGTAATCTTCATGGACATCAGGTATACATACCTATCTACTTTATGTTACTAATATTTATGCTCCCCAACATAAATTTGGGGAAAAATTTAATCACAAAATCATGTACTTTAGACATTATTTAGTCCCGGTCTCATACTACTATTTAGAGGGTTTTTGAGTGAAGAATATACTAATTAAACCCTGTCTTTTGGCCATTTTGTTTTATTTTATTTTGTCATTACCAACCTCTTACGTCCACATGCCCAATTAGCTTCTGTCATCCCATGATATTTTATCCTTGACTGGGGTGCCGAGACTAGTACTGGGATGCCCATGGGTGGCCTGGTCCCACCAAGGGCACCCCGATCCTTTTTAAAATTTCCCACCATATTTTGGGCCCTTTTTAGCCATTTTAGCTTCTTGTATTTTTGGTGGTTGGCCATTTCAGGGTTAATTAAAAAATTAGATCAAGAGAACCCTATAAATAATAAGTTATGAGACCATAATAAGGGACCAATAACTAGTCACTGCAATCATCCACCTAGAGTTACATCTGTTTGGAGATCATTTACATGCATTAGCTCCATAACAAGGACAAGGCTAGTTCATTTACATCACACAAACATAGGGGGAGGGGTTCTATTTTATTCCATGCACAGATACTATTACATTTTATGCATTTAGTAATTCCTGCTACTTCACAAAGTGCAAATGGTATAAGCACCTAGGGTACATGATACAAAAACACACCAGAAATACATTTGAGCCCGAAATGTAGTGTAATTCTCAATTAGTAAGCCTATTGTCATGGAAACTGAGGTCAGTCTGACCCGTTTATTTACATTATTCTTTTTTATATGGTTTTGATACTTCTTTTGGCCTTTTGTAGGTCTTTTCATCATCTTGGATTATCAACAACATTTGGCATAGTGTAGAGAACTTGATGTGATAGAAAACAAGGGTTTCAAACCACGTTCTAGACCTATGAAATTTATTTTGGATCTTTTTCACAGATTAGGGAACCCATTTGGTAGACCAGAGCACTTATAGGTGCCCCAATCCCTCTCCAGGTGCTCCACTCTAGTTAGATACACTAGATCCATCCTTTTTGGTGTTAATGTACATTCATTCCTACTTTCTTCTCCTTCAGTCACCTCTACGACACAACCCATAGAGTACCTCTAATCAATTGAGTTCATTCTAACTCTCTCTTACAAATTATGGTTATAATTTCCTTTTTTATAGTTTATTGGTTCATTTACATACTTCATTAATGCATTTATTTATTTCACTTACAAGTCATTCTAGATAAGATTAACTACACACCATTCCCATTTTAGTTAACCAGTTTTAGTGTGTTGCAGGCTTAGTTAGTGAGGTAGGAGTTTACTGCATATATGGAAATTGGTAGGTATTATTATATTAGAGGTTATACGGGTTAGATATGATGATGTATGCATGGGAAAGAGGTCTTACAGTGGGTTTCAGGTCATTTGGTGGAAGCCTCAATTGAAACTAGCTCATTTAGGCCTAGTTCTAGAGCCTAACGAGATGTGAAAGGTTAGTAAAAGTCATATAATATGAGAATGGGAGGATCCTAATAATTTTTCATATGGAATTTTTGAGAAATATAAAGGATTTTTTATCTCTAAGAAGAAGATTTCAAAAATTCACCAAAGTTGGCCCCGAGGACTCGCAGTATAGGTTATTATAAATGAGATATTTATGAGCCATAAAACCATGTAGAGGGATGAGTTTTGGTATTCCATATCAAATTTCATCAAGTTATGAAGAGGTATGTGAAAGTTGTGTAATATTTTCAAAAACTGGTTCTTTAAGAAGTGTAAAATGAGCTTCATGTCTTCCTAACACCCAAGAAAAAATATGAATAATTATTTAGATAATTCATTGAATAAATTTTTGTAGATAAATATCAACTTAAGATAGTGCAAAATTTTTGAGGAAAATTGGTTAAGATTCGGAGAAGTTATGAGCATTCTTCTAATAGGTTTTCTCTTTCCTTTGGTCTACTTCTTGAAGTGTTTGAGTTGAAATGGGTTATTTTGATTTCTTTTCAAAATGGTGCATTTACTAAGATCTCATTGAGGTATTATACATGCCATAGTGATGAAAATAATACACTCTAAGCATAGTTCTTCTATCCAATCCATCTTAGTATTTTAAGGGAGTCTCATTCATTCATGTGAACTAAAGGTACAATCATAGTACAATACTCATAGTTGTATTTTGTAATGAAAAGTGTATCTATCTCTCTTCTAGAGGTCAGTGGTGAGTTGATAAGGTTCTTGGTAAGTTATTTTAGTTATTTTTTAAGTAAAATCCTCTTATTCCACCTTTTTCTATGTTTCCTTGCTGAGAAAACAAGGTACAAGGGTATATTTGAAGATCCTTATTCTTGATGTTATCCAATTTTGCACACTTGAAAATAATGAACAGAGGGGATACATCAGAACCTTGGAATAGAAAAAATTCTTTATGAAGTACTCTAAGATATCATAGGTGAATTTTGAGCTTAGGGAGTGTTTATGAAATTCCGGGTAGTTTCGTAGGAATCTTGAGTCATTATTCCCTTCTTGGGGCTTCAAATGGTTCTAAGTTGCTTAAGTAAAACAAATGTCACTTGCGGGCCCATTTTCAGCCAACAAGGGAAAAAGTGGTCAAAATTGACTAATCACATTAAAAATATTCTTTTTTCATTTCATAATCCTCACAACTCAAATAAGTAGTAGAAATCCAAAGGTTTTGAAGTTAGGTGTGAGTTATGCCCAAAAAGGCTTCGAGCTCAAATGGCTTGCGGAGCAACTCAGAGAGCTAAGGGACAAATTGTAATTCATCGAGATACATGGGGGCTCAGTTTGAGGTCAGTGGTTATATGTGTCAAATGATTTATTTTATGGCTCAGTGATCTGGGTACATGGGTGATGTGTCAGAACTAAGGAAAAGGCTATAATCACTGGTAATTCGAATGTTTAAGTTGTGAGCTCAAGGGTACATTCGAACACAGATAACTCATTGATTCTTAGAGTTAAACATTGATATATTTATGCATTTATAGGGTCATTTTGGCAATGAAAAAAGACAAAAAATCAAATGGTAGGATCTCACCATGGCAGCATTTCATGAGTTCAACACGAGGATGAATGAATCAATGTAAGAGACAAAATATGTGGTGTTGTGTTTGGAGGGAGATAGTCATTTGGATTCAAAATGACATGTTAAATATGTTTCAATCAACATAGTGAGGTGGAGAGGCTGAATTTCTGGAATCACTAGGTGTTTTGGTTCACGAATTTCTCACAAGGATAATGCAAAGTTAAGGCGGGCTGACTAGGTAAATAAGCTAAGGTGAAAATGAGCAAACACTTGAATGAAGGGGATATCTCATGATAGTTCAATACCCCCCTAAAACATGGAGTTTGAAGATGTTTTGTCAGTGGCTTGGATGCTCAGGCTAGGAGCTCGGCTTGTTGTTGGCTATAGGAGGCATGGAGGTTTAAAAATGTGATACTAGGCATGGCCTGATTGGGAGTATAATGGCTTGGTCGACATAGAAGGAAATGGAGCTCATAGAAAAAGGGAGATTCAACACGTCATCTCAAGAAATGTATAGCTCATTCACTTAGAGCTAAAATTTTTGATTCCACATAAGAAGAATAACCAAAATCATGAAAGATGCATTGGCTCGTGATAACAAGGCATGTATAACAAAGGTGGATGTAAAGAACCAAAGCATAAAGATATGTATAAGGGATTTGTGTGGAAACAACCAAATATCTTGATAGGGACACTTTCAACTAGATTGAGTTTGAAAGGAGGAAATAAAAAATTGAGCTCTTTGAGCTAGATGTAGCATATGAATGGTTTGGTCGAGCCTCAAGATGGGAACTGACTTTAACACCGAGTAACTCATCTCAATTGGTTTGGCTTGGAGAGTAAGTAACAAGCTCAGGTTAGATGTCTATGCTAAAGGAAGATGTCTCAGATTTGATGGATCATGGAATGGTTATAGCATTGGGAGAAAACTTGTAAACAGTTTCCATATTACCTCAATTGTGTGGCGTCAATGGAGAAACAAGTGTAAAATGGTATGCATTAGCCCATTGCAAGCTAAGAAAATTTTCACATAGATGACAGCGAAACATTCAAAGTACAAGGTTGGCTCACAAGGAGAAAAATTGCTTTGGTGAGCTAGGCAATAAGCCTAGTTAGTGAGTTATCTTCAAGGGTTCTTGATCAATGAGTATCTCGACATGGATTGTCGAGGCAATGTAATTAGGAGTTTTACATCGAAGATGCAGTGAGCCACATCAACTAGAATCAAACCAAGAATGTGTTCAGAAAAATGATCAACTCGCAGGTGTAGATGATGACTTGGTGCATCATATAGACACAAGGAGCTATCAAGGTAGAGAGCCCAATAATATGGCCATGAAAAGACTAAATTAGGTGGAGTAAAGCCATGTCAATGGAGAAAGGTGGAAGTTAATCCAATCGGAAATATTGAACTTGATGAGCAGAGTGATCAATATGATTTGGCTCGAATGAAATTCATTTCATCAAGAGCTAGAAGCTTAACTCAAGACTTAGCCATTGATGCAAGATAACTAGAAAGAGGATGGTCAAACTCATATTTAGCCTTACAATGAGCTCGAGCTTGCATGAAAATCAAGTCACGAAACTTTATGGGAGAAGTATAAAGGGAAGCCATGATGCAGGGAGTTCGATAGAAAGCCAAAGTGCATTCCATGCGTGTGGAGTTTTGAGAGCTCGCGACTAATGGGAGAGTCAAGGCCATTCAGCCAAGGAAGTAAAAGAATGAGGTGGGATCATGGGGTGTTCAGGTCTCGAGACTTGAATTTCTAAGAATGTGGGTAATTAAGGCAAGTGATCCAAGGTAACTTAGGCTCCTTATCCCGAGAGAGCTCGGACCCGCAAAAGAGGATGTGTTAAATGGCAACAACTGTAAGTGAGTTCAGAATTATTGGTCCAATATTTGAGGAGATCATTTAGGCATGAGTAAAATACCGTTCAATGTGAAATACACTGAATGGCCCAAGTTATTATCTAAGATTCTCATTTTATTGAAGTCTAATAATGTTGCATCAAAATGAGATAATTCTTCTGAGGATTTAAATACAGGTTAAGAGCTGGGGTATTCAGGCTTAGCCAAGTCATTCGGGATGTTGAAACTGGTGTGACAAGCAGTGGTCGATGTGGTAATAAAGAAAAGGCTGACCAATTTAGAGCAAGGTGAGAAATTCTCAAGGAGCCATTAAGGCTAGTTAAAACCACCATGTGAATAGTTTGATAAAATTAAGGTCGGAAGAATACGTGTCAAACACTACCCAGGTGCATCAAGGGAGTGTGAGTGTAAAGGGACCCGAGTTGAGTTACTTTATATGTCCAACATCAACAAGCTTAGGTTTGGGGAAAACTTATTCAATGCAATACATAGTGGATGTGAGCCATTTGGAGCCCGATGATATATGTGAAAATCCTAGTAAGCAAAAGAAGTCGGCACATAATGCGTAGAGAAGGTTGCGGACCACGGCACATAGGAGCTCACCAAATGATGTAGCTCGCCAGCCAGCTCTGTTGAGCTAGCTGGTGAGTCATTTTTCCAAACCAATCCAAAACCCTCATTTTAAGCAATACCAAAGGAACAAATTTTATCTTCATTAAAATATTTTATTTAAAAATATTATTTTTTTATTAAAATATTTTATTAAAAATATTATTTTTAATTAATGGAGGATAAGTTCAAAATTTTGAATTTTTTGAGCATGATGGAAGGTTCTTAATGATGTAATTAATCAATTAATATGACCATCATGTGCTACCATAGATTTAGGAGCTTCTCCTCTCTTTCTCTCACAGGTATCTTTTCTATAAATGTAAAGAGGAATTCATTCCAACCAAGAGTTGGACATTTTTTTTATATTCCTCTCTCTTCTTCTGCAAGCTAGTCTATTGTGGATTGTGGGGACTTTCAAGCCTCTTTTCCAATATTGTAATGGAAAGTTTTTTCCTCTTCCTCATGTAATGATGCATTGTGCATGTGATTGAAGTAATAAAATTGTGTTTTGTGACTAATTATTGGTCCTTTCATCATTCTAGCTACTTCTTTGTGCCTTTCTCGTGTATGCAGGTATACTGTGCAACTTCAAGTTTCCATTATAGGTTTTGGGAGTTTTGTGCTTATCTGAGAGTGAAGCTTTGTATGTGGTTGATTTTTGGTGCTTGTTCATCCTTCTCATTTTCATCTTCCTTCACTGGAAAATGAAAAACTTGTCTAGCAACACCCTTTCTTGGTGCATCACCACTTCTAGTATAGGTTTTATTTCTTGCAAATATCTCTCCCTAAATCCCATGAAAATGTTATTATAGGTCTAGTTAGTTGTTTTATTACATTAGAAGTAGTGTTGTATTTAGTTTAGGAAGAGGAATTTCACCTTCTCTAGAGGTTTACCTCAAGCCCAAGTCCCATAGATTGAGAGGTGATCCCATGTTACCCAATCACACCAATTCCCTGTCATCACCTGGCCATTCAGAGGTGTAGTGATTTGGTGATAATAGTTTTTGGCATGCCGGTGGGACAAGATTGGTACTTATCTTCATACTTGCGTGAATCAAAGTACCTGATGACTCCATATCTCTATATTTTGTATCTTTGTGTGTTAACATATGCAAAGAATTCAGACAAGAGCTTATGTGAGACGAGAAGGAAATTATCAACATATCGAGTTATCCTTGTCTCCTCCAAGGAGAAGGAGAAGAGGCATTTCAACATCACCAGTTATAACATCACCTCATAGGGGTCATTAAACTCCTCCTTACAGAAGGTTTCCTCCACCCAGGAATAATCAACCTCTCATTGGTATGGTAGCCCCTATAAGGAACCAAGTTTTTCCTCCTTTCAATGCAAACAGTACTCTCCAGTTGGCTCAACATGATCCTATACCTGGTACAGTACTCAAAATTTTTCCCTTTACACATGGGAAACTCATATTACTCTGGTGGAACATATTCTTGATGTAGCCAACATTTACACGGTACATAATATTATAGAAGATAATGTTGCGATCAGAATCCTTGCCACTTCCTTCAAGGGAAAATAAATTTAGTGGTTTCATGGGTTAGAAGCTGGTACACTATAAACACTTGGGATGAGTTGGGAGAAAATATCTACAAATAGTTTGAAGACAAGAGTGATCACCTGTCACTCATGGAATAACTCACTACCATAAAGAGAGATCCTCTAGAATACATGAGTGATTTCAACTTCCGATTCCAAAAGACTTGGAATATAATTCTAGAACTCATAAAGCCTTCTCCCAATAATGCATTCTTTTATTACTTACAAGCCTTGAATAGTGATGTAGTAGTTATGATTCAGTCCATGGGAGGGACTACACTACTTGATGCCTACGAGATTGCAATAAGAGCCAAGAATTCTTTGATCCAAGTAGAGAAAATTACACCTAGACCTCCCATGCCTTTGTTTGCTGAACTTTCAAGTAATCAACCAACCAGTTCCCCTTGTTCCATCAACTCTAGCCAACCAGTTATGTCTAACCAGTTGTGACTTCACCCGCCCCTTCAAATGATCTAGTTGAGGTCAAGTCATTGCTGCAAACCTTTGGGAATGAACTTGTTGCACTCAAGAGGCAACAATCTCAATATAATCATCCTTACCAACCCCAGAATCAATAGTACTAGGCTAACCACCCACCTTTTCAAGGAAATAATCAATCACAAAATCAAGCTACAAATCAAGTTGTGAATGTCAAGCCTCTGAACTTTAGGAATCCTCTTGCTGATAGCTCTTCTAGAGCCCTTGTACCTATCCAAAATAATCTAGTTCAAGACTATGAATGGTGTTATCCTTGTTCTCAACCCCACAATCAAAATATTTTCCCCAATGGAGTTCTTAGCCAGGTCCTTATGGTTCAAAGTGTATCTTCTCCACCCAAGCCAATAGAAATTTCATCTACACAGGAAGAAGTAGATCAACCATAGGCACCTGAGGAAACCACTTTGCTAAATTGGTAAGTAGAATATTTTTGTGGGTTGAACACATATTCTTTATCAGTGGCAGAAAATACTCACTCCAAAAAGAGGGAAATGGAATCTCAACCTTCCAAAGATGATCAAGCATCCACTTCATACCTCGGCCACAAGTGGTGGTTGATAAAAATGTGGGAAAGAAACTTACAGAAATGTATGCTAGTCAAGCTGCAAGGAAAGAAGGTTCTTCAGGCATCACAATACCCAACAAGAACTTTCCAAAAGAGGATTCTAACACCCAAAGAAATGTCAAAAAAGTAGGAGAAATCCCTTTCAGTATTGTAGAACAGATGAAGAAGACCAACCTGAGTGTTACCATGTGGGACACACTCTTAATTCCTTCTCAAAGAAACCTTTTGCAAGAGGCTCTGAAAAGTTTTGGTACAACTGATAGATCATCAGGTCGTGGGGTAAAACTACTACAAGTTTGTGTCAACCGGAAGGGAAAATTATTCCTAAGATGAACAAACTGCCACCATTCTATATTTCCCTGATCATTGGTGATCATTTGGTACATAGTTACATGATCGATTCTGGTGCCAATAGCTTAGTCATGCCCAAGAAAATTAGATGTACTAGGAATCCAATATACACCAGTCTCTAGAGGAGTTGTTTAGTTGGATGGTACAGTAGTTCAGACCATTGGAATCATCAAAGGACTCCAACTTACTATCCATGCATGTCCTAGTTTTTCATTCACATAAGACATATCAATCATCGATCTTCCTCCTCTCTTTGCCATTTTCCTATCATGAGATTTCACTACCAAGATGGGTGGTTACTTGTCATATGATTGGTCACATATGATCCTTAGGACTCGATATGGAACTAAAGTGACTATAAGGGTGGAACCAATTTTTCATAATCATGTGGAGCCCTATACCACTAGTCCTATAAGTGGGAATTATACCATTAATGATCCAAAGGAACACATTGTTGATCACGAGCCAACCACTCTTGTGGAAGAAGTTCCCTGATATTGTGCTGGATGAGGTAAGTGTAGATCATCAATATGATCCCTATTATGATGCATTAGCATAAAAAGAAGTTGGTTTGTTGTGTTTAGAAGAGATGAGGTTGGGTCCATATTGTATCCATGAAGAAGGTGCAATCATACCACAACTTGTTAAGACCCAAAACAACTCTGAAGGACTTTGGAAACTATTTTTCAATGGTTTGAGAAGTAAGAATGGAAGGTGCTGGTGTCGTGTTGATTTCTCCTAAAGGAGATAAATACTTCCCATCTTTTTTACTGCAATTCAGCTGCACCAACAATGTTGCTGAATATGAATCTCTTGTGCAAGGAATTCAAATGGCTCAAAAGAAGGGAATCAAAGCTTTGACTATTTTTGGTGACAATTAATTGGTTGTACATCAAGTAAGAGTGCATAGTGCATCAAAAAATGATTTTTTAAGATCTTACAAGAACTGAGGCTGGGATTTGATTGAATATTTTGAATCTTTTGGGATCCACACGGTTCCTAGAAATCAAAATCAAGATGTTGATAGGCTTGCTACAGTTGGCTCACAATATGATGTACCTATTGATATCATGAAAGAAGAGTGGAAACCTGTTAAAATGGTCATTTGACCTGTAGTTCCTGATAATGTGGGTAGTTGGCAAGTTTTTGATAGCGACAAACAAATTATTCTTTTTCTGCAAGAAGCAGAGTTTGCTACGAAAAACCAAGATAAGCTGCAAGAATCATATGGTGACCAGATTATACAATTGAAAAGCAACAAGCTACCAAAAGTATTGGTTACTCTAGAGTCCATTTTTAATTTAGATGATCAGGATAGAAGACAAAGTTCTAACATGGTAATCAAAGAGGATGATTTTGAAGAAGTTGAGGTAGCAAATGAAAAGTTTCTAAAGATTGGAAAAGTGTGTACCCCAGAAGAGAAAGAGGCTTTCATCAAACTTTTTCAAGAATATAATGATGTTTTTGTGTGGAGTTATAAAGATATGTGTGGCTTCGATCTAGGTTTTACATAGCATACCATCAAATTTGATCCTAATGTCAAGCGAGTCCATCAAAAATAGAGGCCGGTTAATCCCAAAATTGAGCGACTCATGAGAAAGGAGCTGATCAAACTTATTAAGGCTTGCATCACTTTTCCAATCAAGCATTCCTCTTGGGTAGCTAACTTAGTTCCTATGTGAGAAAGAAGAATGGATGAATTTGGTTATGTGTGGACTTCAGGTATTTAAACTATGCCTCATTGAAAGACCATTATCCTCTTCCGTCAATGGAGAAAATCCTTCAAATGGTGGTAGGAGCTCAAAGGTTTTCTTTTCTCAATGGATATTCAGGTTACAATCAGATTCTTATCAAAGAATTTGATCAGTTCAAAATGGCTTTCACTACCAAGTGGGGCACATATGCCTACAAAAAAATGCCATTTGGATTATCTAATGTCAGAGCTACTTTCCAACAAGCTATGGACATGGAATTTAAGGGATTGATCAATGACATCATCTTGGTGTATCTTGATTATATAACCATGTATTCCAAGCATGCAGAAGATCACATTACACATCTGAGAAAGGTTTTTAAGAGGTGTAGGGAATTTTGGGTTTCACTCAATCCTAAGAAATGTATTTTTGCAGTGCATGAGGGAAAGTTGCTGGGACATATTGTTTCAGTGGAAGGAATTTCAATTTATCCAGAATTTCATTCAATTATGTCCCTATCTCTCCCAAGTCACAAGAAGGGTCTTCAAAGTTTCTTGGGAGCCATAAATTTCGTGTGAATATTCATCCCTCAGTTTGTGGCCTTGGCTAAACCATTAACAACCATGTTGAAGAAAAATATGCCATTCTCATGGATGAAGGAAGGGAAGGAGAGATTTGAGTCCATCAAGATGACCATTTCTCAAGCACCTACATTGGTGAACCCAAGGTTTGATAAATATTTAATTCTTTATGCTTTTGCAGGTCAGGAGAGCATTTCGGGGATCCTCACTCAGTAGAATGATGATCTAATGGAACAACCAATTGATTTCTTCAGCCAATCCCTAAAATACTCATGAGCTCAAATATTAATTTTTTGAAAATCAAGTTTTTTCTACATTCAAGCTTTGAAAAAATTCAGGCACATGTTGTCCAACAACAAAATTCATTTGATGGTGTCTCATCCAGGCTTAAGGACTTTTTTCTGAAAAAATATATGAATGAGAAATGTGCTAGATGGATTACAAAGGTGATGGAGTATGATGTGCACATAAAATTACTAAGTTAGTCAGAGGTAAAGGTTTGTGTCAACAACTTGCTGCAAGATTTGGAATCAAAAATTGATGAGGATGTGACACTTCTAAATAGTGATGAAAGATATGATCAGGTTGACTGGTTATCAAAGATGAAGGTTTTTCCTTCTCTCAAGAACATACCCTGCTAACATGGATAGGACTGAAAGATGAACTTTTTTTCTTCAGTTTATTCCTTATGTTCTAGTAGATAATGTTATCTTTCAGAGGGATTTAAATGGTGTTCTTCTTCGGTGCATAGGTCCAGAGAAGGTAAACAAGATTTTGGAAGAATTTCACAATGGAATATCGGGAGGGCATTACTCTGCATGAACAACTACTACAAAAATCATGAGGGTTGGTTACTATTGGCTGGATTTATTCAAATATGCCCACCTCTGGGTAAAGAAGTGCAAGGAATGTGCCTTTTTCACCAGAAAGTAGAAGTTGACAGCTCTTCCCCTCCATCTGATTCAAGTAGATCAACCTTTTGTTCAATGGGGGTTGGATTTCATTAGGATGATTAATCCTCCATCTAGTGATGAACATACATGGGTTCTTACTGCAACAGAATACTTTACTTGATGGACAGAGGTGGTAGCATTGAAGGAGGGAAATGAGAAAGTTGTTCTTGATTTCCTAGAAAGGCATAATGACAAGGTTCAGTGTTCTATTTATAATCATTTCAGATAATGCAATGGCTTTTCTTGGTCTGAAGCTGAGTGAATGGGTTGTTAAGAATGGGGTTTATCTCAAAAATTTATCCAATTACTATCTATAAAGAAATGGGTTGGTCTGAATCTAGAAACATGAACCTCACAAGGATTATCAAATGCAAAATGGAAACCAACAGGAGGACTTGGCATACATAACTTAAGACTGCTTTATGGGTAGATTAGATCACACCTAAAAGGGCCATTAGAAATTCTCTTTTCATGCTAGTATATAGAAGAGAAGCAAAACTTCCACTATCCTTGGAATTACCTTCTTTGGAGTTAGCTCATCAACTTGAGGTTATGGAGAGTGATCCTATGACAGTCAGGTTTTCTGAACTCATGGAGTTAGAAGAAGTAGGAACAAGGCTATGAAGACTTTGGAGAAACATCAGGCTCAGGTTAAGAAATATTTTGATAAGAAGGCATCCAACAGAATTTTCAAGAGGGAGATTTAGTTCTCAAATGGGATGAAGATAGAACCAAACCAGGAATGCATGCCAAGTTTGGCATTCTCTTTGAGTGGGCCATACATTATCACAAGTTGCAAGGAGATGAATTCATTTTATCTATCTAGGCTCAATGGATAAGAACTTCCCATTCATGTGAATGGGATACATCTCAAAGATTTATTTTGAGAGCATTTTCACCCTTGTACAATTTAGTTAGGTGTTTTCCTCCAAGTGATTTACACATTGTTTGTGTGTCGTTTTCATGGTTTTTTTTCCTTGTTGTGTGTGTTGTGTTTTATTGTTGTTCTTGCACAATGTATCGAAAGTGGAAGTTTTTTAGGAGAAAAAGGTTCAAGTTTCAATAAAAGAGTTCATGATATCCTAAACTTCCTCAAATGCTTCATTCAAAATTCCATAGTGCACCATAAATGTCCAATCATTCATCAGATTTAGTATACTTCCTAACTTAGCATTACTGAAGGTCCAAGATCAACAATACCCAAGGATACTTTAAGATCCATCATGAAGATCATATCAGTTTCAGGATGCCAACATTGAATCCATGCCCAATGGATTACTGAAGGCTACTAGACTGGTGCTTAGTAGGAAATCATCCCCAAGAGGTCTCCAAAAATGTTATCCAATTTTTCCCCTTGATAAAATTGGACAACAACGGGGATAGACCAGACCCTGGGACCTAAAGAATCATAATTTATCGAAGCCCTATGGGATTTACAGGTGAATTTTAATCTTATGTTTATGACATTTAGGTAGTTTCGGAGGCATCTTGGGTCATTCTTCCCCCTCTTGGGGCTTCAAAGCTTCTAAGTTTTGAAGTCGAAAAATAATGACACTTGTGGCCCATCTTCAGCCAACTAGGGGAAAAGTGGTCAAAATTGAATAATCACATTTAAGTGATTCTTTTTCATTTCATAATCCTCACAATTTAAGGAAGTAGTAGAAATCCAAAGGTTTTGAAGTCAGGTGTGAAAATGCCTAAGAAGGGGGCTTCAAGCTTAAATGGCTCACCGAGCATCTCGAAGAGCTGCTTGGTGAGCTAAGGGACAAGTTATAATTCATCGAAATATAGGGGATTGGTTTTAGGTCAGTGCTTATATGTGTCGACCGAGTTCTTTTATGGCTCAATGAGCCATTCACATGGATGGTGTGTCAAACCTAGGGCATAGGCTATAATCATAGGTAATTTGAACACCCAAGTTATGAGCTCGAGGGTACATTCAAATCCAGATAACTCATTGATGCTTGGAGTTTAACATTGAGCTCATTGTGCATTTGGAGGGTTGGTTTGGTAATGAAAAAATCCACAATAAAATCATAGGAGCTCGCCATGGGAGCATTTCACAAGTTCAGCATGAGCACGAATGACTCAATACATGATTTAAGATATGTGATGTTTTGTTTGAAGGAAGATAGTCATTTATATTTGACATGGCATGTTGAACATGTTTCAATCGACATAGTGAAGTGAAGAGGCCAAATCGTTGGAATCACTAGGTACTGTGGTTCATGAATAAATCATAAGGGGAAAAGAAAAGTTAAGGTGGGTTGACTAGGTAAATAAGATAATGTGGAACCAATATAATGCTCACATAGAGGGGAGAACTCGTGATAGTGAAATACCCCCCTGACACATGGAGTTTGAAGATGTTTCATTGGTGGCTTGGATGCTTAAGCTAGGAGCTCAGATCATCGTGGGCTATAGAAGGCATGGAGGTTTGAAACAAAGATACTAGGCATGGCCTAATTAGGATTATAATGGCTCGGTTGACATAGAAGAAAATGAATCTCATAGTAAAAGGGGATTCAACACATCATCTCAACCAATGCACATGTCAGTCACTTAGCGCTAACGAGCTCGATGCCACATAAAAAGAATATTTGAAGTCAGAAAAGTTTCATTGGCCTATGATAACAAGGAATGTACAATGAAGGTTGACTCAAATAACCAAGGAATGAAGAGATGTATAAGGGATTTACATGGAAAAGAACAAATATCTTGATAGGGAAACTTTCAACTAGGTTGAGCTTGAAATGAGGAAATAACAAATCAAGATCTTTGAGTTAGATGCATCATAGAAAGGGTTTGGACGAGCCTCGAGATGGGAAGATATTTTAACACTGGGTAAACTGAATTGATCAGTTTTTCTTGGGGAATAAGTAACAAGCTCAGTCAGATGTCTATGGTATATGAATATGTCTCAGTTTTATGGATCAAGTAATGGTTGTAGAATTAAGAGAAAACTCACAAACCATGTCCATCTAACTTGAGTTGTGTGGCATCGATAGAGAAACAAGTGCAAAAGGTATGCATTAGCCCATGGCAAGCTGATCTAATGTTCACACAAATTACTGTGAAGCATTTGAAGTATAAGGTTGGTTCACAAGGAGATAAATCACTTTTGCGAGCTAGGTGGAAATCCTAGTTAGTGAGGTAGCTTCGAGGGTTCATGCTCAATAAGGAGATTGACATGGCTTATTGAGGTTATGTAATACAAGAGTCTTGTATCAAAGCTGCATTGATCCACATTGAATGAAATCAAACCAAGAATGGTGTCACATGAAATGATCAACTTGTAGGAATAGATGACAACTCAATGCATCATACAGACACAAGGAGCTATCAAGGTAGAGAGCCTGATAGTATGGCCATGAAAATAAAAAAATTAGTGGAGTGAAGTAATAATCTAGAAAGGTGGAAGTTCATTCGATTCACCAATACTGAACTTGATGACCTGAGTGATCTATATGAGTTGGCTCAAATGAAATTCATTACATTAAGAGACATAAGTTTAACTCAAGACTCGGCCATTGGTGTGAGCCAGCCAGAAAGAGGATGATCAAGCTCATGTTTAGCCTTATGATGAGCTCGAGTTTGCATGACAAGTGAGTTGGGAAAATTTGTTGGAGAAGTATAAAGGGAAGCAATCATGCGGGGAGTTCAATGACAAGCCAAAGTGTATTTTGCACTCGGGGTTTTTTGAGAGCCCACCGCTAATGGGAGAGTTGAGGCCATTTGGACAAGGAAGCAAAATCACGAGGTGGGATCATGAGGTCTTTGGGTCCCAAGACTTGAATTTCCAAGGATCCATGTAATTTAGGTAAGTGAGCTAAGGCAACTTAGGCTCCTTAGCATGAGAGAGATCGGACCCACCAAAGAGGACATGTTAAATGGCAATGAATGTGGTGATTTCAGCATTGGTGGTCTGATCTTTAAGGAGCTCGCTTGGACGCGAGTCAAATTTCATTCAATGTGGAATGCAGTGAATGGCATGAGTTATTCTCTGAGCTTCTTGGTTCATTGAATTCTAATAATGTTGCATCAGAATGAGATAATGTGCCTAAGGAGTTAAAGCCAGCGTGTTTGGGCTTATCCGAGTCACTCAAGATGTTGAAACCAGCGTGAAAAGTGGTGGTCGACGTGGTAATAAATAAAAGGCTAAACAATTTAGAGCAATTTGATTGATTCTCAAGGAACTGTTAAGTCTAATTAAAACCACCATGTGAAGATTTTGATAAAATTAAGGTCGACTCAATATGTGTCAAACACTACCCGGGTGCATGAAGGGAGTGTGAGTTTCATGGGACCCGAGCCGAGTTATTTGACGTGTCCACCATCGATGAGCTCACGTTTGGGGAAAACTTATTCAATGCAATACATGGTGGAGGTGAACCATTTGGAGCCTGATGATATATGTGAAAATCCTAGTAAGAAAAATAGGCCAACACAATATGCATAGAGAAGCTCGTGGACCACGGCGCATAAGAGCTAACCAAACAATGTAGCTCACTAGCCAACTCGGTGTGTTGGTTGACAAGTCATTTTTCCAAACCAAGAAAAAAACCTCATTCGAGGTTATACCAAAGGAAAACATTTTTTTAATTAATTTTTTTAATTTAAAATATTATTGTTTATTAAAAATAATATTTTTAATTAATGGAGGATAAGTTCATTTTTGAATTTATTGAGCATGATGGGTAGGTGCAATCAATGATATATTCAATTATGGAGATCAGGTGCCTAAAATTTAGGAACTTCTCCTCTCCTCTCTCATAGGTATCTTTTCTATAAACATAGACGAGGAATTGAGTTTAGACTATTGTAGATTTTTTCAGTTTTCCTCTCTCCCTTTTGCAAGCTAGTCTATTGTGGAATGTGGGGACTTTCAAGCCTCTTTTTCGATAGTGTAATGGAAATTTTTTCCTCTACCTCATGTAATGATGCATTGTGCACATGATTGAAGTAATACAATTGTGTTTTGTGACTAAGTATTTGTCCTTTCATCATTCTAGCTACTTCTTTGTGCCTTTTTCACGTATGCAGGTGTATTGTGCCACTTCAAGTTTCCATTTTAGGTTGTGGAATTTTTTTCCTTATCTGAGAGTGAATATTTTTAGGTGGTTGAGTTTTGGTGCTTGTTCATCCTTCTCATTTTCATCTTCCTTCATTGGAAAAATGAAAACTTGTCTAGAAACACCCTTTCTTGGTGCATCACCACTTCTAGTATAGGTTTTATTTATTAGAAATATCTCTCCCTAAATCCCATGAAAATGTTAGTATAGATCTAGTTAGCTATGTTATTCAATTAGAAGTAGAATTGTGTTTAGTTTGAGAAGAGGAATTTGGACTTCTCCGGAGGTTCACCTCGAGCCCAAGTCCCATAGCTAGAGAGGTGATCCCATATTACCTAATCACACTGAATGCCCTGTCCATCACCTGACCATTTGGAGGGTGCAGTGATTTGGTGATAACACTTGAAAACCCTCTCTCTCTCTCTCCAGAGCTCAAATGAAATCATACTATTCATCCTAAAGTATAAATGAAAAATTAAGTGTTTAACATGTGAATACAAATAAAATGGGAGAAGTCTATGTGTATGCCCATTGACAGTCAGAATGTGAAGTGAAATCATGTGTGCAAGATGGTATAATCACATAAAGAGGCTTAATTAGGGTTTAAATAGTTTTTTAGATGCTTAATGGAGGTCAAGAATACCTTATTGCTTATTGATACTAAACAAAGTTTAAGAAAAAACCCTAAAGCATATTATGAAGCATTCTTGCATGAGCTTTGTCAATCTTACAATCTTTGAGCACTACCCTTTATGAATTCTAGAAATAATCTGAAGTATTTTAGGGAAAATGAATGATTTTAGAAGGTGTAAAAAATCCCACAAAACTATAAGAGTTAGAATTTTTGTATTCTATTGATAATTTCTTGAGAAAACCATTTTTGAAGCCCCTCAGGCTTGTACATTTTGCTAAACCCTCCTTCTAGGGTTTGAAGGAGTAATTTTCTCAAAACACCCGATTCAAAAATACAAAATTATTGAAAACTTATAGAAATATCTATGAGGTTTTTTGTGTATGTTATTATTCAATTTTTATTCATGTTCATCAACTCTCTAAAGATAATCTTCTGAAAGTTGCTTCAAAGGTCATTTGACATTCCTATATAGAACTTTCAAGAAACCCTGAGTACTGGTTCCTTTTTTTAAGGACATGATATATTATACAGATCTCCAAATGGATAAAAAAGGGGCCATAGATGTTTGGCTGATTTTTTTTTTGGTTGAAAATAAGGTTTTACATGTGATAGTAAAGAGCTTGAAGACAGTATGCTTGATTCCCCCATTTCTACTAACTATTTAAGTGCAATCTCATTCGAAAAAAGGTGAAAAATTAAATGTGTCCTAGTTGTCTCTTACTTGAGCACATAAAGAATGTAAAGAGTCTTCATCAATAACAAATCTATCTTCCTCCTCACATAACTCAAATAAGAAGGTGAAAGGTTATTTTTCTTTGGTCAAAGAAATTAAATAGTTCAAAAATGTGAGATGAAGAGTCATATAGAGTATGAAGTTAAAGAGCCACTCTCCCTCTCTCCTTATACATACAAAGATATAAAAGGTTACTTTTTACATATATAGGTTGTTTTTGATGTTGTATGTTTATTTTTTAATTATGTAATTGAGAAAGATGATGGTGAAAAATCATATACTAATACAATAAGAAAATAATACTGAGAAACACGTATGCTACTTGAAGGAATATTTAAGAAGATGATGTGTGAAGTACACTAGAATATAAAGGGTGTATTGGACTGATAAACAGGTGATGAAAAAGAAAATAGTTTTTAATATACTTGAAGACAAATACTAATGCTAGAAAATGAATAGATATATACAAGCCTGTGAACGGCTACATGTAATGTTCAAGTAGTTCATTTTTGTGTAATGTATTGGGTGTGTAAAAAGTACAAATGAATTTTGAAAAACATAAAAGAACACTAATATGATGTGTTGAGTAGACTGAAAATCAAGATCAGTTCAAACTTGGAGATGTTGTTGGTGTATAGATGAAAAGTGATACAAAACAAGGTGGAAAGTACATGAATTCTCAAGGTGAATGAATTGATTTTGATGCTAAAGACATGACTATAACATATCATTTTAGATGTTGAAAAAAATTGAAGATTATAATGAGTTAAGAAGTGAAATTTGATGTGAAGATGAAGATACTAATGTTTCTGAGATTGTAAAAGACATGAAATAAAGATAATAGTTGATAAGACAGTGAAATATGTTGTGTTGAATCATGAATTTCTTAATACATTTGTATGTGATGTGAGAAAATACAATGAAACAATGAGAGTTCTTGAAAAATGAAGTAGAATGTGTGAATATTGAATGTATAGTGACAAAATATGAAGTTAGTGAAAGGAAACATCTTGATATATATGGGGTTTATAACTTTGAAAAAAACATTATTCTTGTGAGATTTATCAAGGAATGCATGAAAATTGACATGCCAAAGCATTGAAAGAGTAAATGTGTTAGGTTCTTATGAAATTGACTTGAGAACTATGAAAGCTGGTATTAGACTGAACTAAGAAGGATAATTAGGTGTATATATCTATAAGTTTGAAGAAAATCAAAAGTAGCTGATACCTTGTAAGAACTTGAAAGCACATGACTAGTATGTTGAAGACAAAGGGAGTTAAAATTTGTAAGAAATTGAATTTATAGTTGAGGAAGAGTTTATGAATTGTAGTATGTACAAGTATCGATGAATAAAGATATCTCTTGAAAAGAATGAATTTTTGAGAACAGTCTTTGCAACTAGTATATATATAGAAAACCAAAACAGAGAGAATCTTGACAAATTTAAAAATTTGAAATGTTCTTGTATGAAAAAACCTAATCAATTTACTAGCAGAGATAAGAATAAGAAAAGTATGCTAATCTATAGGTCATTAACATTTGTGTAATACAGTAAACAACGTCTAACCAAAAATCAGAACAAGTATAAGTTGCAACTTAATATACAAGGGGTTTTAGTCTCCTTGTAAGTAGAATCTTATAGAAGATCAGCTGTAGATGGTTAAATTTTAGGGGGTTGAAGCCTCCTTGTGAGTTGAATCTCACTAAAGGTCAGTTGTTGCTGAACCAAATTTTAGAGTTACAACTCCAGGTTGAGTTGAAGATCAAACATGAAATAAATATAATAGATATAGGATAATTTTTTCCTAAGCAGAGTGCTTGGTTTCAGTGGGTTTTTATCCCATTTTGGGTTTCCCACATTAAATTATGTCTTTGTGTTCTCTCTTGCTATTTTATTATGTTCATGAGTTCATCATAGCATAAGAAAATGGAAATATATTCAAAATTTTAATAAGACACCGATTTACCCCCCTCTTAGTGTCCTAGTTTCCAACTGTTGGTATCAAAGTGAGGCTATACTAAATTGATCCTAACAGCTTGGAGGTGATCCTGAAGATACAAACATGGGTACATCAATAGAGTCAGTGTTGAAAAAGAGCTATGAAATTTATCAATATTTTATAAATGAACTAAGGACAAAGATTAAACTCAAGAAGGTATGCATGGCCATGAACTAAATGAGATGTTCTCATATGTTGAAAATGTATCAAAGGATTTGAAATAAAAATATGATGCATGTCTTAAACCCGAAGAAGAAATAGATACTTTCAAGGTTGAGTTAGAGAAGGTATGAAGTAAACTCAGTGGGTTACTAATTAAACAAACATATCCTGGTGACAAGCTTAGTTTATAACTCAAAAAAAAAGTAAGTTGGAAAAAAAAAAGGATGATCTCATTCATGACTTATGTCAATCATCCATCCAAGCCAAGAGTGAATAATGTGAAATACTATTAGTGCAAAAATAAAGAACCTAAAAGAGGAGATATGACAAGCAACACATAGGGAATTGAGAACTGAATCAAGTTTTACTTATTATTAAGAATGTTCTCAGTCCAAGAAGGACCATAAATAGCACAAGAGTATCTTTAGATAGCCAAATGCAAGGAGTATATCAGGTAAATTTCATGGAGTTTTCTTTTAATGTAATATTTTTAGGCATAGAGTTAGGGATTGCATGAGTTAGTTTGAAAAATAACATCCATGGAGAGATTGTAGTACTAAATATGAAAATACTATAGTGTGCTTGAATTGCAAAGAAAGGGTCACATAGCCAAGTACTGCCTAAAAGATCTAGTCAATCATTTCTGGGAAGAAGGAGACTCAAGAGGAAGGAATCATCTTATTTTCTTCAACTGTCATGGGAAAGGGCATTTTTCCAAACATTGTCATGAACCACCTAGATTTAAATATAAGATGAATGCATTCCAGAGGAAAGACGAGAGTATTAAGAGAAAAAACAAACTCTAAGAGCAAGACCAAGTTAGCCATGGTTGAGAAAGATACTTAAATAAGAAAGAAAAATGGATATACAAGGTCAAAGAAGCAAAATCAGAATTATAGATAGTAAAGGATGATAATAAGTTTAAAATGGCAGATGTTGAAGAGACATAACAATCTAAGACAGTCACAAGATAAGTAAGTACAAATAAAATATCAGTAGATGATAGAAAAGGCAAGAAGGAGGAAAATTCCATCACAATGAATAAAAAATTTCTCCCTCAGGTAGTGTTGGAACAAGTGTATGAGCTACAACATGTGTGCTTATCAGGTCCTCAATCAGAAAGTGATGTGGATGTTACACCAAAGATTGCATTGAAGGATACAAACAAGATAACAAGAGCAAGGAAAGAAATAATTGAGTCATCAAGTAGTTTTGATGACTTCTCCTATTTTGAGGTGAGATGACAAGATGGTATACCTTCTCTAGGATTCTATAAGGTATACACTAGCTAAAGAAAACACCAGTTGAGGCTGATTGCCGAATCTATTAAGTTGCCAAGGTATGTGATATGTGGTTTGTTCAATGGTATAACACATTTTGAAATACTTGAGTGTTCTCTTGAGTGGTTATAGAGAGATAAGGGTGTTAAATAAGTTCTAAGGACTGCATTGGTGATGTCCGCATCTAAAAATTATGTCTTATCTTTAGTCTTGGTGTGTGGAAGGATTTAAGAACACAAGTTTTCTTAAGAAAAGATTTTGGTAGTTATTAATTTATCTCATTGAAGTAAAAGGTATCCATCAAATCCAAAATTTTGTATTTTTTTCATATTTGGGTATTTCTAAAATCAACATCTTGAGCTATGCATATAGGTGTTATTAGAAAAAGTGAAACTGTGAAAAGTATGTCTTAACGGTCAAGAAATATCAAAACATGTAGTGTATACTTGTATGCTGATATGACTGAGTTTGGTTGAGTCATCCTCTAGTTTTTCATGATTCTAGTATGTTGAAAATTTCTAAACTTTGAACTAGTACTTACTGCACCAAGTGAGTACAAAAATTGTGTCATGTTGAAGTGGAAATAATATGTAAAAGGTTAGAATAAGTGTTGAGTATATCCTTTCTTAAGATCACAATCTGTCTGAGTTTGAAAATTTTGTTTTTGCTCTAACCAAAATCAGAAATGTGCTAAGAGTTATTAGATCTTCAATGTGTAAGAAAGGTATTTTTTAAGGGCTTAGATGATTGTATGACTCAACTGAGAATCAGAAAGGACTATTTTTGATGAGTTCAGAAAAATGCAAATTGTTGTATCTAAATGTCGTTACAAGTGTATCTGTTTCTAAAAGTAATACACCTTTTGTTTGAAGAGGAAAATGTGTATATTTAGTTAGTAGATAAAAGATGATAGTGAACAAACTTGACATGTAATAAATCCTATAAGACCTATGAAGACACAAGGGATATCTAAATAATTAAACAATGAATCTCATTCAAGTCAGGTAAAATCAAATATCTGAGATGGTTATATTGCTCTAAGAAGTGTGAATTCATTCTCCAAGGTTGGGTATTATTTATGAAGTATGTTCAAAACCTAAAGGAGCCTATTATAGCCGCGTTAGTGATTATGTTGCTCAAGAAACATAAAGGATCTTTATACTTGTCAATGACATGTTTAAGAGAAGTGTAATTAATATTCATAAAGAAATCAAGAAAGATGAGAAACAAAGCATTAAAGGAAATATTTTCACAGGTCTGAAGGTAATAAGAAAGCTATATTTCATGAAGCCAAAGATAACATATATTTTGTGTGAAGATTAGCTATTGAATGGTCTTAGAAGATGTCTTTATAGGATTAGAACAATGTTTAAGGTATAAAATATTAGTCTGCAGATAAATGAAGATTGCATAAACTCAGGGGGAGTAACAAGAGTCAATCAATCTGAAAGTGAAGAAGGGAAATGGTTAAGAAAAATTTAATTGAATAAGGCACTTGAAGATCCGGGAAAGTATTTTCATAGGGGGAGCTAGTTTATTAATTCAAGACACAAAGTGAAAAGGAAAAAATTCAGGGATAAAGAGTTGAGTTGAGCATGGTGAAGTGAGATGACTTAGATGGAGAGTACAGGTTCAGGGGGAGAAAGGACAATGTTTGGTGGAGACACTCATACATCTATTCAAGTCATAGGTGATGCAACCTAGAATTCATAGATACAACCTAGACACACTGGCACATCACTCAGACTGAACTAAGTGCTCACCCGAAGTGCACAAAGGTACCAGGTCACTCTTTAGGGTTACTGTAGCAATATGGTGATATGATGAAGTAACACAAGTATATTTCCATAACTGATTCCATTATTACATAGTGCTCATATTATTATAGGTCTAAGGAAGAGTAAGCTTTAAACAGTAATCATGATTCATTCCAGAACATGTAGTACTCAAACATACATAAATAACACAGAGATTCAGATAATATCTTCTATTAATCAAAACATCATACAGAAGCTCTTACATTACTTGTCAACCTAAGCCATAGTGTGCATGGATCTGATACAATAATCCACATGCATGTCACTGAATACTAACATAATCAATACATGAACATGAACTAGATTGAATCTGTGAACTCCCTCTCTACATACTACCTAACTCGTATGTAGTTCATCATATATATAGGGTGGGGAATTTCCCTTCACCTCTTATCTATTCCAAAAATAGGTCACATGCTAATAATAGCCATGCACCATTTACAATCATATCCCCACATGCAAGTGTGCTATCTATAGATCTCTTATAGTTAACGGAGGTGATAAATCTATCTTTATCTCTTCTCCATGAAAAGGTGCTTCGATCCGATCCTCTAATTATAGACAATGTGTGGCATGCAAGTCTCTGTTTCATTTGTGTGATCTGCACGCCATATCCTAAAAATATACTTTACATCCAAAAATAGGCTAAGTCTCGAATGTTGATTCTGTAACTCTGCGTGTGTTGCCTTTCTGTCCTTTCCATGCCCTTGATCCTGACCTGTCTTCCACATGAACTTCAAGTGTGAGTTCTATTAAGTGTTTCCTCTTATCAACATTACCCCACACTAATCTCATTGTCACCCCAAAAATGGGTATGTTCAAAACTAAATAAAGAATGTGAATAAAGAATACTTGGAAATAATAAAGAATGACTTATTTTACAAGTTCCTCTGCCCCGTCCTGAAGTATCAATTCTGGATACTCCTCCTTTATTTCTATCCTACAAGGCCTGCTATTCTAATCAGTGCCTTTTCTACTTGGTCTGGTATATCCACCATGATGGAATCTAGCTCATCCTGTGCTAGTTCCCCTTGTTCATTCTCTATTACCAGCATAACACTGTACATTGAAGTGTGTGTCCCTTCCAACACATCCATTCTTTGGGCGATGAGTTTTCCAAGCTCATCTAACCTCTCCTTATGTGGCTCTTGTACTGTGGCAAAAAAATAGACAGAAGTGCCTCACATGCTTTTAGAAGATTTTACAATAGTCTAACCTCTCAGTGTGGCCTATGCTGCGGCCAATTCTCATCTTCTTCATAGTCCTTTTGAACTTCATTGTCATTGTCCTCTACCAGATTTTTTACCTTTATAAGCACTTCCGGGGCTGTGCAGAAATTCAAGGCATAGTCCTCCTTCTTTAGTTCCTCTTGTATTGGTTACAGTAGTCCATTATATGATGCAACTTTCCATGCTACTGCAGCCTTATCCCTTTCCGCTTCTTCTTCAGTATTCTTTGGCTTTGGCATCTGAATGGTGTCATCTTCCAGCACCAAGTCTACCATAGCCTAAACATAATGCATTGCTGAAGGGAATTTTTTTGGTACCTGATATTTTAGATGTGGGCGCACCTTGATCACATAATCTCCAATCTCCTCCGCCATGCTCACGAAAGTATTAAAATTTCTCTGGCTCAAGTCCTTTTCTTGGGTTAAGTGCACTATTTCAGCATCCTTTGTCTTTAGCTCCTCACGCAACACTCTTATGGTGGCAGCCTTATCCATATTTCTTCTTGCCACTTATGCCGATACCTTAACCAACGCATTACTCACTTGTTCATCAGACATAATAGTCAACTTAACTATTATGTGCCTGATGAAAGGATCCCTCTTCAAGCGCCTCGACACACAGGACTCTTCACATACATCAAAGTCTAGATCGTCCATGTGCATATGTATCGACCATGATAGTTCTTCCTTGTGTGCACTGTGGCCATGTCCTCGTCCATGAGCTCCCAGTCAAATAAGTCTTTCTACTCGATGGTGCTCTGGAACCTGGCACGGACAATCTTTCTTGCATCCTCCACATATCCCATGATGGGTGTACTGTTCTCTCCACTTATCCTCCTTGATCTAGGACCCTTTTGGGACTGTAGCATCAAGATTGGGAACCTGCGTTGTATCTTACGTCAGTGTCATGCATCACCTCTGACTTCTTCTCTTTTTCTTCTCCTTTTCTTCTCCACATCCTTGTCTCTTCTTTTCTCTGTTCCTCCTAGGTTCTGTGGCTCTCTTCTTGGCCATGAGTTATTGGTGATGCACGTGTACCCTCTCCAGTTTCCTCTACTTCTTCATCTAACTTCAACTTTCTTCTTCTCTTCTCAGCAGGCTCCTTGTGAGGTGAGAGGCACAGTGACTTTCTCACAGTCTGTGGGGTTCTTGTCTTGTGTTCTTGTTGAGCTTGAACACCTTCTTAAATCTTTTCCCTCCTTGCACTACCCCTATATCTTCTTCTTCTTCCTCTCCTGCCCTTATGGTGGAGTAGTAGCGCACTCTTCTTCTTTCCTATCAGAAGGCTACCTCCTTCTATGTATCTAGGCCTCCACTGTCTTCTCGCTCTTCCTCTTCTTCTTCCACTTGGATATTGTTTCACGAGGGCCTTTACGTGGAATATTTTCCATCGTATGTATTCCCTTTGGTGGCCCTGGGAGTGTGAAATAATTCTCCACATACTTTTTCTTTTCCATCTTTGGCTTCAGCTGGATATATACAATGCTGCCCCAATGTCTCCAACAATAAGACTTACTCCGGTCTTATGCTTAATACCTCAGAAATAATCCCTTCCTTGTACGTGCTCCGTCCTAGATACACTTACTTCTTCCGCAAGGTGTGGTAGTCGCAATCCACCTTGTCTGCATTGAACAATAACCTCCTTGTGTCTTTGAATCGGTGGACGGATGCTTGAAAATACCTTGCCACGAATGCGTAGGGTAACTTGCACCAAGGGCTCCAGGATCCATCTATCATTGGGAACTGTGTGATGCAGAAGTGCTGATACACAAAAAATGCACTTTCTTGCCCACTACTGAAGGCAAGTCCTTTGGAATGCACCATTCTTCCTCAAACGCCATGCGGAGTCAGTCATACCACTTCTTCGCTCGCTCCTTCACATCCTCTATCATCAACCCTATGCAAAGGTATTTACTAAATCATTTAGTTGGAGACTTGTTGTTCATGGGGTACTCCCATATTTTCTCGTTGGGTCCATCAGGTACCGATCTCCATGAACACAAGTGTAAGAAGGACAGTGCCAAAACTAATCTTCCCTCAAGTGTGTGCTTCCTCTACAATATGTTCTACAATATACCCTACTATTTTGTAGATAACTTCTTCTGACATGTGCTTTTCCACATGCAACCACATCGTATTTACCTGTGACCACCATTCTGGTCATTCAATTTTGTGACCAAGGTGCTACTACATTGACAATTAGACCAATTTTCAATTATCTCTATGTCCATTCCGTGCGGACCCTTCTGGTATCCTAACTCCTTCCTGGTCTTGAAGATAACAACTTTATCTACTAAGTCTGATTTGATATCCTCTCCAGTGGTTCTCAGTCCTGTCACTAAAGAGATCAGCGTGGATAAGATCTTCACCCTTCGTCCCATGAAATAGAAGAAGTCCTCATGGACTTTGCTGATGAGCCATCTGTATAAAGGCTCATACTTCCAAAATATGGAAGCTCATATAATTGATAGATGCCAATCCTCTTCAGTAGCTTCTCTCTGGCATCATCGTAGACTGGCATGTCATCTGTCATGTGCTTGTTTGTTCTCAAAGTGAGAAGGGCATCCAGTCCCTTCTTGTTATCTGAGGTTCTATGGTTGTACTCACTCACTTTACTTTTTCTAATGTGTGAGTCCCACTCCTGGCAAACAATGACACCCTATGGATACTGCATTTCTGAATAATTACTTTCAGGGGTCATTTCTTCTTCCTCCTCGACAACTATCTTATTTTTCCCCTTTACTACTGTTGTTGCTGCCTTCTTGGGAGCCATTTTCACCTTGCAACTCATCTTCTAAATACCTTCTTCTGCAACTCTTTAATGGCCTCGAATCAAAACCCTAGCTTGATTCAAGCATGCCCTAGGTGAAATCAGGAAATCACATGCCCTAGCTCTTCTCTATCATCCTACTTCCTTCAAACCCTTCTCCACCAAGGACACAAGATCTCAAATGCACAAATCAGCCTCTCACGCCTAGTTTCACGCTCTTCACACTTTGAATAGATCACTCGGCTCTTTGCACTTAGCTTTTTTCAAAATATCTTAGTTGCAATGGTAAAAATGAATTTGCATCCCTTCCTTATATAGATTTTCAAATTTTTGATGCATTTATTGCTCCTCCACCTACCAAAAATCATCTCATTCATTGACCAAATTTATAATTTCCATGTGGTACATATTCACACCCAACTATAACCTTCTAGCGATCCTTCCTACCTCCTGGTCATAGACTTATCTTCAGTGCATGGCCTAGCGCTTGAGTACCTCGTCATTGTGCCTTCTCCTGGTAGTCATCATGGCCTTACCTCACGTTATATTTTTCCTCATTCATCTCCATCCTTGGTCACTCTTTGAGAAGTAATCTTTTGAAAAGCACCCTTAGCAGCTTACTCATTTAATGTCCACAACATTATAGCTTCCAATCTCCACAGAATTACACTGGATATCACCAACAATCCACCCCACACTAAAAGTATGTGCATTCCTCTACACATAAACATGCTTCATATTGTAGTTATCTTCATGCACGTGAGTGTGCTTATTACACAAGAACAAAAACTAAATTGACAAAGCATAATGACAATGAAGGAAATACATTAAATAAATGTAGAAATGGAAACCTAATCTAACTGGAAATACTACCTTATTACAAACACCAAGAAGACTTATTTATAGTAGGGCTTCAACCTACTCCCGTTAAAGTAACCAGGAAGCCATGTTCCATCAAGTGCTTCTAACTGGAAAACACCTAATGCAAGTATGTGAGTGATAACATACAGCCCTAACCAATGTACCTTAAGCTTCCCTGGATGGCAAAGAACTTAGAGTCATAAAGAAGTACCATTTGTCCAACTTCAAGCTTCTTATCCCTTATATGTCTATCATGCCATGCTTTCTACCTTGCCTTTTCTTGCTTCTAACTCCAACGTGTTATTGCTCGTTTCTCATCCAGCTGAATCATCTTCTCAATCGGTTCTTCCAAAGCTTTCTCATCAACTAGACCTCCAGTGCACACAATGAGCAAAGAAGGTAACATGAATTCTATAGGAAGAACAACTTCCATGCCAAACACCAATTGAAACGGTGTGGCCTTGTTCAATATCTTATAAGTTGTTCTGTAATCCCAAAGAATAGTTGATACCTTATCATCCCAATATTTTCTTCCAACATCACAAAATTTTGGTCAATGTTTGGCTCATAATCTTGTTGAAAGCCTCAGCAGTTCCATTTTCCTGAGGGTGATAGGGTGTAGTCTTATGGTGTGCAACCATAAACTCATCTAACAGAATCCTGATTGTCTCATTCAAAAAGTGTGTGCCCCTATCACTTTTTAAACTTAAAGGACATCCATACCTTGTAAGAACATTCTCCCATATAAACATAGCTCCTGTAGCTGTTGTAAAGTCCTTCATAGGTGCTGCTTCTTCCCACCTTGTAAGATAATCCATGCAAGTAATGATATAGCGCGATCCAGTCCTACGCGTGGCTGGTGAAATAGGTCCTAAAAAGTCAATAGCCCATTTCTCAAATGGTTCTGCACTTGTAATCGGTCTCAAAGGCATCTCATCTCTCTGTCATGGTCTACCTAGACGTTGATAATGGTCACATGCCTTACAATACTCTTTACAATCCTTATACAATGTCTCCCACCATAATCCAACAAGTAAAATCTTTCACATGCAGTATCATCACCAACATAGTGGCCACCTACAATACCACCATGAGCTTCCTCCATTATATCCTATGCTCATGCTCTAATACACAACGACGTAACACTTCATCTCTTCCTAACTTGTGTAAGTCACTACTGATCAACATGAATGGTGTCGCGCGTAAAGCAAGTTGTTTCTTTTCCAAAGCCTTCATCCCTGCTGGTGCAATAACAGTCCATAAAAATAAAGTAATGTCCTCTAATTCTGATGGCTCGCGATTGTAACCTATACAACTGGCATCCGACATTGTTTCTTCAATTGTCTGTGCTTCTTCACCTGATTGAATTCTAGACAAGTGGTTTGGTCCATAATTACTTTTCCCTTGTTTCACCACAACTGTGAAATCAAACTCTTGAAATAAGAGTACCCATATGCATATGCACCCCTGTAAGACAGGCTTTTTTACCAAGTACTTCAAATCCATGTGATCTATATAGAAAAAAAATAGTGTTTCTAATAAATACTATCGAAACTTGTGCAATGCATAGATCATTGACAAAGCTTCACACTCTGTTGTTGTATAATTCTATTCAGCAGGGTTCAGCTTCCTACTAGAAAAAAAATCAGATGATCTACAATACCCTCTCTAGGTTGAGCCAACACCATGCTAATGGCCATGCCAGAGTAATCCACATGTACATGAAATGGTTTGTCCCATGAGGGAAAATGCAGAATGGGTGCGGTAGTAAGTTTCTTCCTTCATTGTCTCAAACGCACATTACTGCGGTTCTCCCCAATAAAATGTACCTTTTCCCTTCAGTAACTCTTCCAAGGGTGCGGAAACTTTGGCATATCCTTGTATGAATTTTCTATAATACCCTGTATGACCCAAAAATCCATGCACCCCACTTTGACTGGTAGGCACTTCAAGGCCTAAAATGACTGCAACCTTAGCTGGATCAACCAGCAATACCTCTCCTTACAGATTATGTGTCCTAATAGTATTCCAAAAGGTGTAGCAAAGATGCACTTCTTGATGTTCAAGGAAATACTTAATTGTCTGCATCGTTTAAACATCAAGCACAGATTGTCACAATGGTCCTTCACAAGCCCATATACTATCCAATCATCTAGATACACCTGTAAGAAGTTATGAATGAATTCCTTGAATGCCTGAACAACTATCCGCGAGAATACAACAGGTGCATTCTTCAATCCAAAATCAATCACGGTATAAGCAAAACTGCCCCATTCAGTAGTAAAGGTTGTCTTTTCCTGATCCTCTTCAGCAATCCTAACCTGATGATACCCTAAGAATCCATCTGTGAATGAATATATTTCACACCCTATCACTCCTTCCAGTATTTCCTCAGTAAACGGTATAGGAAAAGGATCTGTAACACATGCAGCATTCAGTTCTCAGTAATCTACATAGATTCGTATCCTACCATCCTCTTTGATGCTTATCACCATAGGACTAACCCATTCAGACTCATCCAAGGGTCGTATAATTATAGATTTCAACATTTTTTCATTTTCTTCTTTCACCTTTCTCACGTAAATTGGGATTCATTCTATAAGGTCTCTTTCTAATTTGGCGCGCACCTTCCTTAAGCTTTATCTTCATCTCCCCAAGTGATTCATGCACGCCTTTAAGTTCATGATACCCTCGAGGGAATAAGTCCTTATAATCCTTGAGTAACTCAATGATTTTTGCAATCTCTGAATCTGACCAATAATCCCCAATAATGGCCTCCTTAGGTTCAGTCTTCATTCTAATGTTTACCTTCTTTATCTTCATCAGTTCATGATATGCACACGTATCCTTATCTAAACTGTCTAAGGACTTCACACAATCCCTGTGAATATTCAATATCCAAGTTTTCAACTTCCTCATCATCGATGATATAAACCATCTTTCCCTTTTCTTTCTCAAGGAAAGCACACTCAAGTAATATGGAGTCCTCTTCCTCTTTTTCAAAACATGCTCCTGACTCTGTTTCACCAAATAATTCCTAAATCAATTCTTTCTCTTTTACACTATCTCCCATGGTTAAGCACTTGACAACCTTATATCCTAATCTAACCCTAAGTCCTACCTTATATCCTAACTACTATCCTAAGTGGATTTTTAAATTCTAAAATGGTGAAAATAGACCAAGTTCTATTAACCTAAGAACTAGGCGATGACCTAGGTTTGAACACTATTGCTAATCCTAAACTAATCCTAACCTAAGGAAGGGGATGCACAGACCCATAGGAAAGGATAAGGATGGAAGGAAATTTAATGGCATTGAATGAAGGTCCTTACGTGGACAGCGCCAGTTTGGCGGGAACAGGAAAAAGGTGGAGGTATCTAGTTAGTTATGGGACTAAACTTGGTTTGCATGCAAAAATTTGAATTTGGAAGTTTGCCAACCCAAGTCGGCGGTGGCGTGAGGAAATAGAAAAAGGCAGAGCCTTTAATGCATTCAATTTTTTGGTCATCATGACCAGCCTGCCTTGGAAAGAGTATGGAGGAATTTTTTTGGTTGTTTATTATGTTGTTCGGATTTTTGGGAAGTTGCTCTGCATTTGGTTTTTCTTGGTTCAGTCGAACCAGTTGTGTTTGGTTGATTATAACTGTTTCTTTGGAAATTGAAGGCTATTTTTGAGCCTGTAGCAGAAGGTGGTTGTTGGAAAGCTTGTTGCTATTGCCATGGAAGGAAATACCCACCTGTGGACGCGGTTTTCTTTGAGCTTCGAGGAAAAATTGCAGGCATGTTAAGCCCTTCTCTTTAAAACTACTTGCTTTACTTAAGCATCTCATTAAAACAACCCTGCTCTTCTGATGAAGAGGGTTTTGGGTTTATTTGTTTGCTGTCATGACTGAGATGATTTGGGTTTAGTCGGTTTGCTGTCATGTTGGAAATGATTTGGGTAGAATCATTTTCCTTACTGTTGTGATTTGAACTGTCTTTGTGTATTTATTATATTAGAAATACAGTCATATTGTGTTGTTTTATTCGACAGTATTGGGAAATTCATTCTTTAAACAATGAAACTGTACAGGCTGTATGAGTGGTTTTTCATTGTTGAGCAATTGTTCTTTTTCTATTACGAACTTGAGTGATGGAACGTATTAACTATGCGAGTGGATTACATTGTTTCCTTACTGAAATTTTGAGGAAATGAGTTCCTCTTCTTTCTGCTGTTCTGGATTTTGAAGGAAATAGTAAATGGGTTTTATTGAGCATTATGAGCTCGGTTTTAAGGAAGTGATAGAATTATTCTTATTGCTGTGCTTTTTCTTTTGTAAAAGAAATGGACGAATACGATTTGGGTATTCGTGAAAGTTGGAGAAAGTAACTGCTTTTCTTCTGAACTTATAATGAACTGTGTTTTTATCCTTGCTGTGATGGGAAGATGATTTTGTTGTGTTTTATTGATGCGGTTCGATCTTCCAGTTCAGACTGTTGTCGTGAAAACAATCTTGGCTTTGTATTTCTATGCAATGAATGAATTATGTTTTCTTCTTCCTGTGATGGAAAGTTGATTTTATAGTGTTTTGTGGATGCGGTTTGATCTTCTAACTCAAACTGTCATCATGAAAATGCACTTGACTTTGGATTGCTGTGTAAATGAAGAAATGCATGGGAATTAGTTTGCTGTTTAAGTCTGTCTTGACTGTACCAAGCTTACGTATTTCATACCCTATGCGGGTTTGCCTTGATAGAGGTATTGATATATGAATATTGTATTTTGAGTTCTGTACATCATTATGAAATAGGAGAATGTTGTTTTTGGATTTAAATGGTTGATTGAGATGGAACTCGAACTGGGAATTCTTTTCATATGGTATATTGAATAAAATTGTGCATACTGTGTGATTTGGTTTTGATATCGTTTCTTTTCTGGATTTAAAAAAAGGAAACGAGTTCTTCTTCTTTTGCTGTTTTAAATTTTGAAGAAATGTTAATTGGGGATTTATTGAACATTTGGATTCAGCTTGATGAAGTGACAGTGGCATTTAGATTGTTTTTTGAGTGCTGTGTTTTGCTGTACAAACAGAATATTTAAATGTTTAGTGTGATCTCTGATTTTACACTGTCATTCAAAAAAAAAATGATGAACTCAACTTGAGTAATTCTTGTTGCATTGAAGAAAATGGATGTTTTCTTATTGAAATAGTTAAAGGAATGAATTTTTCTCTTTTTCTGTTTGAGTTCTGGAAACAACAACAATAGAGCTTCTGTACAATATGAGTTAGAATTGTTGTAGGTAACGACAATGTGCAAATGGTTATTTATGAACTGTGTGCGTTCATGGATATGGAAATTCATGAGAATAATTGATTAAGTGACTGTATAACTGTTTGTTCGGTTAGAATACAGTGAAAGAAGTATGAAATCTTTTAGTACAGTAGGTACATAGTATGCATTCTTTATAATGCCTTGAAAGGGAGTATTGATATGGATAATAAATTCTTCCTTGTCTATTTAAAGCTGAATGTAAATGCTTTTGCAATTCTTACGAATGGCTGGACCCTCTGGATTGAACAATGATTTTATGTTTGCTAGGAAAATCATCCTCTTCTTCCGCATTAAGAGTAATCTGAAAATTATTGATCAACTATGAATTGATAGCAGGACCTGTGCGAGCTATCTTTGGAAAGTGTAAATGGAGTAAGGAATATTCTCCCTTAATGAAGACTGTGTATGTTCCACAACCTAATCATATCGTTTATCACAAAAGTGTTTGTCTTAATGATATTATGTAGTTATTCAAAAATGAAGATGGATCTAATATATCTACTGCATAGAAATCTCGTGCAGGTATTTCTCGATATGTTCAGCTGTAATACTGCTCTTTTGAGGGCCATATAACTCGGTGTCCAAACTGCTCGTCGGAGGAAACCTCTCTTCCAGTTATAATTAACATTAAAAACAATAGTCCACTACCTCCCAATCCAAAATAGACCTCAATTTGATTTAACACCATCGGTATAAAAATTTCTTACCTGCATAATCACCCAAATGTCCACAAATGCTGCAGCAAACTCCAAAAATAGGTATAGCTATGTTGTAAATCAGCTATGACCTTACTGCCGAAACCCTTGTCATAAAGAAATTTGTATTGCATGGTGAAGATACTATTACCAAGAAATGCATGCATAGAATAATGGTTTCTTACCGATCCCACACTGTTGCTCTGTTTTATTTTTACTTTTTAATGAATTCTTAGCAGCTGTCAATCATTCAATAGAAAAGCGCAGCATGAGTTTTCCATCACTAAATGGAAAGGAGCAGCACCAGGTGTCAAGGGAGGAATGTGAAAAATGTCAAAAATGGCTTGTATTGAGTGTAGTGTTAGGCCTATTGGCCTAATTTACATAATCATTTATTCATGTGTTAGCTATTGTCATTCATGGTATTGTAAAAGAGTTTGGGCATTTAAAATAAATTTTGTATATGGTCACTATCAAATAGATAAATTATCAAAGTCTTTGTATTTAATGTTTCTGATATTTGTATGTTCACCTAATTCATCAATATATCATATTGTCAAGAGTCAAAAGTATTTTAGTGTTATTGTCAAGGTATAGTCTTCTTGTAGAGTCAAAGTGTTATCGTTGTTGATTCGGTTATAAAAGTGTGATCCAAACTGGTGTTCTTGGTTGTGTATTATCATTTCAGTCAAAGTTAAAGTGCCCACAATAATATGCTTAGATGCTTCGGAAGACCAATGTGAACAAACAATTGAGTTTGAGTAATCTCAATTCCTCTGCAATAATTGTAGGAAGGTTAGCTATGAAGCTATGTTGTCCTTCCATTGAGATCATGTGACTCATAATGAAGAAGCAAATATTGATAGTTGTTGGAGACCTGTCTCCCAGATAGATGATGTGTCTGCGGAGGAGGATTTGAATGTTGGCGAAGAGGAAATGGATACAGACAGAGAGACTATGGTTTGTACATTGGATGAGCGATTGAATGGGATGGGCACTGATGGATGTTATGCGAGTATGGTGCAGGGTAGTGCCAGCATGGAAAATAATTTGAAGATCAAATCACACAAAAATTCCTACATAGAATTATTTGGAGGGGAGATTTCAAATTTAAAGTCAGACTTTAATGTGGTCAGTGGAATGACCATTGATGGTTGGAGTAAAGTTGACAGTAGGAGTGGATTTGAGTGGGAAGTTTCAAATTTTGAAATCGTTGTACAATCTCTAGAGGTTGGGGGATGTGCTGGGACTTGCGGCTCTGATTTGAGGACGGAACAACGGTTTTTGGGTGGTGTGGTGGAATACGTCAACTACATACAGATGGAAAATCCAATAAATCATATGAACAGCCGTCTTAAGGCAGACCTCAGTTTTGAATAGGGTGCTTCATTTAGCAGTGATCTTGATACCATGAACAACAGGGGTGGGTGGACTAAGGTCCACCCTAAGAAATTCATAGTCATTCAATTAGAACGAGTGACTCGGAGTCGTCATACTAGTGGTGGGTCTTTAGTTTCTCTTTCCCTACTTCTGGGTCATGTTCTATATTGTTTTCTTTCTGTGGTTTGACCCTGCTCTTCTTCATGGTTAGTTTCAGTCTCTTTAAATCATATTTGTGTATCATCGTTGTGGGTTTCTTTTGGCCAATGGTAGATGATTTTTTTTAATCTCTTTATTGCTATATCTTTTCTCCATTGTATTCGTGGGTTGTTTGGTCCCCCCAAAACCAAACATTGACCTAATATAAAAAAAAGTGTGGAAAAAAACAATTTGCCTCACGGATGTATTTTCAGTGTTACCCAAAAAAGACGGGATTGCATAGCATCTATGGTGATATTTTTTGATGTTTTTTGTTTTCAATTGTGGCTTCAGTGTTCCTATATTTAATTGTGTACAGTTTTCTTCATTTCATAGTTCTTATTATGTGTGATGAATAAATGCAAATATTCACATTGTGGGGGAATATAATACCAATATTCCATTTCCATTTTGCAAATTAGCTATAGCCAATGAGATATAATGTGAAACTATTCCTGTTCATGTGTGTGTAATTCCTATTTATTTTCTCCTGATGTAAGATAATGATGAGAAATGATGAGTTACTAAAGCATCATGATATTTGGGTTGTTGGTTGTCCTATAAAACAATCTATATGTTTGGGTTATTGGTTGTCTTGTAAAACCATTTGTATGTGCAGTTTGTTGGTTGTCTTCAAAAACCATCCAAATCATGAGCAAGCGTCAAGATGACAAGTTGCAAGTAGGAGAATGATGTTCTCTCCATATTTGCACTAAGGGGCGAATGTTAGAAAAATAAGGTGTTAGTGCTGACATTTACCATGGATAAATTAGTTGTAAGGTTATTTTACAATGTGGTAAATGACATTAGATTATTGGTTAATATTTTTAGGTGAGTGAATTTTGTAAAATGAATAATTACATGAGTAATTATTCATTAGTAATCAAGTGCACGAAGTTGGTGGACAATTCCGTGGACATAAAAACCCGAAATAAAGGTACCGCGATCGCGGTTTTAAAACCGCGAGCGCGGTCCTAAAACCGCGATCGCGGTTATTGAATTCTAGGTTCGGTAATTACCGAACCTAGTTCCGCGATCGCGGTTTATAACCGCGAGCGCGGTTATAAACCGCGATCGCGGAACTCTGAGACAAAATTTAACAGTCCCGCGACTCGTTATTTTCCTAATTTTCAATTCAAACCGCGACTTTTCCTAAACGTTTTTCACTCGCACTTTCAATACTATCTCAAAATTGCTCATCGGACTTCTGGATAGCGATAGATTCAACCATGCCGCCAAGACGAGGAGGTAAGTCCCCGATTGTAATCATTTTTTTGCATTTTAGGTTGTTTTTTTTGCATTTTAGGTTTTTTTTGGCATTTTCATGGGTTTTGTGAATTGTTTGTTTATGTATACAATTTTATTGTTTTATCAGTTGGTCGGCAAGCTCGGGCTCGTGCAAACCGTCAAAACATTCCTCAAAACCCACCGAACATTCCTCAAAACCCTCCGAACATTCCTCAAAACCCTCCTCCAAACATAGATCCGCCCCCTGTGGCTCCTTCTGTCCCCACTGAGCCAACAGGAACGCAAGATAATATCATTGGAAGAATCCAAGAAAATAAAATTGTCATTGAGAACCTAATTCAAACTATAAGACAAAACCATGCTACAAATCCATCCCGCATGACTTTAGCCAATACATTGCAAACATTGATTGGCGAAGTCGAGTCTGCAACCAACCAAATACATAGATGGAACACCTTTAGAAGTGACTGTAGGCGGTGGTATGCGGATAAACTATCTCATGCGGCCGTCAAAGACAAAAAAATTGGAAAAGACCTAATTTGTGCATTATTTACCGACCCTAGAACCAATGCCCCCCCTGCAGTTACTTGCAAACGGTTCCCAATCCATTGGTGCCATGATGATAGAATCAAAAACAATTTTTGGGACCGATGGTGGATGGTTTTTGATTATCCACCATGCAACAACAATGAGGTTCCTCTTTATTTTTTGAAGAAATTATATTGTGAGTTTGTGCTCAATGAGGTCCCGAATTATTTTGACTTTTCAGACTTTTTTGGTCGAGGAGGTGGCTCTGCACAGAGCAGACCTGGTGCACGCGTAGGTCAGCCTAGGATCCCCCATGCCCCAAAACCCCCATTGCCTTCAGTTATCCCTCCTACAGTGAAGGAGGTTGTGGAGATTGATACATTGCATGCATTGAGGGAGCTCACTGACACTCTCACCCAGCATAGCACCCAGATTGCATCCGGTGATGTTGGTGGAGGTGCCAGTTCTAGTGCACCACACCACTGTGGATCATGTGGTGCCGTATGCACTGCAGGCGAGACATCATTTGCTGGTTCACAGGATTTTTTTTCTATAGATGAGATGCTGGGGAATGTTTTTGGAACTGGAGCCACTGATATTGGTCTTTCACAGGTAAATTTTAAATAAATTTAAATAATATATATATGTACAATAGTTTAATTCACATGTTTGAGATATTAATATATATATGATTGTACTTCATGTACATACATGTAAAAAACTAATTTTTTATTTTATTTTAAATAGCAAGAGCCGGTGAAGGAAACATCCGGTGTTGACATGCTAGCTACTGCGGTTGGGCGTGTTTCAAACGTAAGTTTCAAGTTGTACAAACTTACATTTTTAATAAATCATTTAATTGCACTAGATTATTATTATAATTTGTTTCACGTGTATGTTGCACATGTATTAATATTTTTCTCTTTTATACACAGGAGCCTGGCGGGTCATCATCTGCTCAGGGAACTGAAGCTACTGGCATGCCTCCCGTGAGTTTTACGCAGGTTAGTTACAAATCTCTTTAATGAATGATAAGAGTGATGAAGAAATGTAAAAAAGGTTAAATCCTCTCGTACCCTTTATCTAAAAAAATCTATGCGTCCTTTCCATATGATTATAAGTTTTATATGGATTGGTGTACTGAGATTTAAGAATTTACAACATCATTGTACCCTTAATAGACAGCTCCTCCAATTTATGACAACTCCTGCGAACCCTAACTCCACCACTCATATGAACCCTAATAGATTTGGAGGCGGCGGACATATATATGTGCACACGTAGGGTTGTGTGAAATTACGTGATGGAGGTGTCCTTTCATTTTAGAAACTACATCCCCCTCTGCAGAACATGTAGACCCCTAAGGGTTTGTTTCTAGAAATATTCTTGGGCACTGGGTGTGGGGCTTCAGTTGCTCAAACTGCAAAATTTCAATGGAAATTTACCATTACTTGGGGTTGGATCTGACACTACTGGCACCAATGTTGCCAAAACTTGCAAAGGAATGGAAAATCCTGTTATCTTTGTTTAAACTAATAACCATTGGGAGGTTGAGTGAATCCTAACATCTTTGTTAGGGGTGCAAACACTAGGGTTTTCTCCCTTGTTGATAGCTTGGAAACTCCTGCTAAATAAAGCTTTATCAATACTCTATTTAATTGAAACTTTGTAAAAGAAGACATAGATCAAAACATGAGGCATACTAAGATTCATTCCAATGAACCATTGGCGATCGAATCCTCTGAAATAGCATTTTACAAGATCATGCTTCATGATCTGTACTCTCGAACCTTCCAAAGAATCTTGTATTAGGTCTTCCTCGATTAGATCTATAGAACTGGTTATTTAGTCGCTAGAACTAGACCTCTGAATATGCTAAGAGTATTTTCCTGTGTGTCTCAAAGTCTTCAAGGACAAAACAAACAACTTTTTTTAACAAAGGATACCTTCTTAAAACCAAGTTCACAGTAATTACCACTGACCCTCTCACTGAATCTTTATCACACAAACCAATCTAGATCAAATTACCCCACTTACCCCTATAATTTTAGGACCATAGTTGTCTGATATCCATAGGAAATACCTTGGGAAACATCATTAACGTCGAATGCCAAACGATTTTCATACAGAAATATGTCTGTTCCTTCTTCAGATTGATTTCAAAGATTCTTCTGTCGCCTTAATCTTACTGCAAACACATGTCTGGACTACAAAAAAATAACCAAGTATTGAAAAACCTCAAGATTAAAAATTACATATTAAAATTTCAATGGACATAACTCAATACAAAAATTAAATAAATAACTGGATAAATACCTTGTCGCACCAAAATTGAAATTTCGTCAAAGTCCTTGGATGTTGTAACTTCATCTGCAGAAACAAGTTGTAGTGCTTGTGGAGGTTGATAACTAGGAAGCGGAGTTAGAGGCCTACAAATCCATCCTTCCACCCATTCTTGTGAATCACACTCAGCAGTGACAAATTCGATACAAGATGCACAAAAACATGTCAACTTTCTTGTCCATACGGCCCACGAAGTAGCGTCTGAGCTACAAAATGAGTGCATATCACTGGACCCAGTGAGTGTCATACAATCCTCGTAGTTAGCAATATGTTTTTCCTCTATCAACCAAAAATATCTGCAAACTGTGGAATTTTCTTGAGAACCTCGGGTCATGTTGTCAGTACACCATTCCACTATGCTCTTTGCATCTTTTAATTTAGCACCATCTTTGTACTTCAACTCTTCTCTTGCAAGAGCTCTTTTCACACATGCCCCTGCACCGTCATGCTCTCCTTTTCCATGTCCAGCCTCAGTGAAACTCCAAATATGTTGCACACCCATCTTGACATGCATTCTGCTCATCCAATAAAACATTCGTGCATTCTTAAACTGAGACGTGCAATTATCTGACCATATATAATGTTGTTTGAAGTGGATGTCCCTATCAGACAAGTTTCCATAAAATAACTGGAAACACCCTTGCACAAATTCAGTAGAATGAGTACGATCATCACTGATATAAAAGTGGTACTCTCTTAAAATTTTTCGATCATTCTCTGTACTGTCAGGAGAATGTAGAAATGCTATATGCACAAAAATGGCAACTTGTACTGAGTTGTAATATTGCGATTGAACCTCCATTTGTGGTTGCAATGTGTAATTCTCTGCAAAATCGACCACTGAAACAATAGTACCAATAGGAAATGTGTCTTTGCATAGCTTGAATTGTTCATCCAACCATCGAGCTCTATGTGTATGCCTCGCATACTCATAAACAAGTTCATCCTTAAATTTTCTCATAAATTGAAAAATGGGCATTTGTTCTGTAACTAGCTCACACCGTTTCGATTCTTTTCCATCTTTCAACTGGTATGCAACTGATTTATATTTATCAAATTCAACTAAATTATGTCCTATTGTACCTTCCATTTGCTCATGGATGCAACTTTCCAATTTAGGTAATCCGCCGCATGTACTACAACTTTCATCTAAACAATCCTGACTATAAAAAAATTGTCCAACTTCTTTTTCACAAAATATAGTAGGAATGAAATCCCTAGAAGATATTGGTGGAACTTGAACACCACATTCAGATAACATAGTTTCAGAATGAAAAATGGAACGAATACGTAAAAATTTAGCATAATGCATTGCAAATTCAACATGTTGCCTACAACAACAAGTGGTGCGAGCATGGTTGATTTTCACATAGAATGGTTTCAACATTTCAAAAAAACGTTGACTAATTTTAATTTCCAGATTCTCTTGTTCAAACTTACGAAAAAATTGAGTTTGAGTCATATCTAAGAAATGCTTTGGATGTGGTTCACGATTAGTAGAACCAACTCTCCGTTTTATAACATCTCTTGTATTAGGTGAAACTCTAGTGTTATCATGCCAAAATTTAATAACAACTTCTCTTATAGCATCAGAATTATTTTTGTCCTTACGCGGTGCTCTAGCAGAAAATGCCCAAAAATCGACATTATTGAGTGACTGAAGGATATTACGTCTTTCAATTGCTTTCATTAGAGTTTTTCGATTAACTTGCAACATTCGACTTGTTTGCGTAATCAAACGTTGTTTTTTTATTGATTCACTTACAACACTAGTAGCAAGTACACGACGCACAATATTACTATCCCTAGTGCGTCTCTTTACACCAACAGTGTGATATGCATCATGAAGGTTTTCAACAATTGTAGAGGTTTGACCACGTATGTTAGATGTTGTCAATCCTAAGGTGTTTAATGTAGGTCTCATTTTAATCAATTTCATCAAACTAACCAACAACTGACATCTTTGGGAATCATTTAAAATTTCAAAATGATTATCCCAAATTTCACTAGCTTTTCTTCTGATTTGTCGTTCAGAAAGTTTGTCAGACATTGGTTTCAAAATGTTTTCATCAATTTCAATCAAAAAATTAGGTTTCTTATGTAAAATCCTAGGAGGTGTTTTTGTCAAATTTTGTTTGTCTACAGTTTCAACATGAATTTCCTTATTCACATTTTCATTGTCTCCTTCAATTTCAACATTTGCTACATCATGAGTATTTAATTCTTCTTCAACATTGACAGTAAAAACTTCTTCATCACGAGTATTTAATTCAACTTCAACATTGACAGTAGAAACATTACCTAGTTCTTCATTGCTTACAGTAGTTGGGATTGAAGATGAACCTCTTCTAGATTCACGAAGTTTCCGCATCCGCTCAGCATTTTCAATTTTGTTGGCCTCTAATTCCTTTGGTGTTTTTTTACTTAATGACTTCCTTTTTTGACTTCATGTTTTGTCTCCCATGATGTTTTGCTTTCGGTGATAAGAAAAACGTGCCTGGAAAAAGACAGAATTTCGCAGTAATTCGTACGGTAAGGTCAGAGAGTAAAAATCACATGGTAATTCAGACATTGGGATGTGTGTAAATATGATTTATAAACCGCGAGCGCGCTTTATAAACCGCGAGCGCGCTTTATAAACCGCGAGCGCGCTTTATAAACCGCGATTCGCGGTATTTTTACAAAAAAACCGCGATCGCGGAGCTATTTGCCGAACCTTAGCCTCGGAAAATCTTTGTTTTTCCCCAACCAAAGCTATGGAAGGTCATTATGAAGTGCAAAAGGTCAAAAAACCTCAAATCTGCTCTTCCAAAGACTTGAACCATGCTAAAAAACTGAAAACATTTCACAAAAATGGTGCCATCACGTAGGGTAGACTCTTAGCTTTGTAAAAATATTGTTTTTAAAGTGAATAGAATAAGATAAATATCATTTTATAATTTATTACTAACAATAGGTCCTTAAGACATTTTTTCCCGTGAATGTTCATGTCTACGTTTAAGACTGTAACTTTTGTTTCGCTTATCAAAATATGATAAAAATTATACCATCCCAAGCGTGGACAAATTCTATGCACCTTAAAAAAAAATTTTGATTTCGATATTTTTTGATATAGTTATGGCGGGCAAACGGAAAGCGCTCCATTTTCTAAATATTTTCAGACCACTTTCACGGAAAAAATCATAAAAAAAAAATATTGCTAAAAAAAATACAAAATAAAATCCATCCCAAGATAGACAACTACATCTAACTTTTCACCAAAGGAAAAAAAAAAAAAACAAGATTTGGTCATCCAAAATGCGGGCAAACGGACTACAATCTTATAAGTTTTTTCGAAAAAAAAAAGTAAGTCATATAATTTTAAGTGTTTAATATAGCTAAACTTGTCCGTTTTTTACAAAAATTAGTATTTTAGAAACTAGATTCCGAATGCTACGATTCATATTTATATAAATTTTTCTAATTTAGAGTGCATGTATAGCTAATAATCCCTACAAGTTGAGATTTCACTGTTTTTTGCAATATGACGTCCACGGATGACCCTATATTTGTCCATCAACTTGGTGCACTTACTCCAGTGGCTACTCCGTAGGAGGAGGAAGATTTTAAATTATCTAATTAGTGCCTTCACCTATGTCCAAGTGAAATTTCCATGAGGATCTAAATTTAGTAAGTGCAGGAAGGAATAGATGCTCCGACTTCATGCTTCGACCCTTATTATAAAGTTTATTTCTAGATTTACAATCTAGTCAATGAATATAGCACATTCCCTACAAGTTGAACATTATTTTGAAGAATTTGTTGAAACTCCAGAATGTTACTCATAGATGATATTTCATGACTCATTGACAAGGTTGCGATTACCCCATATCAGTCTCCGACTCGTGGATATCCCTGCGATTGGTACAAGAATGAATATTTAGACTAAATTTGATCCATGAAATGGATGTCCAATTTGACCATATTTACAAATATGAAAAGAATTTGCAACTTCTCGATTTCAACCCGATTGAGTAGAATTCTTAGCAAGGTTGAACTAGCTTCCAGGGTAGCTGTGTCATTAGACAAAATAAATAGAATTGAGATGTTATTAGAAATTGAAGTTCCAAGAATTTAAAATTGTATACTATTATAATGATTCAATTGATATAGAATTCAGACCTCAAGGAAGACAATGATTTACCCGAAGTGCATACTGATTATGATCTAGATAGCTTGAAGTCTTGATCAAGTTTTTTAACAACACTGGAGGATATATGATTTTCCTTGGTATGGATGTATCCAATTTTAATAGGTTCCAATTATACCTTAGACTATAGGTATGTTTATCTCAAGGAAATTTGAACCATCACACGAATGGATTTGTAAACTCTTTCAGTCAACAGATAACCAATTTCTGGAATTGACTAAATTCATGCATGTAAATTTATGTTCCTTAAAAAACATATGTTGAGGAGGATGTCCACCACTGGTCCAAGTATTTTACATCATTGAATTGCATACAATATGGATAAGAGCATTGAGGAGGATGCCTTTATTAAATTTCAATTTTTCTAGTGACATAACTTGTGATTTAATTCCTTTTAATCATGGTAATTTGACAAATGTATAATGTCCAAATGTACCTGAATTCAACCCACGCTTCCCATGAATTGGATAAAGCAAATTTGGATTTGGCAAAAGTCCTTCAATAGGTACCTATTCATTAGTTAGTTGATTTAGTCTATGTGTTTTTACCAACTATGAGTCTAATGCTTGAGTGATCGTATCACCTTTCTTACCTTGGAAATTCGAGATTTAAGCCTTATTCACATTGAGGAGTACATGTGCAAACATTTGTCCTTACATATGATCGTTGAATTTAGTGTTATCAAGCCTTCATTGATACCATGGAGCTAGGATTTGCAAATGGGATATTTCCTATTAAAGCTCTCCTAGGTAATGACGTCCAAATCTTGGACATTAGACAGCAGTCTGTTCTCAATAAGGTTTTTAAAGCAGTAACGAGGGACCCCTCCAATGTATGTTAAACATATGCATCTTGTGACGATGCAATTTTTATGTTAAACATATAAACCAAGGGATTTATCTATTCTGTAATATATGAAAATACTTAGACATCGTATTTTATATAGATGAAAACATAATGTTTTTGTATGAGTGATGTTCTCGTAAGCCTCACTACAATTCCATCATGTTGCTTTTTCATTGTTGATGTGCGGATGACCATTATGTTATTGATATTTGTATGTTGTGATTTTTTGAAAATGTTTTGTGAGGTATGGCTCGACCAAGATTAAATTTTGAAAATGAAGAGGAAAGAAGAGCATATAAAGGAATATCAAAGTGCATGATATCACCCTCAAAGATCACAAAGAAGACAACACCACGGAAATGACATATGCAACAGTGAGAGGAACAAAGGAAACGTTGAAATGTGTAATGATAGACAAATATTTTCCAATGTAATCTTATTTTAAATTAACAAATGAAGAATTAGATGCAGAAATACTGAGCAAAACATGTAAATAACATGATAACAGTTTGTGCACCTAACACATTTTTTAGGATACAAGGGATTACTTTGGTGTTTCAAGAACAAGGCTACAAAATTTTATTCATTCAAATAGTTTCTTGAGGAAGAAAGACAAGAATGTAAATATTTGATTACATTATTTATGTAAATGATTTTATAAATTGCATAGTGTTTTGAGTATAAATTGGTGAAAAAACTATTAAAATATACAAACAAGAAGGGTCATAAATATGGAAAAATGAACACCTTTTTCCAATCTCTTATTCTCTTTATTTCATATCATTCTTTGACTAGCCTTGCTAATTGTTAGAACCTGGATATTATATGATTGTTTGTCTATTACATGTATGTGGATTGTTTTTATTTATATAAATTGAATTAGAAATTTTTTAAAATAACTTATAGGTATGGCTTCAGACCAAGATTAAATTTTTGAAAACGAAGAGGAAAGAAGAACATATCAAAGAGAATATAAAAGACAATATTACAGAAGAAGACAATAAGAAATGACATATGCACAACGAGAGGAACAAAGGAAACATTCTAAAATGATAACGATAGACAAAGATTTAATAATGGAGGGCTGAATTAACAAATGAAGAATATATGTTGAAGAAGGCATTTTTGTGCAAATAACATGATAACAATTCATGCACAAGATTGTCTCAAGATGAACTTACATGTATTAAGAACAAGGTTACAAACTGCTATGGTTCTACTTCAAATCAGTTGCCAAGGAAAGAAAGACTACATAGATGAACTTCACTGGAAGTATCTCAAAGGCATTATCATAGATTGGTTGTAATGTTGAAGTAAATTAGTGGGGCAACAACATTTCATCAGTGGATCACATGCTCAAACCACTAGAAAACTTGGCCCAAGGTATAATGGATGTCGATGTTATTGAAATAATGTATTGAATAATGGTGTGGAAGAGGAAACATTCTTATTACAACCAATATCAGATTAATGAGAAGAAGAAGAATGCAAAATAATGATTTGTAAGAGGAGTCAACAATCAAACCTAGAAGAATTTTGAAGAAGAATGCAAGAATCGCATATTGAGAGAGAACAAAATATATTTGATCCCAATTTGAATGCTTGGGAGATATTTGAATATTCCAAATGATTTTTCGACATTGGTCTTGATAACCTTGATTCTTCCGATCATGTGTTATATTTGTCATCTGGTCAATGCTACCTTGGAATAAAAGTTTCTCGTGAACACTTGAAGGACCTATGTGTACTAGATGTCGACAAGATTAGATAGCCAGGTCATCACCAATTTGAAATCATAGATCAAACAATATGGATCAAGGCCACAACTGCCAGAACTTGCAAACTTAACTGTTGAGGAAATTTTGATAGTGGCATGTCAACCCAATCCTATAAGTGACACATTTAACTGGAGGTCACATACAAATATAAAGGTCACACGATAAGTTTTCCTCAAGAAGTAAAAGAAATTTCTAAACCTTGCCACATAGATTGAAAGATTTTCCGATGATGCATGATTGTTCGGAGGAGAGATCAACGGAGAATTGATTATAATTTTACTAGTCAATACTTAGTGATTTTATAATGCACTAAAATATAAAATAGAACATGATAATTCTATTTCAATGTTTAGATTGATGAAAATTCTCTAAATGAACTTCCACATCCATTCTGATGAAAATGTATTCGAGTAGTTGAACTCTTATGTCCATATGGAGTATTGATTCTGTTGCAAATGAAATTGTATTTGTAGGTCCAACCATTGAGATAGATGAAGGATTTGTCATTAGTCACACAACATTTATGGCCTTAAACCACCCAATGCCCCAAGGGATATGGAATTAATTCCATGCATGGGTAAATAACCCTCATGCAGACCCTACAGCAGTGAATTGATTGGTTCGGGGATAGGATCATCTCCTATCAATGAGTATGTGACACTAGGTTTATTTACTTTAATCTTGATATGGCATTGTCCTACTTTGTTTCCCATGGAAAATCTGATTGGTTAGAACCATGGTTCGTTTCAGAAAATACCATGGTCTCCATGAATTTGTAAAACATAAGGGTAATTCGATATAGGGATCACATGTTTGGATGAAATTGATCCTAGTGTTTGAATTCAGGTATTACATGTCAAATTTGACCATGAGACGTCAAGCAAAAAATTCATCCGCAGTGTTTGTCAAGAAAAACCTCAAGATTTTTCAATCACACATCAATGGTGTTACACGAGCATATGGAGGTCCCAATGTACATAATTCACATCTAGATGATTGTTTGATAATGGTTTGGAACATCCTTAAGGGATGTAAATATTTATCCAAATTGAAATGTTCTGCGAAGGGTTAAGCAGCATCACGAGACTTGTTGGATACTTAGAGACATGTGAATCATGATGTGAGTCATTTTGTAGCCAGGGATGGGATTCAGTTGGCTCTTTTTCACTCAGACTTTTGAGAAATGGATAGCATCTTCCTAAGGGTTTGATCTACCCTCACTACTTTAGGTTGTGCCTTCAACTAGGGTGAGAGGACCCATTTTATAACATGTATTGGTGGAGGATATCAAGAGATCCTTCTTTGTACAAATTTTAAGTGAACCTTGAGAAAATATGATCAATACAACATAATCTAACTCTCACGAGTTGTCACACTAGAGAGTGGAGATTTTTTCTGGTCAAGGTTCAGGTTACTAAAGATAATTATTGAAACCAGATTGTCTCTGCATATTTTTGGAGTAGAATTTGTTAAAGCTTTGTGGATACACAACACAAAAAGGGGTAGTTCATGTAGGATTTTATCAGTTGAGGAGTTTTTTGGTGGGAAGTTAAGCAAGACAAAGTTGATTTCACCAGATCTTTGAGAACCTTTACAAATTGGAAGACTCACAGAACAAAATTCTTCAAAATAGCCAAAATATTCCTTCAACCAGAAGTTGTGAATTAATGGATGCCCAGAGATGCATGGCTTCATACAGTCTTCAATAATTCAACACAAAGGCTCATGTTAAAAGACTCAATTAAACATTAAAATCCTGGATTCATCATGCCTAAGATACACTCATAGACTTACAAACAATATTTGTCAACATGGTGAAAGTAAAGTGATTTTAAATTGTTTATTTCATTACTAGATGAAAGCTCTTCTCATAATGAAATTGAAAATGCCACAATACTATCACAGAGATAAGATCTTGTGTGATTTCAAAGCGATTCTAACATAAGATTTCAATAGGAATAAGAAAAACTATTTGAAAACACTCTGAAATAGAAAGCAGACACAATAATGCTCATGACCAACATAGAGTCATTCAAGTTCATTAGATTCATCAACAAGGGAAAGTTTCTTCAAAAATCTCAAAGCTTTTCAATGGATGTACACTTGCAACTAACTTGACATGATTAAAATCTAAAACACATGATATAACTAGGTTTTATTAGATGGTCTCTTAGGAAGAAATTGGTTTCTCTCAAAATGTTCTCATAAAAGTTTAACCCCCCCTTGCATTTTCATGCCTTTTATAGCACTTTACATCACTAATCCATTTTTCCCCCTCGAATATTCCGAGGAATCTTTGTTTGTTACAGAAATCAAAAATGACATCTAACAGATTTACACCCAAAAGCTATCTGGTGTACAAAAGATAACCCAACAATCCGAAGAGCATATTCTGAGCCTGCAATTCCTCCTGTTTGCTTACTAGATATTTTCTCTTGCCCAAGTAATTAAAAATGAACCTTCGCATTCCTAACAGATTTAGCTCCACAACAATCTGTTGGCAGGTCATTGATAAAAACGACAAGAGATCATCATTTAACAATGAAAAATGAAACACATTCCATCAGTTGATTTGGAGCATCAATGGTGGAAAAACCAGATGCATCGCATCATAACCGTTAACTCTACCTTTCACAACTTTGAATTTGAGCCGTCCATGTGGAAAAGATCTTAGCCGAAACGAGCCTGGGGGCACCTTTTGCATTTTATGACTTTCGAAGAAAATGTGTATTTTTGACATTTTGGCCCGCCCACTCACTTTTGATCATAGGCCCAACACGTGGCTTACTCTTGGCATTTGACGGGGCTGCGTCTCACTTTATAGCTTTATTCCTTTTTTCACAAAAATGCCTAAATTCTCAAATAGCCCTGAAAATCCACGTCTTCCCACTTTGAATTTCCAAACTTCCATGTGTCCCTCTCTCCATTGGATAATTTCAAACAGTCAATCAGGATCAATTCCATAACTTTATACCTTTTAAAACATAGCAAAAAATTCAAAGTGCTCCGACAACCCACCTTCTCGCTTTGACTTTTCAATGCTACCACGTGTCCTTCTCTAATTTCCCAGAGGAGTCATGGTTCACTTCATTGCTTTACTCCTTTTACAAGTAAAAAAAACTTCAAAGTAACTCCGACGACCCACCTTCCCACTTTGACTTTTCAAACTGCCATGTGTCCCTCTCTGCTTCCCCAGCGGAGCCTCATGGTTCAATTCATAAATTTACACCTTTTAAAGTTAAAAAACTTCAAAAGTGCTCCCACGACCTGACTTTCCACCTTTGACTTTTCAAACTACACACGTGTTCCCTCTCTGATAATTTCGAACAACCAATCAGGATCTTACAATTTAATTTGATATTTTTGCAAACATAGCAAAAAGTGACAAGTTTATAAAATAGACCTGACATGCCCTCATCCAATTAGGGATGACCACGTATATATGAATATTGAGACAAAATTTGACAGGGAAAACATGACCGTGAAAGATAAAAATGCAGGGGAAACTTCATCATTTACGCCTCAAAATGAATTTTTCTTCAAGGACAAGAGAAATTGTAAACAATACCAGGCTCTATGTGATCTCATGACCATAGAAAAGGATTAGACCACAACATCCAATCGAATAAAAACAGTTTTACACAACCATACAGGGAAACAGAAAATACGTCGAACCATGCAGACTGAGAAATTTTTCGAAAAACGGATCGAGATAAAATTGAGCACCAACATTGGCTCCAACTTGGGGATGGGAACTCATAAGCGAGTGCTGCAAGAACAAAATAACAGATTATGTGCCAAACAAATCCATTGGGAAACAGATTCAAGAACCAACTTGCAAAGCAGAGAAAATAATTTCCAACTTCCCAAGAACCAACTGATAAAACAACAAAAACCGGCCGCCAAGGACCGAGACAAACTAAAACAGAAAAAATGTAGAAAAGAAACAAAAACAAACAACTGTACACTGTACAAATGAAGCATACCTTAATTCTAAGAAATCAATCAATGAAATGTTTCAAGTGCCTTCCATTAATAGGAAACTCAAGCAATTCCCCATCTAGATCTTTTAGGAAGAAGGTATGCTCACCAATTCTTATGTCAATAAAATAAGGGCCCATCCATAAGGTGTGAAATTTTCCATGCTTTCCCTTATCCTCATGTCTGCTATCCCAAAGGAGCACAAGATCTCCCACATTGAAAACTCTTGGAGTGACTTTTTTATCAAATAGTTTTTTCATTTTCTCCCTAAACTTCACATGTCTTTGATGGGATGCTCTTCTCTCTTCATCTAGTTCAACAATCTGATTGATACATGCATCATAGGGACTAACCTCCTGGTCCTCCAACTGTCTGATGAACTGATATGAAGATAATTGCATATGCAGGGGAAGTAGAGCTTGAGTTTCATATACCAACTCAAATGGGATTTTTCCAGTTGCTCTTTTAACAGTAATCCTATCTACCCATACAACAAACTTTAACTGCTCACCCCACTTCCTTTTATTTACCTCCAAAGTTCTTCTGATTATCTTCAATAAATTCTTGTTTCTTGACTCAGCCTGTCCATTACCTTGGGGATTATAATTGGATGCATATGTTAAATCCATCCCATATTCTTGACACATATCCACCAAAGGTTTAGCTCGAAAGCTCATGGCATTATCAGAAACTATTTTGGTAGGCACTCCAAACCTGCAGATGATATGATTCAGAATGAAATCCATGACAATTTGGTGGGTTTCCTTTTTGGTAGGGATTTCCTCTACCCACTTGGTGAAGTAGTCTGTAGCCACCAAAATCCATCTGTGGCCAACACTTGATGGAACTGAAATTTCACCAATGAAATCCATACCCCATTGCTTGAAAGGGGCTTCAATTGACATTGGCTGCAAAGGGAGAGCACCAGAAGCTTTCATTTTCCCTGAAAATCTTTGGCAGCTATCACACTTCCTTACTAATAAGGTTGTGTCTTTGAAAAGTGTAGGCCACTAATAACCAGCCCTTAAAATCTTGTAGACAGTCACCCTTCCAGCAAAATGTCCTCCACAAAATCCTCCATGGAAATCAACAATCAGTTTTGGAGCTTCATCCTCAGTGATGCATCTTAAGAGAACTCCCTCAGGGTTCTTCCAAGCCAACCCAAAATCAGTGATGACATATTTTTGGGATGCCAGTCTAAGTGCTATTTTCTTATTTTTACTTAAATATTCTGGGCATTGCAAATGTTTGAGATAAAAGATAATATCCTTGTACCATTCAGAGTTTGTCAATTTCTCAAGGATATTCATGTTTTCTTCTTCAACCTCATTTATCTCAACAGTTTGCATATTTCTCTCTGTCATTAGCTTTGTGAGGCCCAAACCTCTAACCAATTTTTTAGTTTGGATATCCATGTCATATTCTTGCAACTTATTTTCCCATCAACATCTCTTGCTTGAAATCTCCATTTCTGACAGGATATCCTTTACCATAGTATGAGGGACATAAGCTATGACTTTAGAACTCAAAATGTAGGGCCTAAATATTTTTGTGGCTCTGACCAAAGAAAAGGCTTGTTTCTCCATGATATTATATTTTAGTTCTGCCCCCTGTAATGCTTTACTAAATAAATCAATTGGCCTCTCAGCTCCTTCATCATCCTTTTGTAACAACACAGATGCAATGGTATTCTCAGAAGGAAAATAGAACATTTGGAAAGCTTTCTTATAATCAGGAGCTGCTAAAACAGGGGCATTTTTCAATGCTTCTTTGATCCCAGTAAAGGCTTGAACAACTGCTTCTTCCCATTTGATGCTCTGATCCTTCTTCAGCATGCTAGTGATTGGGATAGTCAATTCAACAAAGTTGGAGATAAATCTCCTAATAAAGTTTATCTGCCCAAAAAAGGATTGAATTCCCTTTTTGGTTCTTGGGATAGGAAATTTGCTAATGGCTTCCACTCTCTCAGGATCAATCATGACACCTTCTTCTGACACAATATGTCTAAGTATCTTTTCATTTTGAACCCCAAAATGAAATTTCTTAGGGTTTAATGAGATATCATACTCCCTGCATCTTATCAACATATTTTCTAAATGTTGCAGGTGATCATTTATTTTCCTGGAGAACATTGTCACATCATCCTGATACACAGCAATGAAATCATTTATATATCCAGAAAATGCAACATCCATTGCTCTTTGAAATGTGGCTCCAGCATTCATTAGGCCAAAAGGCATTCTTACATATACAAAAGTACCCCATGGAGTTGTGAAAGTAGTTTTGATTCACTCTGATTGCTTTACAACTACTTGGTTGTACCCAGAGAAACCATCCAAAGTGGATAACAACTCAGAACCAGTAACCATTTGTAGCATGTTATCCATATTTGGTAGGGGATAGTTATCCTTGATTGATGCCTTATTTAGATTTCTAAAGTCGACACACAATCTTATGTCTCCATTCTTCTTTCTGACAGGTACCAGGTTTTCCACCCATGAAGAGTACCTTGTAGGCTGTATAATCCCTCCATCCTTTAACTTTTTCAACTCTTCTTGCATTTTCAGGGAAAGGAGTGGATTAATTGGTCTTTGTTTCTACCTAAATGGCTTGGCATTAGCCTCTAGGGGTATCTCATGTTGAAAGAGATCCTCCCTATATGCTTTCAGTTCTGAGTATGACCATGCTAAGCAGTCCTGATACTTTTTCAACAATTATACATATGATTGCTTCTCTTCTTTATTCAAATTGCTGCCTAGCCATATTCTCTGAGGTTTATCCTTTGTGCCAAGGTCATGTTCCTCAACATCTCTCGATGCTGACATGTGTCTGTCAACAATGCGGTCAACATTGTCAAAATTTGATTCCAGTGTAACTAAACCTCTGGGAATAGTATTAGTCTTTAGTTGAATAATATCCTTACCAAATAAGGTTTCCTTCCCTTCAGTTGCACACACCATTGGTTCCCAATCTATACTTTGATTGGAAAATTCCCCTTTATTCTGCAAAAACCTTTGGACCTGGGCATCATCATCAAAAACTTGCCAGTGCTTGATGTTATCAGGGACAGATGGCCTAGTCAAGATTTCAATATCATACTCACAATAGGGAGATACTGCAAAATTCTCAAACTTAGATGCTAATACTACAAATTTATCTACTACAGTATTATACTTCCTATCATGATGTATTATATTGAAAGAGTCAAACATTTCAATAAAATCCCATACTGCATGCTTGTATTGCTTCATTCTTTGATTCTTTATAGCATACAGATTTCTAACTTGTTTGACTATTAGCTCTGAATCTCCTTTGACAATAATGTCTCTGATACCATGCTTCCAAGCAATTCTTAAACCCAAGAGTAGTGCTTCATATTCAGCAATATTGTTTGTGCACTCAAAATTTAGTTTAAAAGAAAAATTAAACTCCTCTTGGTTTGGAGATATCAGAACTACACCAGCTCCATTACCAAATCTAGAACATGCCCCATCAAACATCAGGGTCCAAAGAGAACCAACCTACTCAGGGTTCTTGCACTCATCAATTTTGTGCTCCTTGAAATCAGTGTATCCCACAAAGTTATTGACATCAACATCTGTATACAATACTTCATAAGAAGCATTGTTAGGGTCTTCAATGATATGTAGCATTTTCTTCTCACCATATAACTTGAAAAGGTTCCCCTCAATGGGTATGGTTGCAAATGACATGTCCATTTGCACACTTCCACCCACACTGGCTGCCCACTTTCTGGATAACAACATCCCCCACTTGGCAGGACAATCCACAATAACCACATTCATTGTTAAACATTTACCTGGGTAAGCATCCAATTGCACTACCAATCCTTTGACATATCCAATAACTGGTACTTCTCTTGAGTCCATAGTAGTACATTTTCCAAAAGTTGTTACCTTGATATTTAATTCATTCATTACCTCCAGAGGCATTACATTGCATGAGGCTCCTGAATCAAACATGCAATTATGTACCAATCTATCTTTGATAATCAAAGTGGCATAAAATGGATCTACATCAAGTTGAGATTCTACCAGAGAAGTTCCCAAATACACCTCAAATGATTCCCCCAATTCCTCCAATGCTTGTGGTATTTCCAATCCTGCAATAGTAGGAGGGATCTCTATATTGTTTACACTTTTTCCTTGGGTGATTTTCTCTTCTTTAAACCCCAAATATTCAAATGCCCTCTTCCTATGCTCAGGGATTCTAAGAAATTCAGCAATAGGAACAATAACCTTGATCTGGCTCAAGATTTTGGCTATATCACAAGGAACATATTTGGGCAAGGTAGTGTTAGGGGGGAGATTCACAACTTCTTCTGATAGCAAGGGAGTTTTCATATTCTGGGCATGAGCATGAGGACTAGTTCTATTTAGGGACACTAGGCCTTTCCAAGATGTATCTCTCTTAGGGGCTTCCTTAGGGATATTGGTAAGAATTGGAATCTTTGGCTTGGATTGTGGCCCTACCCCTCTGATAACCTTGCTCCTGGTATTGTGTTCCTTTTCTTGGGCAACTGCTGCATTCATTAACAGTTGTTTGTCCTCTTCAGAAGGAATTCCTCCATCATATTTTTTTGTCGTCAAAGCTCTTAAGTTCTCAAAATCATGGTTAGGAAAATCAAATGATTGCATATCAATTTCAAAAGTACTGATAGGGGGAAGAGGTAATACCTGGTGGACACAATCCCATAAACTTTCAACAGTTCTGGCACTCATTAGTTCAGTTGAGGTTGCCCCTTGCTGTGAACCTTTAGGGCACTCCATCATGCACACATCATCATATTCCTCATCATCATCCACTTCCTCAAACTTCCTGATCAACATTACATGGGGTGTGTGGCAAGAAACACCTATCACACCATTCAATAACATGTGCTTCTTCAACATTAGCAATTCTGGTAGTCAGAGGATCGGGAACCAATCTATTGTCCCTAGATTGAGGTTGTTTATTCCATGATCCCTTGGGCCCTTTTCCTCTGTCATCAAATCTATGATCACCCTTGGGATGATTACCAAATATTTCCTGACCTTACAGTTTGTGCTAGCCCTGGGAACTTTGTCCAATCCCCTTCTCTACTCTGGCCAGCTTGTAGGATATCTCTTTTACTGCCCCAACTAAGGTCTTCACAACTTCCTCCAGATCCATGGCTTTATTTGTCTGATGCCCTTCAGGATTGATCAACTTGACACCCTCCCTCTTAGGAGGCTTGCCAACAACCTTGATATTGTTTTCTATTTGCAAATCCATGGTGAAATCTTACCTCAGTGTTCCTTGGTTTTTATCTCTTAGGTAGTAGGCAACCTTTTTATCAAAAGCATCAGAATATTTGATCAGACAGGATTCATCACTTGTTCTAAGGATAATAGGCAATCTATTCAAGGTTTTATTGAACCTAGTATTTCAATACCTGACAGATTCATTTGGATTTTTCTTTATATTTTCAAATTATGATAAAAGGAATCTGGGATCTGTCTTATCACCATACTGCAATCTAAAGGCATTTTCATCTCTGTCCATGAATCTATTGAGTTATCTGGTAAATATTTATACTAGTCATGTGAATCCTCCTCAAGAGTATGAATAAATAATATTATGTACACGTCTTCAAAATCAATTTCAAAGTCCTCCATCATATTGACAAAGAGTCTTAAATGTTGATCACCAGTAATTGAATTATTTCCTTGGAACTTTGGAAATCTATTTCTAACATCCTGTGGCACAACATTAGGATATCCAACCATACCTCTGAAATTTATAGGACCAAAGGTATTGACCACAAAAGGAGGTCTAGGTGGAGGCTGAGCCATATTGCCTTGAGGAGGTGAATTCATAGGGGAATCTAAATGATAAGGAAAAAGAGGTCTCTGGGGCATAGGAGTATAGTTTTCAAAATATATACCCTCTATTGGTTCAGTTTCATGGAAAATCTTATTAACTTTGGAAGACACAGGGGGAATGTGGGAAGCACACTTTTCAAACACAAATGAAGGCCCCTCTCCAGTTGGAGAACTCAAATTGACACAAGGACTGTCTGGTTTAGATTCACTCGAAGATTGTGTGGTAATCTTCAACCACAGTCAGATCACTTTTCAAAACTTCTAACTCCTTTCTTGAGTTCTGATCTCCTACTACTTTCCAGATTCTTCTTCCTTCTGATTTTTCTTTTCCCAGCTCTAGAAACAAATTTCTAGTAGGATCTCTAGTGAAGAAAGATCTTCTTCCCTCTAGCTTTGCAAACTTTAGCAACAAATTTCACTTGACACAGGTTAAGGCACTGGTAATTATCATATTTTCAAATCAAAACAGAGTCGCCACTAAGGATTCTCACCTTAGTTGTGCAAATGCACTACAAGTAATGTGTCAAATGTCTTATCAACACCTAATCTCTGAAATTCTTAATGGATTTTACCTTCCTTTGCCAATATTTATCACTATCGATACAAATTCAGTGCAATAACAACTGGAAACTAAAAATACTGCATAATGAACTTATAATTCCACACAATTCTTACAAATCTTAGCAAAGGATGATGTTTAAACAACATATTTGCAATTAAAACATGTAAGAAGAATTACTAGGGTCGTGGCATATATATGCATTTGTGAAGATACTCCCCCCGACAGTGGCACCATTCTGGTGTTGTTGACGGTGTGTATATGCACAAATACTTCAAATACTACTAAATTCAAATAATCCCCAACAATGGCACCATTCTAGTGTTGGTATCCAAATTGATTCTCTTGAGAGGGCTGAGCAACACCATGAAGCTTGCAAGATGCTTAGAGATAGAGAATCACTATGTGAGTCATTTTGTAGTTAGGGATGGGATTCAGTTATCTCTTTGTCACTCAGATGTTGGAGAAATGGATAGCACCTTCCTAAGGGTTTGATCTACCCTCACTACTTTAGGTTGTACCTTCAACCAGGGTGAGAGGACCCATTATGTAACCTGTATTGGTGGAGGATATCAAGAAATCCTTCCTTGTAAAAATTTCAGGGGAACCTTGAGAAAATATGATCAATACAACACTATCTAACTCTCACGAGTTGTCACACTAGATAGTGGAGATGTTTTCTGGTCAAGGTTCAGGTTACTAAAGACAATGATTGAAACTTGTTAGTATTCTGTATACTTTAGGAGTGGAATTTTTTAAATCTTTGTGGATACACAACACAAACAGGGGTAGTTCTTGTAGGATTTATCAGTTGAGAAGTTTTTGGTGGGAAGTTAAGCAAGATGTTGATTTTACTAGATCTTTGAGAACCTTTACAAATTGGAAAACTCATAGAACAGAATGCTTCAGAATAGCCAAAATATTCCTTCAACCAGAAGGTTTGTATCAATGGAGGCCCAAAGATGCACGGTTTCACACAAACTTCAAGAATTTAACATAAAGGCTCATGTTAAAATACTCAATTAAACATTAAAGTCCCAGATTCATCATGCCTAAGATACACTCATAGACTTACAAATAATCATTTTCAACATAAATGAAAGTAAAGTGATTTTAAATTGTTTATTTCATTACCAGATGAAGGCTCTTCTCATAATGAAATTGCAAATGCCACAATACTGTCATAGAGATAAGATCTTGTGTGATTTCAAAGGGGATTTAACATAAGATTGTAATAGGAATAGAAAAAACTATTTGAAAACACACTGAAATGGAAGCAGACACAATAATGCTCATGATCAACACAAATTTATTCAAGGTTCTATTAGATTCATCAACAGGGAAAATTTTCTTTAACAATCTCAAATTTCTTCAATGGTTGTACACTTGTAACCAACTTGACATGATCAAAATCTAAAACACAAAAGATTAACAGGTTTCTCAGATGGTCTCTCAGGAAGATGGATTTCTCAAATTTTCTTGTAAAAATTAACCCCCAACCTTTCAAGAGTATTCTCAAATATTTTCACCTCACTCACTCTTCCCAAATTTCCCCCCAAAAGAAGAATATTCAAGGAATCCTTTGTTTGTTACAATATTTGTTCCAGAAAGTGACATCTAATAGAGTTTACACCCAAAAGTTGCTAGGTGGATAAAATGAATTGATCAGCGTTTCTCAGACCCTCAACGGTTACTAGGGTAGCATCAATGGTGGATAAATTTTTGATAGTCACTAATTACAACCGTTAACTTTGCCTTTCACAATTTTTGATTTGAGCCATCCATGTGGAAAGATCTGAGCTGAAGTGGACCTCGGGGAAGCTTTTGAATTTTATGAACTTTGAAGAAAATGTGAATTTTTGACATTTTGGTCCGCCCACCCACTTCTGATCTGGTGTCCCAACACATTACAAGGTCTTATTCATAAAAAAGGCATGGTCAATTGACTGATACATCAAATTGAATCACCTACCATTTTTTTCACATTAAGTGTAGCAGATATGTATTTTCCTCATGTACATGCATTAATTCCTAGAACACCACCGGATAATCCAAAAGAAGCACAAAATTGGCGAAGACATAATATCATCGAATATCCTCATATACTGGCACACTACATGTACATGCGACATACACTTTTCTTAAAGGAGATATTGTAAAAAGGAATGAAAGTTAAAGATTATTGGTCTAGATATGAATGACAACATAGAGGTTCACCACATGTGCATGGATTTATATGGTTAGAAGGGGCACCAAATATAGACAACCTTGATTAGAATGATGATTTTCAATGTACAAATTCTGAAAAATACTTCCATTCTATTGTCCATGCATGGAATCCTTAGGAGGACCCACACCAATGAAACATATAGGTAATTTTTATAGAATTCTTACATTCTCAAAATATATGATATATTCTTATGTGCTATGAATTATAGGTCTACCAAAATTTTACACAACATCCATGTCTTCAAAATACTAGAAAACTTGCACAAGTGGGTATGGAACGTGACTATGAAGAGATTCTCAACTATGTATAGTGACATACGATGTGTAAAGAGGGTTCCTTCCTATGTAAGAAAAGAGGAAGAATGGTTTGTAGGTAAAATGTTAATTTTTTTGAATAATTAAATTGAAATTAAAAAAACTATGTGTGGAAGAACTAATAATGGATTGTTATCTTTTATAGGTATAATGCACCATGGCCATTGAATCTTGAGGGATCAAAGTTATATCAAGACTCGGAGACAAGAGATAAAAAATTTTGAACTTGCGAGAAATGATGAAAGAGTAAATACACACAATTGCTACATATTACAATTGTGTAGAGAAACCATAGATTGACACCCTATTCTTTCCAAGTATGCCCTAATCAAGTACATTGCAAGCTATGCAAAAAAGAAGAGAAGATTTCTTAAACTTATCATGAGAATGTTGATGTGGATTGCAAACATTGAAAACCTAGATGAAATGGAAGCAAGAGCATATAAGAGACTTATAACTGAAACAATTGTTGAAAGAGATATTGGCGCACAAAAAACATGTCACATGTTGTTGGAGCTTCCATTAGTAGAGAGCAGTAGAATATTTGTCAATTTGAATGTTTCACTCAAGGTGTTCAACTGGTAACAACAACTTATGAAGATGACCATGAAGAAAATGTAAAAAAATTCATTGATAGGTACAAGAGTAGGCCTTTTTCCATGGAAAGTGTGTCACTTATTGGTGCTGCTAGATCTTGGACATATAATTCAAGGAGAAAATGAGATAACAAAAGGGAGGTTAGGAGTTTGGAAGTTGTTGTGAGAGTATTCCCAAGGTTTGCCTCCATCCTTATGCTTGAATCACCTAAATGGGCTGGTTTTTGTTGGTCAGAATTATTTTGCTTTATAAGTCATTTCGTGATATAGAGAGAGATATTAGACTTGATTTTGATTTAATAAGTTCAAAACTGGGATTCATGTTCAATTATAATCCATAGCATGTTGAGAGGAGGACTACTATAGAAAACGTGTTGATGATAACAATGATTATGAAGATGAAACTTAATCAACATATTCAACAAAATACAACAAAACATGAATAGGATATTATATGTGGGCTTCATCATGTCAAAGCAAGTGACAAATAAATTGTTGGGAACTCGTAAGAGATATTGATTTCAAACACCATTGAATGATGACTATCGAGGTGAATAATACACAAGTAAAGAAATAAAATTCATAAGCATCATGAAAGATAATGGGTTGGTTATAAATGATGAATTAGCCCCAAATTTCAATTATGACACCTTGGGTGCTAAAAAAACAAGCACTTGATATAATAATGACACATTATAATCAACATCAAAATAACATGCCATTATTCATGATAGTTCAAGGAACAAAAAGAACTGGAAAATCCTATGTGATTGGTGTGATTCGTCAAGAACTTTTTGATACATCATTTCTAGAATGTTCTCCTCTTCATTACTTGCACCAACACAAGTTGCAACATTTAATATTGGCACCTCAACAATCCATTCACAACTTCGAATCCCTATTTCAAATTTTTTAGAATTAGAAGGTCAAGACTTACAACATTCCAACAAGAGATGTGCCACATCAAAATATATATATGGAAATGAGATTGATGAAATGAGCTTCATTAGGATGACATGAGCTTCAAAGTTTGCTACAAAACATAGACTCCCGTAACTTTGTTAAGCATTCCCTAAAAAAACAAATTAGACATCAGTTTTGGTGGTGTTTCTATTATTTTTGTAGGAGATTTGGGGTAAATTCCTCTTGTTACAGAAAAACCACCATATAATAGTAATGGACATGCAAATTTATTAGGGGAGGCATTCACAATAGTTGTTACACTGGATAAGGTATTTAAAAAAGGAGTAAATGAAGACTAAAAATAGTTTCGACAACTTCTCACAAATCTCAGAGATGTGAATCCGATGCTGGATGATTAGAGGTTATTAATGAGTAGAAAAAATTCTGCATTATACAAAGATAGAAATGAAGAATTTGATAATAATATTCACCTTATTGTGATAAATATTAGCATGAATAACCATAACAAAAAAAAATTGTATTCATTGAAGTGACATGTTGCATGTAGCATTGTAACTACAACAAGTATTGCTAGCACATTGACAGCAAGTACGAATGATGAACTTGATGTTGAATTATTAGTTTCTAATGATGCAAGGGTTAGCCCACTTCCCTTTGACACCTTTTATTATTGATCATGACACTGTTGACTAGACTCATGGATATTATTGTAACTTTTGATTTAGCATGATGTTAGATGTTAGAGCATGGACTGTTGTTGACTTTGATTCATATATGATGCATGTGGATTATTAGAGACTTTTTATATTGATGTTGATATGTTGTTGACATGGTTATATTTATATATGTTGTTCGGACATGTGACATTTTTTCATATTGAGTAGACCTAGATAATTGAACTAATCTTGTGATCATATGGCTATTGATGAAATTGTAAATGATATCGTTGCTTGCCTAGATGATGTTTTGATTTCTACATAGATTATTTTGGAGTTATATTTTATATTTATTTTAGATGATTTGATGCGGCCACGAGGCCGAAGGAGGTATTTGTGTTTTGCAGGTAAACATGTCACAACAAACATCGGGGGATTGGAGACCAACCACATTGGAATCCTAGATGAATTCAACAAGGGTCACCATGGCAACATGTTTGTTTATTTGTGTATGTTAGTATTGTTGTTAGGGATCCCCATGGGGGGATCACCTTCGAATGTGACCAAGGGGTTATGTGTATTCTTTTATTTGGTTCATTTGTTTAATTTTAGTATGTGTTTATTTAGTGATGTATTTCCTCTTTATTATTTATTAAATTGTGTCTACATTTTGTGAGTAATCATGTTGTTAAATAAATTAAAATGGGTCAAAAGAATGTATTTATTATACTTTATGGATCTTGGATTTAGTGTTGTAAGTAATGTGCAAGTAATTTGAGTGTGAAACACTCCACCTTCCTTTTGAAATTCGGATCTGTCCTTAGGGGCTGATTTTGGAGGCTTGTGGGACAAGTTAAACTTGTCCCACACCTCTTAAATTGTTACACCAACCTTACCTATGGGTTGGGGAGTCAAAATTAGGCTTCATGATGTATTTTTGGAAGACAAGTTGTAAAATTTTATTGCACTTTCTTACATGTATTTAATTTTGGTCCTTAAGGGGTGTGGGCTTGGATTGTGTGTGTAAGTAAAAATGTCATTTATCCACCCACTTATTTATTGTGCTTTGGAGTTTGAAGGTTGACTTGTGAGGTGGAGTTGAGGATGTGTGATGTGGCATCCTACATGGAGCCACCTCATCCTCCTCTCTTCCTTTTTTTATTTATTCGAATTCTTTGCCTTGTTTGGGGGTTACTTCATTTTGATTTTGTGCTCTTGCAATTGGAGAGAGCTGGAGATTTTTGAATGCTTGTGGATTGTTGGAGTTTTTGGACTGTTTGGATTGGAAAAATTGTTGTTGAACTTTTGAACCAAGCTCTATCATGGAGAGGTAGGAGCTTGACTCTTGTAAAAAAAATTCTTTTCTATATTATGCATATGTGAATGTTTTTGAATGTATTGGTATGTTTGTTGGTTGGTTGGGTAGATTTCCTAGGTGTGGTGTAGGAGAAGACTATGGGGATCTTTGTGGGGAGGCATAAGAGTTGTGGGGAGGCATAAGAGTTATTTATGGAGGGAGTTTGGGTTGGGTGTTCCACCTTGGAAAATAAATAGCTTGCATTTCTTACTTTTGGGGGAGCCATAAGAGGAGGGAGGCATAAGAGAATGGGGAGGCATAAGAGGTACTTTGGGGAGGCATAAGAATTTGTAGGGGTTTTTGAGATGAATATATATTGGTGGGTTTTTAAGGTGGACACCCATTCCCCATTGGGAGGTATAAGCAGCTTCCCCCATAGATCTTGCTCTTTTGGCCTTTGTATGATGAGGCCTTGTATATTTTGTTGTTGTCCTTCTTGGGACTGAAACTGCATTATTTTAGATTGTGTTATGTTTGTGAAATCTGATTTTTAATTGTGGAAGCATGTTTTGTTTCCATGAATTGAATCCATCATTCATTGTAATGTGGTTGGGGCTTGGGGGCCAATGAGGAGGATGGATTCTTCCTCTTCATTAGAATTCTTGGTTGGGTGGAGAGCATTGCCTCTCCCCTTTTTTCGTTGTGATCAAATTAGAAGCAAGGTGGATCTCTCTGGTTGTTGTTTTGGAGCTGTGTTGAAGACCAAGTTTGAAGTTCACTATAGTTCCTCCATATTGTAAACATTTCCCACTTTAAGTGGATGACATTGTAATAAGTTTTGGTGAAAGTTGCTTTGTTTTGGATATGAAAGTTACATTTAAATGTGAAAAAATGAAGAGAAAGATTTATTTTGTAATTGTATTTTTTGGGTGAACAAAAGGAAGTTGTAAAAGAATTATTTCAAATTAATAGAAGTTGTTTTATTTTCTACAAATGGTGTTGTTCTTGTTTGAAATCTGTTGTTTGAAATATTATTGTAAACTCTCTATTGAAAGACTGGAAATGTCTGTGTTAAGAAATATTGCATTCCTCTGTGTTATATTTGAAATGCATGTTTTGAAAAAAAGAACTACATTCATGTTTTCCACATTGATTGAAGGAAAGATAAATAGATTTATAATTAGATTGGAATGAACTTAAATATTTAAGTATGGTAAATGAAGTAGATCAATTCTAGTTTAAATTTTGTGATTTTCATTTTGATGCACTGTAAAATCTACAATAAAAAAATCAGAAAAATGTACAGAGTACCCTGCAACAATGAAAAAAAATGAAACATTAATATAAGAACTAAGGATGATCAAAACGCATCCCAAAATAGTTTGTATTGCTCTAATAAATTCTTACAGAACTTTATTAATCGAGCTAAGAGGCAGAAAACATGTGCCTTTACAGAAAAAAGAACTAAATTCGAATTGAAATCTCAACCTTAACAATTAATCCCTTAATTCCATTCCAAAATCTTTCAAGTGCGTTTCTCCATGCCTGTTGGTGTGTTGAAGAAGAAAGAATGGCGGATTGATCAATTCGGGTAATTGAAAATGTTCAGACCACATTTTAATGGTAGGAAAGACGTTTTCTTAAAATTCACCCATCTAAGTTTGTTAAAAATAAAATTTTAAGTTTTGTGCAAAGAGGAGGTTGATACCTTTCCAAAAAGTCCTCATTTTCCCAAATCTGAGCTTCCAGTCAAAAGTTATGGCCATATGAAGTTTTTACTTCATTTTGGTTTCAAAAAAAAACTAACTGTCAAATTTAATATAATAAAATATTGTTAGGTGGATCCGCGGGCCGAAATTTTCCTTTTGCATTTTTTGCCCAAAAAAAAATGAAAAAGACACGCGCCCCACACCCTCAAATTTTTGTCAACTTTTTTGGAGGAAAAAAATTGGTAAAAAAATTTAATTTTGGCTAAAATTCCTCCGCGGTCCCGCACCTCTGCCCCTTCCTTTTGGAAAAAAAACACTTCCACAGGGTGTTCGCATGGCCCAAGTTCAAACTTTACTTTTTGAAAAATTGGAGAAAATTCCTAAGTCCCCGATGGCCGCCTTCCTGCATGTCACTGTTGGTTTGACACGTGGCTTCTTTAGGCGTCGGCGGAGTGCGGAGTTATTTTTAACCTTTAAACTTTTTCTTCAAAAATTATTAAAAATTCCTAAGTCTCCCCTATCAGCCCACCTTCCCGCATGTCACTGTTGGTCTGACACGTGGCATCTTTAGGCATCAGCGGAGGCACAGGTTGTTTTTAACCCTTAACGCTTTTTCTTCAAAAAAAAAAAATTTTCTAAGTTCCCGATGGTCCACTTCCCCACTTGAATCTTTGGGCTTGACATGTGGCTTTTTTAGGCATCGGCGGAGGCATGGATCATTTTTAAAAAAATTTACTTTTTCAACAAAAAATCCAAAAATCTTAAATGCCTCCAGTAACTCGCCTTCCCATTTTGGTTAAAATTTTGGACACATGTCCCTTACGGCCTTAGGTTTAATTTTCTTCTTTTGGCGCGAAGCCCCCGCCCGGCTTGCAGGGGTAAATTGCACTTTTTTCCCAAAAGGGAAAGCGCTAAGTTTCTCCCCCACTCCTAGTCCACGATTCCTCCAGGTAAAAAACCTTCCCCAGGCCCGCAGGCCCCAGGCCGGGAAAAAAAATTTCTTCCCCAAGCCCGTAGGCCCGCCTTTGGGAAAAATTTCTTCCCTAGGCCCGCAGGCCCGCTTTTGGGAAAAATTTCATCCCAAGGCCCGTCCGGCCCGTAACTTGAAAATATGAGGAGTTAGGAGGACTTATTTATATCATTGGAAAGGGGAAGAAATTTCCTATCTAATGGGAATGTTTTCAGGAACTTTTAAGTATGTTAATTATGGGAAAAATTAGGTTGAAGTTCAAAGATGAGTTTGAGAGTGGGTAAGTGAGAGATTACCCTTTTTAATTTAAATGTTTATTCTACCCCATGTAATTAGACCTTGTTAATTGTTTAGACCTTGTGGAATTAAATACCTTGGGTATTTAATTTTTTTGGCCCTTTGACCCTACAAAATTTAATTAAGTAATATTTAACTGATGTTAATTTAATTTTTTTATTAAATTAACACCTAAGGGAAATTTAACTATGCTTGGATTAATTTTACTCAGTAATTTGTAATGTGGATTTAATATTTATATTAATGGGAAAATTGAATTATTGAATATGTTTTCCTTTGAAACCTTACTGTGACAACTGTAGTTTCGAAGCCTGTTTGTGGACACTTTGCAAAAAAAATTATTCCATAATTTTCCTAAACTAAACCTAGGTTGTTCATTTACGTATGAGTAGTATGAAAGGATGAAGAAGGTTAAACAACTTTTGAAACGGAAGGCAGAGGAAGAAAGACTTAAGTCCTTAGAATATAATTAATGTCCCCTTTGTAACACACTTTTCATTCTATGATTTTTTTATTTTGTGTGATGTAAATTTCAGATTTTGATTTGTATGAAATAATGCTTTTTTTTAGCATGATAATATGGTTACTAATAAAATCCATAAGAACTTCATGTATTATAGACCTACAATTGTTATTACTCATACTTATTCTCTTAAGAGAGATGGTTCCCTCTCTAAATTTGTCTATGATGTTCCTTATAAGATATTTGAGTCTAAATGAATATTAGAAAATAATATTAGAAAATATTATTAAATGTCTATCTTTCTATCGGAATTTTGATAGATCATCTTGGATATTGTTAGTTTTAATTAGTAGAGAGTATACCTTAAGGTGGCTCAATCAAATTCATTAGGCACTCTTATGACATGGAAAGAGGAAATATCATGGTTGGTAGAGAATATACCTTAAGGTAGTTTAATCAAATTCATTACGCACTCTTATGACTCAAGGAAATATTAAATATATAGGGGGTAAAATTCTATCGTAGGTTCTTAATATTCTATAGAAAGAATCGTTGGTTTCGCCAATGACTTAAGACTCATATTATTAATAGTAAGGATCCCCACCCACATATTTCATTAGTAAGATGTTCAAAAATTTGAATAAGTCAGCATAAGTCACCAATTTGATTAGTTTTCATCAAGGTATTTCATGCACGAACTAAATTTTGTATTTCTTTTTCTGACTTTATTGTTGGTATCCTTTTATGTATAATACAACTCTCGCGGTTGCTACTAACATACCTATATTATAGAAATATATGTAAAATATGTCGAGAAGTATAAGCACTTATACCTCTCAACATATTTTACATATATTTATATAATATAAATATACTAATTAGTAATACATTTAATATTTTATACTTGGAGATAATTTTATCGTCTACATGCCTACAATGTGTAATAAAGCAAGGGATCATCAACTAGCAGTGGTGTTCCTTATCTGTTAATGTTTTATTTCAACATAACGAACTTCCCATAGGTTACATATGGATTATCCAATTTATTATTCTACTTGTTGGGTCAAAATAAGAGACATCGGTACATGGTTGAAATTCACTTAAAATTTCATATTAAGAGCTAACTATAAAGTTTGTTATTTTGTCTTTGCATAAAGTATAGTGTAATTTCTGTCATACTGTGAAATGTTCTATTCAAATTCTTTACTGATTATTTGTTGGGCGTATGGCTCTGACTAATTCTAAATGGTTCACTCTTTAGGTATCATAGGTTTAAGGGGCATCTTAATAATAAATTTTAGGGTTTCTTGCATATAGCCAAGGTGGGAAGGTCAACCCTGCACAAATAATGACGGTCATGTTATTGAAGAATATGTAACCCTCATCCACTAAACCTGCATGGCTACATGCACATAAAACACAAGCAAATGTTGTGGAATTTGGCTTGACATCTATCAATTGCATTTTCAACAAATATATTTTGTTTATAGCCTACAATGATTTTTGTCCATTAAAAAAAATCTCTTTGAGGATGTAACACTAGCTTAAAACAACCCACTTGAGAACCAAGAACAACCTAGGACTAGTTAGAAAATTATGAAATAATTGTTTTTTATTAAGAGTGTCAACCACTAGATTACAAAGCAATAGTTGTTACAAGCATGTTTTAAGACCGGTTATAATTAACAACTTAACATTTTCCCATTACAACAATTATTAAAGAATCCCCTCTCTAACTAGCTTAAAATTTTCAACATGATTTTTATCAAAATTAATGCACTGAAAACTTCCCAAAAACATTCCCATAAAATAGGAAATTTCCTCACCTTTCCAGTGATATAAAGAAGTCCTCCTAACTCCTCATATTTCTCAAGTTATGGGCCAGTGGACCTTGGGAGGAAAATTTTCCTAAGAGAAGGCCTGCAGGCCTGGGGAAGAAAATTTTCCCATGCGCGGGCCGGTGGAGTGCGGAGAATTTTGGCGCATTTTCCTTTTTCAGGGAAAAAATGTAATTTGCCTTTGTGCACCTGCAAGCCCAAAGAGGACACATGTCGGCATTTCATAACTCTGGCGGGAAGTCAGGCTGTTGGAGAGATTTAAGAAATTAAGTCTTTTTGGTTGAAAAGTGCTAAGGGATCAAAACAATATGCACCTCTACCGATGCCCAAGGTGTCACGTGTTAAGATCTGATTGGCTACGACCCATTAGGCCATTAGAGCAACTTAGAAAATTTTTATTTTTAAAAGAGAAAATTTGAAAGGTTTGAGAATCTCCATGCCTCTGCTGACATGTCGTGAAGACACACGTCAGCCATCCATTGGCTACAGGTTGGCGGGTCGACAGGAGAACCTAGAAAATTTTCCCAAAATTTTTTGAAAATGTAAAAAGGAACCCTCTCCTCCGCTGACGCCTCATGATGCTATGTGGTAGTACCTAATTGGCTGCAGACCGGCAGGGTGGAGGAGGAAACTTAAAACATTTTCCCAAATTTTTTTGAAACTACTAAGGTTAAAAAGGATTCTGTGCCTTTTTCATTTCCTCGTGAGGCCACGTGGCAATATCTGATTGGCTGCGAGCTAGCGGGGTAGAGGGGAAAATTTGGAAAATTTTCCCAAAAATTTTTAAAGGTTAAGTTTTAAAGTTGTGGGCCTACAAAATACAACCAAAAGGCAAAAGTGGGGCAGCAGGTCCATGGGGGAAATTTTTCCAAAATTTCTTTTTCAGACTTAGGCGATTTTGACAAAAAGAAAAGCCTACGGGTTAGCGGAGTGGCAGGAGAATTTGTACCTTTAGTTTTTGACCAAAAATCACTTAAAGGAAAATTTGGGCCCACGGGTTTGCCAAGGAAAATTTTCCCTAAAATTTTTTATAGTTAGAAATATTTTATTTTTTGACGCCAAATGAAGAAAAACTTCAGAAGGCCATAACTTTTGATTAGGAGATCATTTTTGGGAAAAAAGAGAATTTTTGGAAATCTCTCGGTGTCCCCTTTGCATAAAAACCATAAATTTTTAATTTTAAAAATTTTTAAGGGGTTAATTTCACAAAAATGATTTGGAGGATTTTAAAAGGCAAACGGGTAAATTTTAACTTGTAAAATTTTAATCAATTGATCTTCTTCCTTTCTTAACATGTCAAATAGACATGGATAATTGTTCTTAAATGGATTTAGGATGGATTTAGAAGGTAATTTTGTTTGATTTATTTCTAAATTTAAAAATTACAATTTTGAAAGCAAAACGACAACAAAACGGTTTGAGCCCGATTTTTCAAAGTTTTCTAAGAAATTTCTTAAGTTTTTTTGTATAATTGAATTCATTTATATCATGGTATGTTAAATTTTAATGTTTAATTATTATTTCTTGATTTCAGGTTCGAGCTGTGCATTTTGGGTTAAATATAAATGCCAATTTGAAAATATAAAAAAAAGATCAAATTTGAATGGATCTATTTTCTAATTTTCATGATATGAGTATTACAATTCCTTCCAATTTTGATCTAACACAATTAGTTGATTTAGATCTTATATTCAAAAGCCAAAATAATTTTCTAATTTCAAATTTCATGCATTTCAAAAGATAGAGTTATGTATTCTTTCCACACTCATTTCTTCCTTTTAAAACAAAAATTTCAATTACATTTAAATGATCAGATTCAATACAACAATGAAATTTTGAGAAAGGTAATAAAATCATTTATTGATACCAAAATACAACTTTACAACTTATTTTCCTTCATTCCTCGAATTCATTATACAGAATACAATTTCTTTCTTTCAAAAATAGAAACAGAGTATATCTCTTTCACATTTCAAATTACAACTTCTTTCCATCACAGTAATATACAAGGTCATCCACTTCGAAGTTTCATCTCAATAAGGGACTGTCAAACTGTCTTTTTTGGACTCAGCTCCAGAACAACAACATGTGTTTCCATCATTCTCCAATTTGATCACAACAAAAGTAGGGGAAAGGCAATGCTCTCCACCCAACCAAGATCAAATGAAAAGGAGAATCCATCCTTCTTCATTAGCCCCATATCACCAACCATAATGTAATACAATATGTGATTCAACTCATGGTAATAAAGGCTTCCACAACACACAAGCAACAATTTTACATTTTAAACATAGTCCAAAACAGAATGTAGTTTGCAACTACATTTAAACATGACAAACAAAACTAAGGCTTCATCAAACAAGCCAAAGGAGAAAGAAACTATGGGGGATGCTACTTATGCCTCCCAAATTAGAATAAGGTATCACCACCTATTTACAAACTGCCAAAATATAGTATATCAAAGCCCTAACATGCCCTTATGCCTCCCCCAAGTACCCTTTGTTGAACTCACATTTTCTTATGTCTCCCTAACCTCTTATGGAACCCCATAACGAGTAAAGAAATGAAAGCTATTTATTTGTAAGCTAGAACCCAAATCCCAACTCCCTCCACACTTATACCTCCCCAAAATAAACACTTATGCCTCCCACAAAAAAACCCCATAGTCTTCTCCTACACCATTCCTAGGCCATCTACCCAACATGCCACACGCATGCCAAAACATTCACAACAATAGCATTTACATAAATAAAAGAGAAGCATTTCAAGAGCCAAGCTCCTACCTCTCCATGATGGAATTGTTCTTAGTTCCAAAACAACAAGCTTGATTACAATGCAAGCAATCCAAAATCAGGCAAGCACAAGCATGCAACAATCTTCCAAAACTTCTCCAAAAGCAAGAGCTCCTGAACAACAAAATAATTCGCCCCAAAATGAAGTATGCAAAAGTGAAGTAACCTGGGACTCCGCAACGCGATCGTTTGAGACTCCCAGTGCGATTGCACAACATGGAGCTTTTCCCAAGTGTGGGACCTCGCGAAATCGGAAAAGCTCTCCGGATGAAGGCCGGCTCCTATTCCTCTGTTCAGATGCACCAATAAAACGCAGAGGTTTACCCAAAAAACCTAATCTAACTACCAAGGAGACAGGGAGAGAGAAATGCATGAAAAATAAACCTAAGCTAAGGAGGTGATGCACCGAGGAATGAAGAACATATGTTTTGCCAATTAAACACAGACCACAGAAATGCAATGCAATATCATGCACAGATAAACATATTCACAGTGAAAGATCAGGAGGATGCAAAATGAAACACATAGAGGGTTGAGAAACATCCACAGTCATGCATTTATTTGCTCCGAAGGTTGATACAATACACTGCAAAAAATGCCCAGAGGCAAAGGTGCATTACAGTTTCAAATGGGAGGTTTGAGCTCCACAACTCCACCTGCCAAAGAGAAGAAGGGAGGAGGCACAAAACAAAAATGTTCGACCTTTAAAAAAACAGCCCCTCCTTACATTTTATAGGAGGAAAAAGATGAGGGAGAAGAGAAGAATTCGAACTGCCCCAACCCTCCAAGACCTTTTCCCAACCACCTCCAAGAAACTGCATGGCGAACAATTTCTTCAACAACCATGGTGGCAGATGAGATCCCCAACGCCTGTCGGGTTCGGAACTCCCTTCCGTGCATTTGCATTTTCCCTTGTTTTCGGGTTCGGAGGTATGACTCGACTGTGCATCGACATCGGGCTCTTCCGACGTGTTTTCCCGATGCTCCTCCGCCATCGGGTCTTCCCGCCCCGAAACCCGATATTTTCTTGTGTCGGGTTTTTAAGACCCCCCGACATGCTATTTGATGCGCCATGTTTTCCCGACTTGCTTTTGCGTCGGGTTTTGGCGACCCGAAAACATATTTTCTTGTGTCGGGTTTTTTAGAGCCTCCCGACATGCTTTTTGTGTGCGGACTTGTTTTGGTGGGCTCCCGACATGCTTTTCATCATGCGTTTCCGACCCGAAAACCTGATTTGCCTAGGTGCGTCGGGTTTTGGAGACCCCCCGACACATTTTCCTTTGTCGGGTTTGGAAGAAACCCCGACATGTTTTTCCTTTGCGTGTTTTCGCCCGACTTGTAAACCCGTGTCGGGTTTGCATTCGCGTCATGAAACCCGAATTTTTTTCGGCCTTCGCGACATGTTCCCGTCGGGATTCGGAGGCCCGCATACATGTTTTCCTTTGCTGTCGGGATTCTCTGCCCCTCCGACATGTTTCCTTCCGCGCCCTGTTTCCCCTGGTGATCTGCCACGCTTTTCCGCCGCCTTCGCCCGACTCCTCCGCCCGCGATTTGCCCTGGCATCGGGCCGGAGAGGGAAAATATACAACAATTTGGCGACTCACGGGGTTACCTGCCTGCTAGGTAGAAGATACCAGTGGCCTTTCAGCATCCATTGGGCATGGAGTCATAAGCAATAACCTGAACTGAATCTGATATATGATCCTGAAACTTCCCTCTGAACCACTTGAAACCCATTGAACTTGGAGTTGACCTTCACCAAAATGCCGCTGAAATGAACCATGCCAGAGCAAAACCAGCAACACCACAAAAACTATGTACAAAACTGAAAATCATACATGCCCCAAATGGAACATGCAGAGTGTGCACAAGCACTTCTTCTGCTGAAAGCAAACCTACCTACTCTACTCTAACTGGAAGCAAAGGCAAGCTAAACAAACCCTGCAACTGGTTGTGTAAAATAGCTTCCTTTCTTCAAAATTGGCAACCATGCAATTGATTTGGCACTGATCATGGCTGTTTGGATGGATGGAAAATCAACAAGAAGCTGGTATTCTATCCAAATCATCAAAGTATCAGCTGAAAAAAATCCAATACCTCTTTTAGTTGCTCTGCATTTGGATTGAAGAGGTATGGCAGCTGATCCTTGGTACTTTGTATCTCACCCTCATGCTCAGAAGCAAGCATGACTGGTTGTGGCTTCTCCTTTGGCTCCAATGAAGCCAAATACCTGATTGGGCAAGGTCTGATCCGTTTGATATGCCCATTGCCCTGATTTTCAACTCCAAAAATGGAGTTCTCTTGTAGACCCTCCGAGATGGATGACGTGGAAGAAGTGGTGGAATCCCTCTGTCCTTTCTCTTCCTCCAATGAAGAACATGGAAGATTAAAATCTTCCAATTTTGATTCCAAAGAGCTGCTATAAGATGCAGGCTGCTGCAAATGAACGTTCTCCTTCATGACAGCAGGCTCTGGTGTTTGGAATGTGGATGATGAAAGAGAGAATGGTGAAAATTCAACTGGTTCTTCTCCATCAAAACAGTCCTCCAAATCTGACAGGTAAACTGCCTCATTGCTGTCCCGCTGTTCGTGTTCAACTTCCTCCATGGTGTCCTCTTGATCTGCAACTTGACCACCATGGTTTCCTTCACTCTCCAATATTGAGTTTGAGAGATCAAACTCCTCTTCAGTACTAGAACTCGAGAGAGGTGAAGTAGAAAGAAGAACTGAAGGTTCTCCTGTAGCCTGCTTTGTGCTCAAAGCCCTTGGATCTGCACTTTTCTCCTCCACAACTAGGATGTGTTCCTCTTCTTTTGCCTTTGGAGCAGCTTCTCCTTCCTCCAATTTTTGAAGACAATCTTGCTCTTGATTGAACTCCTCCTCCAGCATGAAGTTTGTCAAGTCAAACTCTTCAATCTGCTGCTCTAGAGGACAAGTTGGGACTGCAAGATCTTCTTCTTCTTCTGCTTCCCTTGCAACAGAATCAGTCCTGACCACCATTTGTTCTCCAACCCCAACCTCTTCTGTAGGCCTAACCATCAAGGGGATCTTTGTCATCCCAAATCTAAGAGCCCAACTCTTCAGACTTTGAATTTCTTCCTCTTTGTTGGCACTCTCTTTTTGCTGTGGTTTTCCTTGGCTGGCATTCTGATTTTCATCCTCCCAACATGGATTAGGGAATGCAATAGGAGGGATAGGTTGAAACTCAACTGATTTGACAATTTTGTGTGGTGGTGGAGGCGGTGAAACCTCTTGTTTCTTTGGAGTGGAAGGTACTTCATTTAGCTCTTGTGGAGGGGGTTTGGATTTGGAAGAGAAGAGGGCAGAAAAACTGAGATGGGATGGAAGACTAGGGGGTGGAGGGATGGATTCAACATTTAGGGCAGCAGATGGTGAGTTTAAAACTTGACACTGCTGAAATGATATAGATTGAGAAGGAGGAAAAGAAAGAGTATGAGGTGGTGTGCTTACCCATTGACAAGGTTGCAGAATACTTCTCTCATACACCTCTATTCCTTCAATCCACCTTGTAAGTAATGGCAGTGTTGCAATCATGAAGTCTAACTTCTCTTGAGAGCTGTAATGCCTTGGAAAAGGTCCCACCCATGGACAAGGTGCTCTGCAACCAATTCCAAATGCTTTCATTTGTGCCTGAGCCCTAGATTGCACCATGTTCACCTCCATCTTTTGGATTTTCTCCAGCAGATCTGCATTTTCTTCTTCATTGTCTTCATTGCATGCGTACCCTTGCTCTTGGAAAGCTCCATAGCCAAACTGATTTTGGCATTGCTGCTCATATGGGTATGCATGTTGATCCTGAACTTGACCAAAATGCTGATTTGGAGGATTTGTAAAACATGTTGGAGGTGTGATATATTGCTGCTGTTGATGTGGATTCCATGATGGAAATGAAGTCATGGTTGCACAACTTCATGGAATGGAAAAGAATGAAAGAGATGGAAAGAAAGATGGGTGGAAATGGATGGGAACGGGTCTGTAACTCAGAGAAATGGGTTGCTGATCAGGTGGAGTCGCCAGATGTGTTTTTTGAAAATGCCTCTAAAAGGCTGGATGTTGCCAAGTTACACACCAAACTTGACAATATCGAAATCGAGATTTAAAATTTGAAGGACCCGGAGGATGCAATCTTCAGTTCGGAACTCATGTCATGTTGTGCAGCTGCGGATTCCCGAAAAGCACAGTCGGAACTCAGGTCATGCAATGCAACTCACAAAACCCGAATTGCTATGTGTCGGAACTTGGAACATGTCCGACATCCCTCAAAACCCGATTTTCTTTGCTGTCGGGAATAGGACCATGCAATGCATCCCCCGAAACCCGAAACACTGCTGCTTTGATGTTCTCGGATCCCGAAAACCCGAAATCACTAAAAACCCGAAATTTTGAAAATCAAAATCTCAAAAAACTAAAGATACCCTTTTGAAGATTACAGTCGGATCTACCAACTGGTGAAATTTTGACCTGTTTCGAGCGAGTTAAGCCCTAGAAAAATGATTTCGGAGTTCAGGCTGGAGGTGCAAAATCTGAAATTTGTAAAAAAAAAACTTGCAATTTTTAGTGCAAATTTCATGAAAACTCCTTCAAATTTTGCTGGAATGACCTCTTGGTCCCACCGGGCGTGCCAAAACTGTTGGTGTCGAATCACAGCACCCCTGGGACTCCGCAACGCGATCGTTTGAGACTCCCAGTGCGATTGCACAACATGGAGCTTTTCCCAAGTGTGGGACCTTGCGAAATCGGAAAAGCTCTCCGGATGAAGGCCGGCTCCTATTCCTCTGTTCAGATGCACCAATAAAACGCAGAGGTTTACCCAAAAACCTAATCTAACTACCAAGGAGACAGGGAGAGAGAAATGCATAAAAATAAACCTAAGCTAAGGAGGTGATGCACCGAGGAATGAAGAACATATGTTTTGCCAATTAAACACAGACCACAGAAATGCAATGCAATATCATGCACAGATAAACATATTCACAGTGAAAGATCAGGAGGATGCAAAATGAAACACATAGAGGGTTGAGAAACATCCACAGTCATGCATTTATTTGCTCCGAAGGTTGATACAATACACTGCAAAAAATGCCCAGAGGCAAAGGTGCATTACAGTTTCAAATGGGAGGTTTGAGCTCCACAACTCCACCTGCCAAAGAGAAGAAGGGAGGAGGCACAAAACAAAAATGTTCGACCTTTTAAAAACAGCCCCTCCTTACATTTTATATGAGGAAAAGAGAGGGAGAAGAGAAGAATTCGAACTGCCCCAACCACCTCCAAAACTGCAACTTCAATTCTTCAACAACCATGGTGGTAGATGAGATCCCCAACGCCTGTCGGGTTCGGAACTCCCTCGTGCATTTGCATCGGGTATGGAGGACTGGCGCTCGACATGCTTCCTTTTCCGTTTTCCGATGTTTTCCCCCCATGCGACCCGAAAACATTCTTGCTGTCGTTTTGACGTGTTTTCCCCCCGATTTGCTTTTGCGTCGGGTTTTGGCGACCCGAAAACATATTTTCTTGTGTCGGGTTTTTAGAGCTCCCGACATGCTTTTTGACCATGCGAACCCGACTTGTTTTCCCGCCCCGGAAACCCGATTTGCCTTGTGCGTCGGATTTTTTAACCTTCGACATTTCCTTTGGTGTCGGGTTTTGGTGGGCTCCCGACATGTTTCTTTTATCATGCGTTTCGACCCGAAAACCCGATTTGCTAGGTGCGTCGGGTTTTGGAGACCCCCCGACACATTTTCCTTTGTCGGGTTTGGAAGAAACCCCGACATGTTTTCCTTTTGCTGTTTGCCCGACTTGTAAACCCGCGTTTGCATTCGCGTCGGTTTTTTCGGCCTTCGCGACATGTTCCAGCGTCGGGATTCGGAGGCCCGCATACATGTTTTCCTTTGCTGTCGGGATTCTCTGCCCCTCCGACATGTTTCCTTCCGCGCCCTGTTCCTCTGCCACGCTTTTCCGATCGGGCCGGAGAGAAAAAAAAATATACAACACCATCTTCAAAGGACAAATTCGAATTTCCAAGAAAGTGAAGTGTTTCATACTCCAAAATCAACTTACACATTACTTACACATCTCTTACACATTACTTACACAACTCTTACAACACTTAATCGAAGAGCCAACAACTCTATTAATCACATTCTCATGACATATTTGATTTATTTATTTTTAACAATATGATTACTCACAATATTTACCACAATTTAATAATAATGAAAGGGGGTAACACATCACTCAATAACCACATAAAAAACATTAATAAAAAGGAACCAAATAAATAAATACACACAACCCCTTGGTCACATTTAAAGGTGATTCCCCCCATGTGAATCTTTAACAAAATACAACACACACAAACAATATAAGTTACCATGGTGACCTTGTTGAATTCATCTAGAATTCTAATGTGGTTGGTCTCCAATCCCCCAATGTTTGTTGTGATATTTTAACCTACATGACACAAATACCTCCTTCAGCCTCGTGGCCATCTCAGGACATCCAAAATGATATAATTAAAATCTTAAAATCATCTATACATATGAATCACAACAACGTCAAAGCAACCAACATATCATTTAAATTTTATCAGCAAATATATCATCATCAAATAATGTCCATTTTCTTAGGTCTACTCAAAAATATCCAAACATCACATGTACGAACAACATCCCATATATATCCATGTCAAACAGTATATAATCATCCACATTAAATGTCTCTAATAATCATCATGCATCATAATTGAATCAAGATCACAATAATCCATGATCTAACATATAATCATCATACTAAATCAAAACCATAATAACGTCCATAATATAATCAACAGTATCATGATCGATATCAAAAGGTGTCAAATAGACATGGAGAATTTTTCTTAAATGGATTTAGATCGATTCCCAATTTGAAAAATTACAATTTTGATAGCAAAACGGGTTGAGCACAATTTTGCTAAGTTTTCTAAGAAACTTCTTAAGTGTTTTTGTCTAATTGAATTCATTTATATCATGGTATGTTCAATTTTTTATGTTTCGTTGTTATTTCTTTGATTGCAGGTTCAAGCTATGCATTTTGGGGTTAAATATTTGCCAGTTTCAAAACATAAAACATGGATAAAATTCGAATGGATCTATTTTCTATTTTTGATGATCTTAGTATTAGAATTCCTTCCAATTTCAATCTAACACATTTAGTTGATTTAGATCCAATATTCAAAAGCAATTTAATACTTTTCTGATTTCCAATTTCACGCATTTGAAAAGACAGAGTTATGTATTATTTCCATATGCATTTCTTCCTTTCAAAACAGATATTTAAAATACATTTAAATGATCAAATTCAACACAAAAAATACAATTTTGAGAAAGGTAATACAATCATTTATTTATTCCAAAAGACAACTTTACAACTTCTTTTCCTTCATTCCTCAAATTCATTATATAGAATACAATTTCTTTTCTTTCAAAAATAGAAATAGAGTATATATCTCTTTCACATTTCAAATTACAACTTTCAAATTCAATACAAAACATCTTTCCATCACAATAATATACAAGGTCATCCACTTCGAAGTGGGAAAAGGTTACAATAAGATTTTATCTTTACAAGGGACTATCAAACTGTCTTTTTTCCTCAGCTGCAGAATAGCAACATGTGTTTCCATCATTCTCCAATTTGATCATGACAAAAGTAGGGGAAAGGCAATGCTCTCCACCCAACCAAGACATCCAATGAAAAGGAGAAGTCATCCTTCTTCATTGGCCCCAGATCCCCAACCATAATGCAATAGAATATATGATTCAACTCATGGCAACAAAGGCTTCCACAACACACAAGCAGCAATTTTACATTTTAAACATAGTCCAAAACAGAATGTAGTTTGAAACTACATTTAAACATGACAAACAAAACTAAGGCTTCATCAAGCAAGCCAAATGAGCAAGAAACTATGGGGGATACTACTTATTCCTCCCAAAGGGGAAATGGGTATCACCACCTATTTACAAACTGTCAAAATATTGTATATCAAAGCCCTGACATGCCCTTATGCCTCCCCCAAGTACCCTTTATTCCTCACATTTTCTTATGTCTCCCTAACCTCTTATGGCACCCCATAATGAGTAAAGAAATGAAAGCTATTTCTTTGTAAGGTGGAACCCAAATCCCAACTCCATCCACACTTATACCTCCCCAAAATAAACACTTATGCCTCCCACAAAATAAACCGCATAGTCTTCTCCTACACCATTCCTAGGCCATCTACCCAACATGCCACACACATGCCAAATAATTCACAACAATAGCATTTACATAAATAAAAGAGAAGCATTTCAAGAGCCAAGCTCCTACCTCTCGATGATGGAATTGTTCTAAGTTCAAAAATAGTAAGCTTGATTCTAATTCAAGCAATCCAAAATCAGCCAAGCACAAGCATGTAACAATCTTCCAAAACTTATTGAAAAGCAAGAGCTCCTAAATAGCAAAAGAATTCACCCCAAAATGAAGTATGCAAAAGTGAAGTAACCCAAAACAAGGAAAGAAATTCAAATTTTATAGAAGAGGATGAGGTGGATCCATGTCAGATGCCACAACACACATCCTCAACCCCAACACAAAAGTCAACTTCATTCTCCAATGCATAATAAATAGTTGGGTGAATAATATGTCAGTTTTACTTACACACTCAAACAAGCCCACACCCCATAAGGACTGAAATTAAAACATGTAAGAAAAGTGCAATTAAACTTTACAACTAGTCATTTCAAAATGCATAATGAAGGTCTAAATTTAACCCTCCAACTATAGGTATGGTTGGTAAATAAATTTAAGAGCTATGAGACAAGTTTTACTTGTCCCACAAGCCTCAAAAATCAGCCTCCTATTAGAAATCTTATATACTATAGTGTGAACATTTACAACTCACGTTGGAATGGTTCTAAGATTGTGAGTGATCTGTGAAGATCTTATAAGTAATGGGATATGGTCAAATTCCATGTTATGTGGAAATTGACTTCCTATATATGTAATGCTCAAACAATGAATAATAATGAGAATCCTGGATGATTCCAAACAAAACTAAATAATATATTCGTTGTGTTTACAATGTAATTATTTAGTGATCAACACCTCCAAGGACAAATTCAAATTTCCAAGAAGGTGGAGTGTCTCATACTCCAAAATCAACTTACACATTACTTACACAACTCTTACAACACTTAATCCAAGAGCCAATAACTCTATTAATCACATTCTTATGACGTATTTGATTTATTTATTTTTAACAATATGATTACTCACAATATTTATCACAATTTAATAATAATGAAAGGCCTTCTTGGTACACCCTCGAACGGTAACACATCACTCAATAACCACATATAAACATTAATAAAAAGGAACCAAATAAATAAATACACACAACCCCTTGGTCACATTTAAAGGTAATTCCCCCCATGTGAATCTTTAACAAAATACAACACACATAAACAATACATATTGCCATGGTGACCTTGTTGAATTCATCTAGAATTCCAATGTGGTTGGTCTCTAATCCCCCGATGTTTGTTGTGATATTTTAACCTGCACGACACAAATACCTCCTTCAGCCTCGTGGCCATCTCAGGACATCCAAAATGATATAATTAAAATCTTAAAATCATCTATACATATGAATCACAACAACGTCAAAGCAACCAACATATCATTTAAATTTTATCAACAAATATATCATCATCAAATAATGTCCATTTTCTTAGGTCTACTCAAAATATCTAAACATCACATGTCCAAACAACATCCATAATATATCCATGTCAAACAGTATATCATCATCCACATATAAAATGTCTTTAATAATCATCATGCATCATAATTGAATCAAGATCACAATAATCCATGATCTAACATCTAATTATCATACTAAATCAAAACCATAATAATGTCCATAATGTAATCAGCAGTATCATGATCGATATCAAAAGGTGTCAAAGGAAAGTGGGCACTACAGAGGCATTCTATCAAACAGTTCATGTACCTTGTGTATGCTTCTACATTTTGCATGCATGTCTATTAGGGTCATTGCAACTACAACATCTGTCCATTCCAAATCTCCCATTTACGCACAGGTTGGGAAGATGCTGAGTAAACTTATTTATTTCATTTTCCATTGTCAGTTTTAAAGTTTATTTTATATTTTACAATTTTGATATCGGAAGTGAATTTTAAATAGGATTTGCATCTGTGTAATCATTATATGACAAGAGGAACCCAGGAGTATACAAAAATATTAGAAGAAAATGAGAAGAGATTTGTTACGTGAATCCTATAGCGTGCATTGATTTCAAATGCTTGGTTCAATTATAATTAATCTATAATAGATCAATAATTTCCTATCAGTTTTGAGAGTCAAGACAGACAGTTTCTGGTTTTTGCATTGTTGCCAAAAAAACTAGCAGATCACATGGACAATTTGGATATATAAATATCTCAAACTCGTAAATCCCTTTAGAGTTGAACTCTTGGAGATTATACTAAGCCTTACGTTTAACGAGTATGTTTGGAAGTCAATTATCAATGTTCTTCTAATGAACTTGGACGTTGTTTATGCCTTTCTTTCATATTCTCTACTCTATTACCGACTCCACTTTCATGTTGGATCCCGCAATGGACAGAGATTTCAGAAAATGTCATGGAAGGGAGATACAGTAATAGCATGCACAAGGAAGAAAATTAAGTCTTTTAACACGAGAAATGAGCACAAAGATCACAAATCTGTTCCCTATAACCAAATGATGAGATTTGCATTAAAATTTTATCAACTCACTTTAGCAGTCCTACTAGGTCATCAAGGCTGTTATCAACCAACTACTTGTTGCAAAAGTTTGTGAGGAATCATGAATACAATAACAATGCCCTAGGCCATAATATTGTCTTTTAAGAGGAGGTTGAAAACTATAATTTCTGGTTGAAGCCCATAAATTTTCTGAGAGAAAGTGAGTGCGGTGAAAATAGCTAACTTCATTCTTTCATTTTTCCAACGGTTTGCTCTAATGTTCATTCTATGTTTTGAAATTATGATTAATTGTTAAAAATAAATAAAATCCGTCAGAAACGGTTAAATACATTGTTTGTGTTTGGTCTAGTTGAGTTCCTGTGAAAGATTGAAGTGGGTCTACTGAAGCAATTATATTTATTGTAATTCTATTTATTTAAAAGCTTGTATAGACCTTTTATAAGTTACTTGTTGCTCCCACACACACTGGCATTGGAGTTCAAATATTCTCTACAAATGATTGCACTTTTGCAATGTTAAACGTCAGCCAACGGAGGTCTTAGCCTTTGGACTTTAAAGTTTAATGAGGCTTTTGCACATGGGATTATCTTATTTTTAAATAAAATATTTTAACTAAAATTAAACATGTTTATTCATATTTGGTCCATATGTATAGAGGGGGGTGGGGGGTATTCAATCGAATATTTATCCCGGCTTGGTGGAAATACTTTTAACCTATCAACCTAAGTCGGCCCTATAACCGTGAATCAAATGAGCTTGATAAGTATGAGTTGAAAATATTAATACAGAATATACTCTAACTTCAACATGAAAATTATGTGATTGTGTGAAAATATTAATACAGAATATACTCTAACTTCAACATGAAAATTATGTGATTGTGTTGTATTATCGAGAAAAATATTTCTTTAAAATCAATAGGTATCTATTCTATAAATAAAAGTATTTTTTTCAGTACAAGTTAATTCCCACAACTAAAACATGACCAAATATTTGTTCAATCATTTTACATGTGTTTGGTCATGTTTTAATTGTGGAAACATGACCAAATATATGTCTGGTCATTTTACATGTGTTTACTCATGTTTTAATTGTGGGAATAATTACAGAGGTTAAGGTGTAGGGTAAACATTTATATTATGGAAATGAAGTAATTACATGAATTCATTGACGTTATAGAAAATATATAGATATAATTTTTAGTGATAACTTATTGGTAGCTTGTCATTCCCGAATATCTTAGTTTAAAAGAGATAGTTTTAAATAAATTTCTCAGAATAGTGTTTCACTGAAATCTTTGCAACTTGAACTTCAAAGGTTTTTGTTTTCAATTAATTTTTGTGAAACATGAGTAGCCTAAAATCCCGTTTCATGTCTGTTTTTGTGAAGCCCACTGTGGGGACTGCAAAAAAAATTGTAAAACTGACGAAAAAAATTGGTATACATTCCAAAAGGGAAAGTAAGAAAACCAATTTTGAAGACAAGGGTAAAAACATAATGCAAGATGAACTGAAATGGGAGACTGAAGAATGCAAGGATGGTGAATCTAATTCACATGAGTCTAGCGAAGGTATATTGTATGAATTCCATAAAGATAGAAAGATGGAGATGGATATAGAGTTACAAGAAGAAGAAGAAGAAGAGATGATCGAGCATAGAAAGATAGAGATAGAGATGGAGATAGAAGAAGAAGAGGAGGAGGAGTTAATCCATCATAGACATAGCTTCGCGGGAAATGTTGTGAGTTTGTTATTTTTTGTTTAAATGTTACAAATCAAAATTTAATAGGTAATATTTACACTAAATTCTAAACATTTTAATGATGTGACTTTTTTTCACCATTTATTCCGATATTTCCACATTAGTAATTTTTTTTAATATTTTAAAAATATATCATAATAAATATATCTTTGGTTAAAGTGGCATTTCTACACTACCTTAATTTTATATTAATTTTCTGAAAATATAGAGAAAATTAAAATATGAAGTAATACTACAATTTTATATTTACATAATTTTATATTAATCTTTCTAAAATATATAACATATGCATATATATTAACTAGTATTATATAATACATAATGTTCACATTATTTAATTCAATGTATTTTTATTATTATAAAATACTATAATTTTATATTAGCCTAAGACACACATATATTAATATTTATTATTAATTCTATTTGTTTAAAATTTTATAATACATAATGTTCACATTATTTAGTTTGATGTATTTTTATTTTTATTATTATAAAGTAATATAAATTTTCTAAAGTTTGTTATTTTATATATATATATATATATATATATATATATATATATATATGGGACAATTCCACAATATTAGACTATAGGAACCCACATGCCACGTCATTAAAAAAAGAACAAACCGGCAACTTCCTTTCTCTGCCCGGTCTTCCGCATAAACACCGTGTTAACCTGACAATTACCGGCAAATCGACGTCCGTCCACAGGCATGATTTTAGAACGTCGCCGCTTCTTGTCGGTGTTTTTGGTATTCTTGATTGACATTACCTTTCAAATTTTGTAGGACAGTTGGAAACAGTGCGTAAAAGGAAATGCAAAATTGAGCAATTTTGCATTCAATCAATTTTCTATAGATAACAATCTTTGCGGTTCCATCTTAGGTGTTCTTTTAGTTGGGATGTCAGATATTTGCGGGTATAGAAAAGCAACGGGGCTTTGAGTAAGGTTTTTTGTTTTATTTGATGCATCTATTGATAGGCAGATTGAGAGACAAAAATATTGGAGAATTTTGACGTGAGTTGGTATTGATTCCATCAGATTTCAACACCTAAATGCAATAATTGGAGATTTTTGATGTGGACAGCTAGGATTTATTTATTAATATTTCAATACCCAAATGCAGTAAACTGAGTTTTTTGCCATGTAGTTTTGGATTGACTTAATCAAAAAGCGGTTTTCTCACAACCATAGGGTAGGAACTGTAACCCGAAAACTACCGAACTAAACGACATACTTTAAGGGCAAAGAGGAAATTGATAATAAGCCCTGTCCACGTTGTTTGTTTGGAACACAGCCCTCGCAGCACACACAAATATAAATGCCGCAAAAGTAGCAGAATATGCAAATGCAAATTCAACAGCAGCAGAATTTGCAATTGCAAATTCAACAACATTATGATATGAAAATATAAATTCTTTATCTGCAGCAGCAATGAGATCTGCAAAAGTAAAGTCAGCATCACATTAGTCCTGGCAAATACAAGTTGAGCAGGGCAACCAAAATAGTAATGGCGAGAATCTACAAATGCAAATTCTGCAAGACAACAATATTGCCATCAACAACATCGGCAACGGCAGTATCTAATTATTTTAACAACAAAAATACTACTATCTTTACAACAATTCAATAAGCATTACGACAGGGATTAGTCCACTCTCGTTTTATATTAAAATATTTATAAAATATATTACGACTGTATTTATGTTGGATAATATTTAAAATAAATTCTAATTTTTTATTATTATTATTAAATGTGAAATTTTCATAATAAAGATTTGGAGATATGGGTTTTCTCTATATTATTAACAATATAATTTTATTACGTAAAATTTACCATAATTAAAAATCAATAACTAATGTATCATATTAAAATATTTATAAAATATATTACGACTGTATTTATGTTGGATAATATTTAAAATAAATTCTAATTTTTTATTATTATTATTAAATGTGAAATTTTCATAATAAAGATTTGGAGATATGGGTTTTCTCTATATTATTAACAATATAATTTTATTACGTAAAATTCACAATAATTACAAATCAATAACTAACGTATCATAATCATGCCACAAACATTTTATAATTATACGGAATTGTGAAATAATTGTAATAAAAAGTGTTTTTTTGTTTGACATGTTGAAACCACCCTTTTCATAACTCAATTTGCAGTTCTTCAATGGAGTTTAAATGAATCATATTAGATCACTTTTGATTTTTTTTAGGTGAATAATTCCTCCAAAGCTTTCCTTATGTTGCTCACAATTCATCCCCTTCAAAAAATATGGCATTGCTTAATTTTGTTAATAAATATCCCATGACTTAAAAGAGTGCCTCAACCTTTTGTAAAAAGTATTAAATTGTAAGATTTTTTTGAAAACGCGACATCATTTTAAATCAATTTCAAATGCTTAACTAAAAAAATTGTACAACACTATGAACGGGCACATTTATAGGATCATTTATTAAAAGTTGCAGAAATGAATAAAATCATTGAAAGATTATAACAAGTAAAAGCATAATTTATCTATTATTAGTGTATTGTCTAGAAAAACAATTCTCACCAATATACAAAGAATCTGATCGCCCATATAAGGTGCTTATATAAAATGAATTAATTTACGCTTATAGAAAATGCATTAATTTACTAGTCACCTACATAGAATGTTAGGAGAATTGTTTTGAGTAAAAATTACCCAGAAACTTATTTTTTTAAAGCATTTTTGAAGAAAATTAAAATTAAAATCTATGCATATCATCTAACCCTTTGTAATGACAGTTTTCGTTAAAAGAGCGGCTCCTATTTTATTCCACAAATAACTAATGTTATAATCACCAAAGAATTTGGTGTACGCGATTTGTGTTTTCTTTTGCTTTACATAATTCCATATTATCCATCTATGAGCCGAATAAATAAATTCTATTAGATGAATAATCATTCAGTTATATGGATACATAAATGTAGCAAAAATTAATTCGTTTGACTGAAAATAAATTACATACAAAATTTTAGCAAAAATCAATTACGTGAATGTAACACACATTATGAAATGTCATCCTTCTAACTTTGTGAAGATAAAAATCTACTAACAAAACAAAATTATAAGAGACATTTTTATATATTTTTTAATTTTGTTTATATATAAAATGAAATGGGTGATTATAATATAATTTGTTGTTCTTGTTATTACCGATGAAACATTAAATTTACATGATCAACGAAAACATAACCATGCATTCTTATATTTATTTTGTAATGATATAAATAACATTGTTGCTAAATTACATATTTTGAGAGCATCAATATTATTATTGAATTTTTTATTTTTTTTAACTCCCTAAAAACTAAAATATATTTTAATTCATATTTATTAAGCAGAGTATGGATGAGAGATAGTGTTTATTATGTAGAATATGAACTATAGATAATTATATTCTTGAAATTTAATTTGAATTAATCAATAATTTATCAAATTTACATATTTTTAGGTTTATTAATCTTCTTAATAATTTATAATTAATATAGATATCTAAAATGAATGTATGTTTAAAATATGGAATAGTGATAAATTTTGTTAATATAATTATATTAATATGTAGTTTTTGAATTAATGTTTTTCACATTCGCTAATGTTACTCACCCAAGGAATCACAGTGTTTGTAATGGGATCTAAAATTTACTCCCTATTTATATTCTAACTTTATGGACTGCAATTATTATAAGAGTTAACAGTCAAGGTGCATTGTTTATAAACAATACATGAAATTGTTGATAGACATTTTAGCATATAATGATACAAAACCCACTTCATGTTATTGCTTTAGAGGAAGTCATACCCCAAGCTTATAGATAGAGCTAACACATCTTTTGACATCCACCACCTTACCTCCTATGTAATTAATTAGGAATCAAAGCTTATGAAACCAAATCTCATAGCTGAAATACCTTTAAGGAAACCTAATATTATCTCTATTGTCCACAATGCATATACCTTTATTATTTTCCTGGATCATTGTCACATATTTCATCTATGATAATGTAAGCATTGATTAATCAACTCCACTCATGAAACAAATTAAATGGTTCATGAATGCATAAGAAGTAATATGCCTCAATATCATATATCAATGTAACCAGGAAGGGTAGTCCAACCCTTCCTATTACTTGATCAATAGCAACCCTCACCAAGAGAAGTACCAACCTACTATTCATGTTGAGAGGTGGAGATAACCCCTATTCCTGTCACGAAAGTAGTATTCAAGAAAGTCACAAAAAATAAGAAATCAATAAATTAAATATTTCAATGCCAATCAAGCAGTCACAACTGTCTTGAGGGTTACCCTCATTGACAATACCAACACATCATCCTCATTAACATATTACAAAAGAAATAATTTGAATTTGTTCTATTAAATGATAACATTGTGGATAAGTATTGTTACTTTTGGTAGTGAAAAAATATCTTGTACTATTTGTTTTCAACAACAACCATTACCTTAGAATGTTATATAGTATCTTTCCATACATCATAATTTTATTTGCCAAATTCCTAGCATTGACAAATATGTATAAGTGAATTCTAAAGTGCAACATATATCTTGTTCAGAACTATTAGGAATTCTAAAGTTTTTTGGCTTTATTCATGCATCAATTTATAATCAATTGTGTATGGATCACTTTGTTAATTAGTTATTCTCAATCTTCTCTTATTTGTATTTATTTATTATTATTTATTTACAGGAAAGGTCTGAAAGCTCTCAAATGTGTTTTGAAAGAAGCTCAAGTAGTGGTAAACGAATGTCTGTGATTGCTCATGCAATAGAATCTATTCGGAGAGCTAAAGTCATTGGATTATGGGACGTTGATAATGTCACCCCAAAAGATGATATATATGCAAAAGTTCCAAAAAATTTAAGAATTTTTTTGAAGTCTTGTGGTGTTAAGGAGGACATTGATGTGATCCTATGTTTTGTAAAAAGAGGAACGCGATCAAGAGTTTATGATGATGCAACTGATAAAATTGTTTCTATTATTGAAGTTGGTCACAAACCACAGGCAGCAAATCGTAGTATTATAAAACATATAAATGATTTTATTGAAAGTGAATTGAGTAATAAGACATTGTTGCTTATTTCGGGAGATAGTGACTATAACAAGGTTCTGCAAAAAGCTATAGACAAGGGGGGTAAGAGTAATTTTGGTAGGAAAATTTTTCAAACCGAGCACATTGCGCATTGTAAATGAAGTGTACTGCGGATACGAGGCCATAAATAAGGGGAAAAGAAAAGCTCCAAAAACACATAAAAAATGATCTTTTTTTGTCGTACTCCCTAGGAGAATTTTGTAAGGGATGGTTTTATAGGGGTGTTTTTAATGTGGCATGTTCTGAGATTTTTGAAAAATTTGGAATCGTGAAAAGCTAAATAGATTTGGTTGTCCCCTTTAACTTCAATGCTTCCAACAGTAAGTTTTCCTTGCAATCTCCATTTAGTACTAAATTTTCCGGTCTGCAAATCTGGAAAAGCTCCTAAAATCTTTGCCCTCAACGTCACAAAAGATACTTGGGGAAGCTCATCTAAGGGAGAAGCTGAAAATTTAAACATTACATGTCAATACTAAAATGAGATCAATTATGTTAATTTTCCATTAGAAGAGATAACTAAAAATCATTTGTCATTCAAATATTGAATTCTATGTTATTATTTATAAATATTGGATTGATTTTAATAAATTAAATATTAAATCAATAATTGCATAGTGCATGACTCAAACTTAATTTCTATTTTCTATGTTAAAATAAATCTACTTTCATTTTACAAAAATCATGCACAAACTCTAGGGAGAAGATGAATCACCCCTAAATAAGTAATAAGTTGAGTGTTTTTTATTTTCATATAAGCAATATTAGTTTTTTAACTTTTTCTAGCCAGTAAATCAATTTGGGGATTTTATTCTCAATAATTGGGTTCTTGAATATTAGTTGTTTCTCTTAATTTGTTATTCATATTTTCGCTAATATAAAAATTATAATGGTAATGTCTCTAAGCTAATAACTTTGTTACTGTGTAATCAACAGATAGTTGGATTATTTAAGGATTCCTACATGCGCTAAATTAATCTTCTATTAGAGATAGATTAAGGTATGTAATATCAAACCACATTTAATTTTAAATTGTATGTAAAAAATGTATTGTGATTATTATTACATCCTTAATAGGCTTTAGAAAATTACAATTTATTTTTTCATTCTAAATTATCTAAAAAATATTATTCATGAAAAAAAAATTGTTGTACGTATAGTTCACACAATTAGGCACTAGCTTACATAGATTGTCGATATCTTACCTCATGCTTTGTTGAAAGCCCCAAATCCATACCCCACAAATAGAAATTTCTATCCGGTAGAAATTGAATACAATTTTTAATTTACTTAAACAACACATTAGATAACAATTACCGCGAGTTAAACTTTTTTGAAAAATATTTTTTTCTCAAAATAGTTAAACTATTATTACTCATTCCTCATTCTAAAGTTTGCATGAGTAAGGACTTTCTAGGTTTAATATGACTTTAAAGACTCAATGGAAGTAAGTGAGGAATTGAGGAGAAAAAATTTAAATCTAAAAGCCATTACATTTTTACCAATGTTTACGCTTTTTAATCCAAACCTATGTAAATTTGTTTAATCATTCCCAATATTAAAAATTATCTCCAAATAAACAATTTATACATTTTAATATTAACTCTCATATCTAAATTAATTTATTCACTTAATTTTTAAAACTTCTCCCTAAATATGCAATTTACATCCTTAAATGTTAGTAAACCCATTCCCATTTTCAACATGGAAGAGAGAGGTGGTATTACTTTGCCTTAAGTAGGGGTCCCATGCAATGGTTTGTTGCTCCTATTTTTATTCATCGGGCGGTACCATGACAAAATAAATATAGGGAAAGAGGAACTTTTAGAATTTTTTCTTAAAAACAAGGAGCATGAATTGTTTAGGAACAAATTTTAAGGGGATGGTAAAAACGGGGGGATAAAATTTTCCCCCACCCACTTCTATTTTGTAGGAATTTATAATGTCAAATGTCTACTTAGAAATCTAAAAATTTGATTTAGAATTTTATTGCAAATTAAAATATAATATTTTTAAATATATTCCCTAAAAAATTGCATCATAATGTTAAATAACAATTATACCAGGAGTCCTCTTTTACTATAAATAATCTTAAAATTACTCTCCACGTGAGCTAATAAAATTTAGGAACCCCCTCTCATGGGAACACCTAAAAAATAAACTTCATCTAATTAAGATCCCATAATAGTGGCTCATCTCCAAACAAATGAGGGCCATGAGATTGATTCTTTTTCCACCGTTGGATATCTAGGGTTGGTTGAATACCTAATACTTCTTACAAAGTATTTATTTTTCATAATTTACCTCTCATTTCATTTGCCTCTTACTGTTTCTCCACCCTATTTTTAGACTGAAGATGGTGGTGCAAGGATTTGCAGAGGCTAGGCTACAATGTCTAGATTTTATTTTATTTAACCAATATTTTTACCCACACCAAGGCGGTCGTGTGACGAATTCTTATTTAGTGTGATCCTCTAATGCACCCCTATGTCGAAGAGTTTCTTTTTTATGATTATTATTATTAATAATATTAATATTATTGTTAATTTTACTTTATCTGTGAAACGTTCTTTCTCCAAGTGACAACCATGGGAGGAAGGGTATATGGGAGAGGTGCATGGCCAGACCATGGCCTCCCCTCCTTAAGTGTTGTTTTTTTCATTTATTTAATATCCAATTTTTGTATTATATATTAAGTTGCAAGGGAAATGACAGATTCTAAAGTCCATTTAGGAAGAAGTTCTTTTCAAGTTCTACTTTGGGTTTTGAACAAAACTCAACTCAGTTGATATAGTTATTTTCCACACAATACATGGAGAAACAAACATCAAATACAATGCTTTTGAAGCTATATGATTCACATCGCATCCATTTTCAACGGGAATCTTAGAAATCCTAGAAATATCTATATTGAATACCCTTAAAACAAATCTAAGATGTGTACTAACTTTGTAATCCCTAAATTTCTACCATTAAACTAGTCATTAAACTAGTCTTGCTAAGGAAAAATTGAAAATGGTGTATAAAAATAAGTGACATTCTTTTGTAAAAAACCTAAGGGGGGAGATTGTTATTATTATTATTTTCCATTTTAACCAACTGGATTTCAATATAATTTTACTCATGAAATTTACTCTTAATATTTATATAATGTTTATAACAAAAAAAAAACACTCCATTTTAACATAATTAAAATTTAGTCTAGTAATATTTTTTTTTACTGAGGGAATTTAACTTATTAACTACGAATGAAGAGATAGTAAACTTCAAAATAAGTGGATCTCTTATTTTTTCTTTCCAAGGCTCAATAATGCAACATTCCTAGCAAAATAAGAAATTTTGTGCTACAGTTTTGGAATAATGTAACAATAACAAAACCATCTTCGAATTTATATACTCATAACAAGGTACCTCTTTTATTCCTCCCACTTCTCTTATGGATATCTAACAAAACTAAAACCATTCTCTTGTTCCCTAAACTTACAAGCACAAGAATAACAAGCATCACTACTCAATAATGGACAACTTCCAAATCAGATTTATGATTTTTTTTTATCATATTCAAATACATTCTCTTCAACTCAACGAAAAAATTGAGTTAAGAATACATTTTCTTTTATTTTGAAAATGTTTTTAATGAAAAGAACGCAATATTTCATATTAAAAGGAACTACAAAAAAACATAAGTCCTCATCCCACAAGGCCAACTACTATACAAGGATAAATTATACTTTCCCAAACCTTAAAACAAATCCTTCCAACACTTTTTACAAGAGGAAATTCACATTAAAAAATTCCACTAACAAGGATACCAAAATACTATAGATACAAGGATTAAAGCCTCCCATAAAATGTGAAATAAACATGGCCAAATCATTTGAGAAATCCTCCAACAGAAAATCATCCTCAAAGGAGAGTCCTTACCAAAGAGTGCATGTTATCCTCCCCCAATCCAATAGGAAAGAGAGATAACATGATATCTAGAAACCAAGCAATACAAGAAAACAAGAGGACTCCTAAACAAGGAAAAACGAAGTAAAAGAAAATCTCTTTCGATAACAAAAAATATAATTATCACAAAGAAAAACCAAGAAAATGTCGATTTAGAAAGAGGGGAGAGGGACATCAAAAGTATGTAAAACATTTTGAAATTAATAACTAAAGATACATCCAAGTTCCATATCTCAAATGGCAACTACGTGCTCCACATATCCTCCTTACCAATGCTTTTTACAATCCTTGATAGCTTACTTGGTAAGGATACAAGGAGACTTTCAAACCATATGAAAGTTCCTTCTAGTTTCATCATGGAAAGGAGCAAAAAACAGAACATCTATGGTGTCCCATGAAGCCATGGTAGCTAGGATCCTCTCTCATTCTCATACCACACAAAAAAAAAATCAAGATGAAGGAAAATAATCCAAAATAATCCCCATACAATCACAAGAAAACCACCAAAATCAAACACACACACATAAACAAATACATGTTTCCATGGTGACCCTTGTTGAATTCACCTAGAATTCCAATGTGGTTGCTCTCCAATCCCCCTGTTGGTTGTTGTGTTATATGTTTACTTGCAAAACATACAATACCCTCCTTCGACCTCATGGACGCATCAAAAACATCTAAGGATAATAATATACACTATAAATCAACAATCATCCACATATAAATTAAATTAAATTATCATCTAGGATAAATATGATTACTAATATACAATTTCTAGAACACATTTCTCCATTTTACATTTTATCAATATTAATAAGATCATCACAATATTAGTTCAACTATTAAGGTCCTATTCAGTGTAATGAAAACATCGAATGTCTAAAATATATATAACTATGTCGACAATCATATTATCATAAGTATAACATACCTCTAATAATCCACATGCATCACTACTATAAATCAAAGTCTAACCATAATATATGTATGTCAATCATCTAACATCATGCTAAATCAAAAACTACAATAATATGCATAAGTATAGTCAACAGTATCGAAATCAATAACAAAAAGGTGTCAAAGGGAAGTGGGCACTACAGTTTCTCTTTCAGCATCTACAAGTTGGATATAATAGATTGGAATGAGGTATATAAGGAATGGAAAACAATGAAATCTATCATACCTCTTCCTTCAAGTGACGTGAGTTAAATATCTAATTATTTTTTTGAATCTTGATTACTTAATTTAAGTACTTTTCAACTTTAAAAGTTTATTTTTCAATATTTATTAATTTTTTATTTATCCATATTTATTTTATATAAAATAATCAAATAAATATTAAAAGGTAACTAAATTTTTTTCCAATTGAAAGACAACATAATATTTAATGTGTCATTTATGAATGGTCAAGCTTAACCTAACCCTTCAAATTAAACTATAAGGAGCCCTTCCAATTTGATCACTTCTATGATCAATTGATTGGATTTAAATATTATTTACGTTCGAGACTTTTTTTCTAACATCTATATAATTTTTTAGATTTTTGCAAAATATATTTAAACGATATGTAATATGGAGGTTTTGTAGGTTTGTTATTAATGTGGCAAGGTTTGGGCTTTTCGGAAACTTTGGGTACCACATTTCCTAATGTATAGACAAAGCAATGTATTTTTTATTTCATGTTGATATTAATATAGTAATTGCTTTTATTAAAATCTTAAAGAATATTATTTTCCTCTAGGACTTTCTTTTCTAACGTCTATATTTTTTTATTGTAGACCGTAACATAATATTTAAATGATATGCAACATTTAATGACAAAATCCAACATTGTTGGCCATGTTGTGTGGTCTACTCATGTAAGACTCCCAAGCAAGAATTTTTTTTTTGTTGTGCATTGGTTATATGTTGCCACCTCCAAAACATGTGCGCGTAACTCTTCCTTGTGCCTTCCACATGCTAAATTAGTAACTCCTCCTTCCTCAGAAACAAAATGCCTTTGTACTGAAATGGACGATTCTAATCAACTGGATGATAGTGTGAGAATTAAAGGTGTACCCATATATATTTATCAGCAAACAAAAGTAAATCAAAAACAAAATTAAAAATACCAACATTTTGTCTATAGATTAGACTGCATTGTCTGTGAAAGATTAAGAATTGAATAAGGGAAATATCGTGCCATTATTAGGGACTATATTACATTTCTTCAATTGAGTATCAAGGATTGAAGTGTATTTTATTATGTCAATTTTTTCAAGGAAGAATACCAACCTCTTTCTTTGTTATTGGTATCGCTTGGGATTTGCACCATTTTAGATGTCACTGAAACATATTTTACACCATTATTCTCGTCAGTAGATTATAACTTATTTGATATGGAAACATTTTTGAATTAATGATATTATTTTATTGTTTGCTTTTTTTTATATCCTGTCATTGGTAAAATAGATTTTTAATATATTTTGATTATTTGTGTTTTCCTATTGTTATATTCATGTTTGAATCATCAAGGGAGGGCTTCACATGGTTGACCCCCTGTTCGGTAGTAGCCAACATTGATTTTTAAACATGATATTCACACTATAATACACAAACTTTCATTTTATGTTAGGTTAGGTTTCCTAGTTTTTTCGCTTCTCGGTTTCCAATGCTCAGAAGAATATTTTTTTTCTCGGAACACCAAGGAATCTAAGGTTCTAAATAAGATAAGCCGTAATATTTGTTTCATATAGACTCATTTAAGGACTATTGTGTTTGTATTCAAGTGAAATTGCAATTTTATATTTAAATTTTTTAAGTGTACACATGGGCTCATGAAAGCTTTATTTTATAGAGAATTCTTCTGCACCTGGTTCAATACTTCCGTATTTAATTTTTGAATGGTTATATGGCCAGTTTTTTACCACATTAATCATATATATGTTCATATTTAATATATATATATAAATTTACATTTCTCCATGCAGAACTCAAAACAAACATTTAGCGCACACATATTATACACATAATAAAGACCATATCAATAAACTCTAGCCAACAACCGCTTTTTTTTTAAAAGGACAATATTCTTGTTACTATAGTTTCCATTGCTTTCATTCTTGTTACAACCCCTTAACACATTGTTATTTCCATCTGGTCAGTTTTATTTCTTACACATCATTACTTTCTTATGTTCTGGAAAATGTTTCCAACTACATTAATATTGATATAACTTGGATTGAAATTATAGAATTTAGGCTTTAAAAATGATCTTTTCAAAAATAGTTACAACCCCTTTACACATTGTTAGTTCCATCTGGTTAGTTTTATTTCTTGCACATCATTAATTTTCTATGTTCTGGAAAATGTTTCCAACTACAATAATTTTGATATAATCTAGATTGGAAATGTAGAATTTAGGCTTTAAAAAGAATCTTTTCAAAAATAGTTACAACCCCTTTACACATTTTTATTTCCATTTGATCAGCTTTATTTCTTGCACATCATTATTTTCCTATGTTCTTGAAAATGTTTCCAACTACACTAATTTTGATATAACCTGCATTAGAATTGTAGAGTTTAGACTTTAAAAAGGATCTTTTCAAAAATAATACCTTTGCATTGGAATTTTTTTTTTTCGAATATAAATATGTGTCAAACACTCCATTGGTCAGTCGCATAGTATTTTATGACATTGGCGTTGGGTGATATTGTTCACGAAATGCTTTTTCATATATTCATTTTTTTCAAAGTTATTTCTTTTATGCATTAAATTCTTAGCAAGGAATAATCAACTGAAATTTAGATTTCTTTGGTTATGCCTATGCTTTATGGGCATTCTCTATAAAATACGAAGCTACATATTCTTAAAGTGAAATCACTTTAGAGTGCACAAGATTAAGAATTATATGTATTATTATTATTTAGAGTCGTATCTTTGGTAGGTTCAGATCAAGATTACAACTTATGTATTTGACATGAACTATTTCAGGGGTGGCATTAGCACTAGTTATAATGTCAGCTAATAATGCACAAGCTTTATGGAATGAAATATATATTTTACAGTTGTGTGTTTAGATTATTATTCTTTGGGGCTTTTGTTCCCTCATAATCACCAAAATATTTAGATGATTATAATGTTGCATGATGGAGTTGGTTACAAATTTTGAATGGATTTTTGAATAAATTTGTTTTAAAATATATGTGATCTTTTCTAACTGTAATTTTATTAAATTTAAATGTTGTTGCATGATATACTAGCCTTTAATATCAAATTGTGTTCAATTGTCGGATATATATATTTTTAAATCAATGCAAATCTCCTCAAATCCATATGCATGCACTTCATTAATGTAAATCAATTACATTAACTTAACTTGTAAGAGAAGTTAAAAATTTGACAAGGTTGAATGCCTCTATCAATTAGACATTTCATACCATATGATGTAAGCTAGTAGAAAAGCAACAAAGTGTTAAAAAATTTGCAATAAAAATTTTATATTTTAAAGCATTGATTTTTTCCTTATTTCTTATTTTCATCTATATTAAAATTGAGTATTCAATATTACTTAATATAAAAGGGATACCGTTTATATTTTAACAAATATACATGTTTGATATTGGATAGAAATCCAATTAAGTATTATTTTCAAAGGGTCGAATGACTATAAACAAAATGTTTTAGTTTTACAGGTAAAAGAACTGTTTCCAATTGGGTTATCAAATATAGGGATCCAATTTAAAATCATACATACTATGTAGATAAATAGGTACTCAAAGAGCACTAGAGTTATGAATCTATAAGATAGAATCCCTAACCATAGGAATGTTATAGGTTTCTAAGTCCTACAACTAAAATAAAGAAAGGAATACTACTATGTTTTTTAAATAAAGAGTGAAAAAACAAGGGGTGGATAAATACAAGGAGCATAATTACAATAAGAAAGTGTAATAAACCAAATAAAACATACATCTACTCTAGTTTACAAAAATGAATGATCAATCGTATATATAATAATAAGCATAAGATAAAGGACAAAGAGGGTTAGCAATACTTACATGCACACGTGACTGTTGATATGAATAATCATCCTGAAAGATAGCATCACTGAGAGAGAATCCATATGAATGGATAAGGAGAAAGATCAATAGGAATATCTCCAATCCTAACTCATTATGGTGACCGAAATGTAAGAGGGTAAGCTCTAGGACTCCAATTCCCATATATAAGTGGGAGATAAATTTAATATGTCAAGTGTGTAAGATAATGAATGATGATGTTGATAGAATGAAAATATGAAAAAAGTAAAAAGACTCGACAACATCGACTATGGTCGATGTTATCATACCCAAAAATTTGAACACCATCTTCCATGGTATATGGTGTTGTCTTTTGTTGTAATACTATAGTCAAAGGTGTAAATAATGGGTAATGGAAGATAAAGACATAATATAGATACATCGAAGATCCAAGATGATGAAAAGTAGTGCAAAGACCATGAATAAATGAGAGAAAGTAAGAATAATGGTGGTAAGTACATATGGTGAGTATGATGTCTGAACAAAGGGAAGAAATGAGGCAATGGTAAGAGAGCCATGGATGATAAGAAAATGTCTCAAATGTTGTGGTGTAGACAACATGACCAAGTCTTATAATACCCCAATCCCAACAATACCCATAAAGAACCATCTCAGGAGTAGAGTGCATTAGCAACCCTTACACAAAACAAAGTGTTAGAAAACAAATAAAATATGGTGTATACATATTTCCAAACCAAAGATCACCATGAGTCACAATAGTGAAACACAAGATGGTATTTGGAAAAATATATATGTAACACAAAATCAAAAGGACATTCTTAAACTAAGGAGATAAAATAAAGTAATGAAATGCTAAATAAAATATACTTGACTTATACTTATTTGTTTCTCTCGAATTTCATGCAAAGAGATAAATATCATGCTTGGTACTTGTTGGTTGTCAAACTTACACCCATGTCTTGGATTTGGTAGAACCGAGTAATTTTCAACAACAATGGGACTATATCCATTTTGTGGGACCTTGTGCGCTTGAGAAATACCTCCGGAGAAGGTTGGTTCATCTACCTATTTCTACTACTACTGCTACTCCTAATGTTGGAAGGGAAATTTAAGCTAAAAATTCCAAAGAACAAGGGATAGAGGGATAACAGGAAGGGAAAACTAAACTAAGGGAGGTGATAGCACCAGAAAAGGTGGGATGAACACTATCTAATCTAAGTTAAAATGAAGGAGAAATAATGAGGGGAGGATAGGCACTTATAACACAAATCAAAATGCATTTACACCATCAATTCCATGAAACAAAACTAGAAAATGGAGTTGTAAGGAACTTAAAGTGACATAGTAAGCACACAATGTAAAACAAAGGAAAGGACGAAGAACATAAACACATTAAGGAAAATAATATCCACAAAATAATGATTCTATTACTTCTAGAAATCCATAGTCAATTCTAATGGCATTTGCAGACTGATATTCACATGCATGAACCAGATCTAGAGGTCTATGACTCAAAATGTAGAGATATAGGATCCTTAGCAAATGCTAAAGGATGTAAAATGTCTAACCCTTTATAATGAGCCAATATCTTTACATTTATAGATGGATCGATGAGAGAAAGGAGGAGGGAAGTTTGATTTGAAAACTCAACTACCAACAATGAATGCCTAGAAATCTACCTGTGAATTGTCAAGTGCACTTCTCCATGTTTGTTTGGCATGTTGGAGAAGAAAAGGGGAAAGATATCAAGTGAATCAGGTGGTTGGAGCAATCATACCCTTCATTTATGGTGTGAAAGACATTTTATAGCTTCTCACCTACCAAATCCTGCTGAAATTTGAATTTGAATGGTATAGCATGTAGCCCACATTAGTAGCTTTTTGAAAAGTTTGGGTGCACAAGAACCTAAGTACTAGAACAAAATTTATGAATGTCAGAAGGTATGTAGTGTAAACTAGGCATGGAAGATAGGTAGCGCACGCGGATTGGCTAAATAAATTGACAACTATTGATTTATTTTTTCATTTATACCACGTGTCACCCACTAGTTTATTGTAAGGATTCAACACCTTGTTGACGTGCTTTATTTGGTTGCATTTAACAAACTTAAGGTCTGACACATAATACATGGAACAGAAGAAGGCATAAAGGTAGACTCGTGAAAGAATGAGGTACGAGAAGAAAACCCAAGGAATGCACACGTAAAGGTAACACACATAAGAGGAAATGGGAGAAATACCTAAAGAAGGAACATATGGTCAAGGTGTAACTATTACAAAGTGATGTGCGGGGCGCACAAGACTGCCAAGGACTTAGCTGATTTTGAAGCAAGTTCAAGTCACATGCATAAGATGCATGAACTGTAGGGAAGAAGGTGAATGCACAGAGGGTGCACGCAAGAGAAATAGAATAAAGAGGAAAAGGAAAATGAAAGGATGAAGAAAATTAAAAGCATGCAAGAGTACGTGAGGAATCTGCAATCATGAGAATGTTCCAAAGGATCAAATGAGGTACGTGTAACTTGTAACATAGAACCACAGATCTAGAATGTAAATACAAGTTACCTAAATAACTCTTGGATTTATTTGGATAACGATACCCTAGATAAATAATACTTAAGAGAAACACTAGAATATAATCAATAAAATAATAAATTAATCACATAACTCAGAGGTGTGTGGGAGGGATGATAGCTGAGGGGTGGATAACACCATTAACGAATTCAAAAAAGCAATGGGTAGATACTATGATGCTAATAAAGTGATATAAAAGGTATCACAAGGACGTGATGTCATGTAGTTTATGGACCTGAAGATATAAATAGATAAATTTCCAATGTATCTAAGGTAAGAAATTATGGTCATATAAACCCAAGCGGGAGGGATAAACACAATCATGATGAACAAGAGTAAAATAGGAGGTTGATGAAGTAGTTAATTTGCAAGAATCTTGTTAAAAAGGTGTTATCATTTTAATATTTTTTAGAGATTAATCTCTTCTTTGAAGGGAGGATAGGCATTTTGAGGTGCCACAAAATATTTTTTGGGGAAAGAGGTGGCATCATGAGATGCCCCAAAATACGTTTCAATCATGTTTGTAGTGTGGGTTAACATATGAATTTTATCTAGGATCTTTTGGTAATGAGGAACATCTAAATGGAGGAATTTAACATGAGATAAGATGTAGTATTCATTAATTTGATAAATTAAGTAGAATGACTAATCATGCCCTCATAATAAAGCTTATTGATCCCAAATGTAGTGTCTTATGTTATGACCACCATTTTACTAGAAGAGTGTAGGGATGATGGGTTTGTAAAACTATGTATGATATTAAACTCATAATTTTTAAGGGGGTTACAATGTCGATGATAACAACACATTACAAGAAAGATCCTCATATTAAGAAATAAGAGGAAATTTGTCCTAAGGTAGTAGAACTAGAGGAATAAGAGGGGAATTGCATTTGGTAAATGGTTTTAATTAGAAATTCATTAGATTCATCATCATCCGATGAGGCTAAAATAACCCGAATATTAGGTCTATAGTCATAAAACGTAGGGTATACGATGTTATCCAATGTAGAAGAGTGAAAATGTTAAAGTATATTTTATCAAAGGGGACAAATATATTCTAAGAATTTGGATTGGAATCATGTATACATCATTGGTTATTATGAGTAAATTTAATGCATTGGTATCTGTATAATTCAAATTGACACATGCAATGTTTCTAAGGTCATCAAAAAAAGATATTATAAGAACAAGGGTGATCAAGTATCATAATATTAGTGGGAATATTATTAGATCCGATGGTGATATAAAGAAAACTACAATTGATCTGATTTTGATGAGTTTTATCAAATATGTAGCAAGTGAGTGTGTTCTTATGGTCATCAACATAAAAGGTGGGATTTTTGATGAAATATAAAGAAGTGACATTGAATCTAGAGCCTTTATCCACTGATACACATCTCAATTGTGCATCATGAATGAGTACACTAATAAGGATTGGACGGTCATAAACATGGAAAATAATTTGTTGATGATCATATAATCTTTGGTAAATTCTTTGACTCTGGTTTAGAATTTTTAAAGGGACTAGTAGCTTGAATATTTTGGATTTTGAAGCTATGGAAAGATTGGAAAGAGGAAGGTTCATCCACCTCATCAAAGGCATCCTCTAAGTGATAGCATTATTACATGAAGAATGTTTGTTGTTCTGGAGAAGTATGCATGAGGTCCATTAGAAGGATTTTTCAAGTCATAGAATTGAGATCATTCATGCAATTATGTTTTGATCTACGATAGGTTCTTTAATGGTATCTAATAGGATGAGAAGTGGAGGAAAGAACCATGGCTAAATGAGGTTCATATGATTGAGAAACCTTATATTCGGATAGTGGAAGAGATTCCTTATAAGGATGTGTAAGGAAGATTTTTGATGTGTCTCTCCTAAGGGAGCAATATCATCATCAAATTTCTCATGAGAAGTATCAACGAGATTTTGATAATGAAACTAAGGGTTTTCAAGGTTTTTAGATGGGTTCCATATGTGAGGGATTATGTAGATAATTAACTCTAGTCACATTGACATATTGTGAATTAAGGTAGTTTTAATCATAAAACCCCTCAATAATATCAACAAAGTGGTTCGTAGGTGCTTTATTACTATTAGTCCTAGATTGGTTGTCCTCATGAGATCTGAAAAGAGATTTATATTTCTCTTAACCTTATTGAATAATAGAATTAATATCAAACTAGGGCCTGAGAGATTAATCAAGGGAAGCCTTATTAAGATCCCTACTATCCTCTTGGGAGTGGGTGATTTTTGCATGCCACCAATAAAAGAGGTCAAGATTAAAGGAAGTCAATTTATTAGTAGGAGCAAAAGTGTAAGGCATGGGGAGAAATTATAAAATCTCACCATGTAATAAGGGTCGGTAGTGTGGGATATGAAAAAAAATAGCTCAAGTATTGTTTCTTGAAGAAGAATGTGTGATAGATTTTCCGTTATAAAAGGATTGATATTTCATGTAGTTTGGCATGTATTTAAGGGTATTCAATGGCTTAGATGGTTGTTCGAATTATTGCATAAGATAATCCTTACCATCAATCATTTAGTTAAGTATGAAGTAATGATAGGAAATGATAACAAAGTGTTTATTATGGGAAAAGGAGCAATCAACATTAAAACCAAGAAAGATGAGAAGAAAGACATTATAGATTTTTATTATGTTCCTCTATTAAAAGAAAATGTAAATAATATTGAGCATTATTTAATGAAAAATGGATATAAATTGTAAGTTTAATAATATATGTGTGATATAGGAAAGAAAACAAGTAAAATTTATTTACAAAGCATGAAATTAAATAAACAAAATGTTTCCATTTAAAATTCAAATTGAATTTTCAGTAGTTCCATATTATCAAGTTATCACTATAGCAAATCCAGTAGGATAAAAAATCCAACAACGTATCAATGCAATGATATATAAATTGATATTTTTGATTAAAAAACCCATAATCTATCACCTTAGAGATGTATAAAAAAATGTAAATCAACTTGTTACAAGATCTCACTAAGGATAAATCTAATTTATAACTTCAAATCCAAATCCTATAAGATATTAGAAAGGTGATATTTAGAGTGCAAATTCTAAAAATACGTCTTCAATATGTCGCTTAGGATAAATATAAAGAACCAATTACACATAAAATTAAAATCCATCAAAAAATGCCTCAAAAAATTCACAAATTCTCACTCTAATGAAATCTTTAAATGCATTCAAATTTTTCATCAAATATTAATATTGGTTATGGATTTTATGGTTTGAGAGATTAATTTTTGTTGGTTTAAAATATTTTGTAGGAGAATAATATGAAAAATTGATTTCCATTAATAGATTATTCAAGAAATCCTTATGAAATATATATTATAGGAAAGAAACATAGAAAAAATTTCCCTATTAGAAACCCATATAGAGATAGAGATCCTCTTGAGATTGTTCACTTAGATCTATGTAAACATATGAAAACACCTACAAATAGAGGAAGCCTATATATTCATTGAATTCTTGTGATTATTGTAATATAAGGACTTGAAATTATTTCTTGAAGTACAAATCATAAATATTTGGTATATTCCAAAAGTTTAATTCCATTGCTAACAAAAAAATTGGTCATTATATAAAGGTTTCGAGATCAAACAAAGGAGAATAATATATATTAATTTTTTCATCAATTTGTAAAACTCATGGAATTAAGAAGTAATTTATAGTAATATATGTACACCTTAGAATAATTGTTGGGCATAGAGAAAAACTATAATTATCATTGAAATGGCCACACTTCCACGATAAGAATTGCTTTGAGAGATTTATGTAAGAAAAAAAGTCATGCTTTATCTAAACTATTTTCTCAAGGTTAGTGTTTGTATTTAATGTTTCAAACATTTATCTCTCCATAGGTGATATAGAATACTAATTATTTTGTATCTCTAAAGATAATATAGAACACTAATTATTTTCTCTTCAAATACAATATCATATTGTCTCTCATGATATGATATGTATTTAATATCGGATATAATATTTGTAACGTGTATGAATTTAACAAATACAAATATTGAAACAAAACATATCAATAAGATGAACAATAATGATAACTTATATATTATGAAGGCACACAAATTTTCAATAGTGAAAGAGAAATTATTGTTGAGGAACCTCAACAATGTTATTTCAAAATATAACATTGATTACATTTGAATACATTTCCTTATAGTAAAATATATTTATCCACAAAATCACACACTTTAGACATTATTTAGTCTCGGTCTCATAAACCTATTCATAAGATTTTTGAGTGAAGAAAATACTAATTAACCCGTGTCCTTTGGCCATTTTACTTTATTTTCTTCGTCATTGCTAACCTCCCACATCTACTCGCTAGTAGTTTTTACCATTTGGTTTCATTCTATCTTTGAATGGGGTTCCTATCCTAGTACTGGGGTGCCCCTGGTGCCGTAGTCCCATTTGGGACACCCTGAGCCTTTTTACACTTTCCAACCACTCTTTGTGTTAGGAAATAAGGGATAAATAATGCAGAACAATCCCTCATAGAATCACAACAATAGAATTAATACGTAGAAAATATCATAGATCTCAAATAAAAGTGTAGACTAAAATAACACAACACAAAGAGACAATATTTAATGTGGTTCACCCAATTTGGGCTACGTCCACCAAGAATCACTTGCTTAGATTTTATTACAACCCACCACTCTCTCAATACAATACCCAGATTTGTTTGGAGCTATGCTCAACAAACTTGTTGGCTTGGAAATTTTTCTTGAGCTAAAATTTAGGGTTTTTCATGCCTCACCAATGCACTATGGGAATCTAAGTCCCTCTAATTTGAATGGTTCAACTTTACATATTTGTGCATGTCAAAACAGGTGGATTTCAATGGTGGTTTTTCAACTAGAGATCCATAGGGGCACTCCACTGACCCTATGGAAAAGCCTGCAATTTCTTGCTAGGGTAAAAATTGGTCTGAGAGTGGGAAGAGGGGAGTGGAGAATGAAGACAAGTGAGATCAATGATGAAGGTAGGACAATAGAGGTATAGTCCGCATACATTGATGAAACAAGGTTCACAACATGCATTAGATATTAGAGGAATGGACAAATTTACAAAACCCTAGCTACAAGACTGAAAAGAAACCCTTGGGCACAAAGCACCAATTCATTTATTCATCAAAGAGACTTAAAATAACTTATTTTCTTATTGAAACCAGATTAAAAACTTGTACAATGAATGGAAATAGAGGAAAATTGCAGAAAAAGGAAGAATAGAAGAAGATTGACTATCGTTTTTTGTCCTCTGGGTTCGCAAAATGCATTTACAAGTGACTCCAAATTCAATTTCCAACCCATAAAATGACTTCTAGAGGAAATCAAATAGCCCAAAAGAGGCAATTACAATTTCCCAAGGCATCCAAGAAATTGTTTCCATCGAATCCATCATTCCCCAGGCACATTTCTGGTTCTTGATTTGCTGAGAGAAACGAATTTTTGGTGGGAAATGCCAGAGAATTCATAATTATAGCCGTTACAAACTTTGCGGGTTTGAATATGAACTATTAGATTCATTTTAGCGTAACTTTAAATGCTTGAGCCATCCACATGTGGCAAAAGGTGATTGGAGTGGTTTCGGAGAGTGTCTTTTAATTTATAACTTTTTCCAAATTTGGCAATTCGAACAATTTCCTCTACTGGCCCGATTTGACTTTTCAAAGAGGACACGTGGCACCATTTGATTTGATACAGGGTCGTGGCTCAAATTATAACATTTCAAAGCTTTTTTGGAAAAAGGCTCAAAATCACAGTAAACATCGGTCGGCCCACCTATCCCACACTGAACACGTCGTCGGCCCGCACTGTCATCGAATTATCCACGTGTCAGCATTTTAACCTTCAGGATCCACTGCGTGCACATGTCACATTGCACGCAGGCCCGCATTTTTCATGTTGGCCAAACATTTCATTGGTGGGCCATCACAAGATGATTTAGAGGATTTTATCCCTTTGACGAAAATGGAATCAAGAATCATAAATTTCTCTCTAACCCGCATTCCCGTGTGACATATGGCAACACTTGATTCTCTGAGGGAATCATGTACAACTTTTTACTTTTAGGATTCCGAAGGCTAAAAACTTGAAAATTTTTTGGACTCACCGAAGGGCCCATCACCCATGTTTTGACTGGTCAATAGGGACATGTGGCACCATTCAATTGATTCAAAGAAATACGGGAGTGCAGCTTGATTCATTTCTTGTTAACTTTTAAGCCAAAAAGACTTAAAGTTTTAAAATCCTCTGTCGACCCATGCTCTCCAATGCTTTGAATTTTCAACATTAGAACGGACACGTGGAAGCATCCGGTTGGTTGCCAAGATCAAACCTTATTATTTTCTCCTGCTCCAAACATCAGGCTCACGGGTCTATATCACCAATTGCACTATTTTTTTCGAAAAAAGTACAAGTGATTCAAAGAAATCTCCTCAGCCCTGCACTAGTCCGTCTTGGGAAAAAAATGCAACTTAGGTCCGTCGAGCCAAATCTTGCAAAATACAATGAGTTAGAATGACATCTTTACCTTTTTGGAAAGGGGGAGAAATTTCCCATCTATTAAAGTAGGATTAAAACATCTTTGGGTCCTTGGAAATTACCAAAAATTCAAAATAATTAGATTTGACCATTTTCAAAAGGTACTAACTCAAAAATTTAGGTTTAGATTTGGAAGAATGAAGGAAATGTTTGAGGGAGCAACAACTGGCTCTAGCTTAGGGAAATGATATGGCTTGAATAAGGAGAAAACATGGCACGAGGATCCAGAATCACAAGTTTTAAACATATAATCGCTATGACCAGTGCCTTATCCATTGGGCCTTACAGAGTTATGTACAAATTTTGAAGAAAGAGAGAAGGAAGAAGAGGACACACAACCAAAAACACACCAAAACAGAAAGGGGAAAACCAAAAACACACAATAGAAAAGGGAAAAAAAAAAACTATGATACAAGGTGAGGGACAACTCACTTTCACTGATGATATAGCTTCAAATATTGCCCACTTCTAGGAAATCCTAATGGAGTTCCATCCAAGTATGATAAGAGAAAAACATTCTCTCCATAAGTTCCATGAATTTAAAAAGGACCTAACCATAAACAATCAAATTTTCCATGACTGCCCTTTGGTTCTCTTCTCTTGTCCCAAAGTAAGACAAAGTCTCCAATTCTAAACTCTCTTTCCTTGGTCCTTTTGTCAAATATTTTCTTTACTTTCAATAGCTGTTCTTTGATTATGTCCACCACCTAAGATCTTCTTTCTTCCAACTTTTCAAGAAAGAGGATTCTTTTGTCAATAGAGTCCTTGTATTGGCCATCCTCCACAAATTGAAGTAATTTGAGAGTTGGCATTTCAATTATGATGGGGATATCTACTTCAATTCCATACAATAGCTGAAAGGGTGATGTGCTTATGGCCTTCTTAGGAGTGATCCTATCAGCCCACAAGGCATCATACAATCTCTTGTGCTAATTCCTTTGTTTCTCATCAACAAGATTTGTAACAATGGTCACAATGTTCTTGTTACTTGAATCAGCTCTACCATTTCCTTGTGGACAATATTAAGAAGAATGGCTAGAGATATTCCAAAACTATAATAGAACTCTGTCAGCTCCTTTGAAGAGAAATCAGTAGCATTGTCTACAACAATCTTCTGAGTCACTCCAAAATGAACAATGATGTATTCCTTGATGAAGCTGCATACCACTTCAGAGATAGCTTGTTTGGTTGGAATGGATTCTACCCATTTGGTGAAGTAGTTTGTGGCAGTGAGCACATAAGTATGCCCTACATCTTAAGAGGATTCAAACACACCAATGAAGTCCAGACCCCCATTGTTGAAATGGTTCTTCAATGATTACAGGCCTGAGTGGAAATGCAGCTAATTGTGGTTTTCCAACAAATTGTTGGCATGCTTTGCATTTGGGAAACCCAACTTTGAGTATCAGCCTCTAAAAAGAGAAGGCCAATAATATCTACCTCTTAGAATCTTGTGAGTAGTGACCATCTTAAGAATGTGTCCACCACATGCTTGGTCATGATAGGCCTTAAGCAACTTTCCTTGTTGCTATTTATCAACACATCTAAGGAAACATCCATCCATCCTCTTATTGTAAAGTGCACGATTCTAGATTACATACTTGGTTGCATTTAACTTGATAGTTATTCTTTGATTGTAGTCAAGATGAGGGGGGAATTTTCCATAAGTGAGTAGAAAAGAAATATCTACAACCACTCATCAGTAGTGGTTACAAAGAGGACTTGAGGGTAGCCTTATGAGTAGGTTGGACAAGTGACATATTTCTCTACATGTTGAGATTTGAGAGTTTCATCTTCAGAAATCAACTTGCAAAAGTAATTCCCTCTTACCAGATTAGAGGGCCTAAAATCTAGATCATACTCCTGAGTCTTTACAATCCAATTTCCTCTTTTGGCTCCATGATCTTGTTGGGTCATAATGGACTTGATTGCACTTCCAGGGACCATCACCACAATATAAGAATTAAGAATGTAGAACCTGAAGTTCTTCACAGCCTTAACTATTGCATATCCATGCTTTCTCCAACTTGATTGTAGTTTAACTCATGTTTCTTCAAAGGGAAGCTCATGAAGGCAATAGTTTCTTCCAAATATTCATCATTCTTCTGAACAAGGATAACAGAAAGAGTGTGTTCTGAGGCATAGTAGTACATGATGAAATCCTTTTTGAAATCAGGGGATACAAGGGTTAGAGATTTGGTAATAGCTCTCTTGATCTCTTCAAATGTAGTTTTCCCTTCTTGGCTCCATTTGAAACTTGTTTGAGGCTTCATCACAGAGGTGATGTGCTTTATCAGTTCAGCAAACTTAGGGACAAAGTGGTGAAGAAAGTTTACCTTCCCAAAGAATGAGTGCACTCCTTTCTTACTGGTGGGAATAGATAGTGCTTGAATAGATTTAACCCTCTCAGGGTCAATGTGTTCTCCATGTTTGTTCACATTGTGACCCAAAAACTTGCCTTCTATGACTCCAAAGATGCATTTCTTGGGATTCAGTGATATGCCATGTTTCCTACACCTTGCAAGAACTTGTTCCAAATGACAGAGGTGTTCTTCCCTTTTCATTGATAATACAGTGAGGTCATCAAGGTATATGACAATGCAACGCTTTAGATCTTTGAAGGCTGAGTCCATTTTTCTTTGGAATGTAGCTCCTACATTGATTAGGCCAAAAGACATTTTGCTATAAGAAAAAGTTCCCCAAGGAGTTGTGAAAGTAGTTTTGCTACAATCTTCTTCTGCCACTTTTATTTAGTTGTACCCTAAAAACCCATCAAACAAAGAAAGCATCTCAGATCTAGTGACTGCTGAAAAATTTGATCCATAATTGACAGAGGGTAGTTGTCCTTGAGTTAGGCTTGATTCAAATTTTGAAATTCAACACAAATTTTTATCTCACCATTCTTCTTCCTCAATGGCACAATGTTATCCACCCATGTTGAGTGATGGATGGGAAAGATGATTTTTGCATTCAGCATCTTGGTCACTTCTTCCTTGATGATGTCAAAAATCTTTAGGTTATAGGCCCTTTGCTTCTTCCTGAAGGGCTTAGCTCCTTGCTTCAAAGGAATAGAATGGTGTATTTCCTTCGGTTGGAAAGATTTGAGTTCTTCATAGGAATAAGCCAAAACATCAGAGTACTTCTTGAGCAGAGCAACAAACTTTCTTTTTTCTTCAGGTGAACAACATTTTCCAATATTGACCATTGTTGGATCTTCTGAAGTACTAATTTTTTCTTTGTCGAAATCAGATGGACACTGAGAAGATAGCTTTTCTTTCTCTTGAATGAATCTATCATGCTTATCAAATAGGTCTTCCAAAGAAAGTAAGCCTTTGGTAATCTTCTTGTCTTTCAGTCTGATCATGTCCTCATCATCAACTCTTTCAATTCCATCAATTTCCTCTTCAACAATAGGTTCTTTATGTGGATTGATACTTCCTTCAAAGAAGAGATTATAGAAATTGTCTCTTTTCTCCAAGAAGGGCAAAATTTGATTGTCATCATTGAATACCTGCCAATGATCTTCATTATGAGGAACACTAGGTCTTAATACCATCTCAATGGTCACTTTATCTTTGCCAAAAGAAGGATGAGGTGTTAGTAAAGAAGATGAAACTGCAATAGAATCTACTCTTTCATTTTGTTTCCTTGGGATGGCTTCAATATAGAATGCATCAAAGGATTCAATATAATCCCAAACTTCATTTCTGTAGTGCTTGAGCCTTGGATTTTTTACTTGATATTGTTGGCAAATTTGATTCCCTATCACCTCTACATCACCAAGGCATCTCAAATTTTTTATTCCCATTCCTTCTACAACAATCATGCCCAAAATAAGGGCTTCATATTCTACTATATTATTTGTGTTATCAAACTACAGTTTGTAAGAAAAAAGATGTATTTCCTTTGAAGGAGAATATAGAACAACACTAGCTACTGAACCTACCCTGGAATGAATTCCATCAAATTCCATTGTTTGAATTTTATTTTCCTCTTCCTCCATGAGAATTGGCAAGTTTTCATCCTTTCTTGATGTGAGAAAGTAGTTTCCTAACTCAAAATATTGAAGGAGAATGTTAGCTCTTGGATCATCAGACTTCTTCACTGTGAGTTTCATCTTTCTTACAGGAAACAACCTCTTCATTTCACCTTTGACTGGGATAGTTGTATATGACCAATCCATTTTTATCTCTCCACCTAGGTCTCTACAAAAACTTCTTCTCAACAACATGTAAAAAGATGCTGGGATGTCTGCCACTAAGATAGTTAAGAGCACCTTCTTGTCAGGGAAGTCAGCCAAAGCTACTCGTGCATTTTATATCTAATCAATGGCACTTGTTTATATTCCATTGAATATCAGGCTTCATTACTCTAGTCAAGGTTAATCCAAGGGAATTTACAACTTTTAGGAGCATTACATTATCAGAGGCTCTAGAATCAATGATACAATTATTCAACTCAAAGACATTTATGAGGAGAGACAAGTAGAAAGGCTCAACCCTAGTTGTTTTAGAAGCATTGAGAGGTAAAATGTTTTTAGATAGAGGTATGGATGGTGTTAGAATAATTCCTTTATAAATGGGACTTGAAGACATAGGACCACTACCCTGGACTACATTGATGAATCTATCAAATTAAGCAGGGTGTGTTTGTAGGTATTATAACTCTAAAAGTTGGACTTTGGATTTGCTTACATGCTCAACAAATTCAAATAGGAAAGTGTTAGATGAGGAGAAAGTTCTTGAAGTGGAAGAGGGTTTACATGGCAAGGGTTTTGAAGGAACCTTGGATGTTTTGGATGATGGATTCTCTCCCAAAGGTGAAGTAGTCAGTTTAGCATAAGGTGAAGATGCAACTTTTGGTTTAACTTTAGGTATCTTTGTAGAGACTCCAATAGAAGGGAAAGTGTTCCTAATAAATTGAGAACTAGAAGAAGGAACAAAAGACTCACTTGGTATGGTATCATGGTCTTTGGCAACAACCAAATCTGGTTTTTCTTTGGCAGAATCCATGGAAGGTGGTAGTGGAGAACCTTTACTAATGATTGTCTTTTATGTGACCTCTGAAATAAATCTTCTTCGGTCTTCTTCTCCTTCATAGCCATTGAAGATGGAGTGTTTTTATTGGATTGTGTTATAGTGAATACAACACATGAGAAACTTAGGGATTCTTCGTCCTCTTCTTCATCATCATCAATAAACTCAAACTGGCCATTGTGCATATCAAATTCTTCATCTTCAAGATAGCTTTCATAATCTTTTGCATTTTCTCCCTTGGGTTCATCAACTTCAACTTATTCTCCTGATTCTCTGGCTTTACAAATAGCATTAATTTTTGGTGATTCTAGAGCAAGTTGATGAGGAGGTAGTGCAATCCTTTTCCTATTAGGGAAATTTGGTCTTCTTGGAGCATTTCTCATTATAATTTGTGACATATACTTATTTAAGGTAACTAAGTCATTTTCCATTTTTTGGAACATTGGATTTGTTGTGACTAAACTAGAACTCTTTCCCTTTTGCTTCCCATTTGGACCTTTCACCTTTCTAGATAGAATTAGGTCATCATCAGTCTCAATTGTAAAGTCTCTAGCATCCCTCAATGTTCTTGGTTGGGATCTTTTGAGGAAGAAGCCAACTTCTGGTGGAAAGGATTTGATGAAGAATGTCTTCAAGTTATTTTTAGGAGGAATTATATCTTTAGGGATTCTTCTTGTTAATCTCTCAAACCTTGCTACAAAATCTCTCATGGACTCAAAGACTTCTTTCTTCATTTGCACCAATTGGACCAGCAGGTCTTGAAAATATTTTTTGCTCTTGAATATGCTTTCAAATGCACTCCTTATGTCATCACACCCAATAATAGATCTTAGAGAAAGCATGTAAAACAATTCAGCAGCCTTCTCTTGAATTGATTCCACAAAGAGTATAACTGATACATTTTCATCTTCAACCCCCAACACACCACAAGTAGTGATGAATGCTACTACATGTTCTTCAGGGAGTTGAGAACCATCTCCTTTAAATTTACGGAAGTTATTTCTTGAACCTCGTGGAAGATCATGGAGTGGTTGTTGGAGAGAAAGTGGGCCAATGTTTCTTCCCCATGACACATTTGGTCGATTTGCTTCATGTGCATTATCACCCATTCTATTTCTATTTCTAGCTTCATGAGTAGCTAGGGCTTCCTCTCTTTCCTCTGCCTCTATTTGGAGTCTTTAAATCTCCTCAAGTTGAGCCCTGATCACCTCTTATCTATCAAATTGAAATCTTACCTCTGCTTCTTCTCTCTCAAGTTCTTTAAAAGTAGGATCAAACACTCCTTGCCTCAACTATCGAGTATACCTTCTATCAGCTAGCTTGAAGGCTTATTATCTTATTTGAGGTGCCAAGATTTGTCTTTGCTCCTCTAACTCAACAACAAGTTCTTCTTCTTGATCCAATATTCTTGAGGAAATAGAGTAATGGTTTACACTCTACCTATTATGCTAAATAGCTTCCCTCAGGTTAGAAATGATATCTTCTTGACTATGAAAGAAAAAGGTAAGTCTCTAAACAAGAGGATTTTCTAGGATAGCCATGATTTTTATCCATGTGGATCACAAGAAAATTCAGATTTTCAACAAACTCAATGATATATTATGACCTTGTGGTCATTTCTAGGGTGTAGATGCTGCAAACTCTACCCCATAGTGGGTGCCAAAAATATTTGGCCTGGAAATTTGTCTTTAGGGAAAATTTAGGGTTTTCCTCACCAACACTATGGGAATATAAGTCCCTCTACTTTGAATGGTGTAGCTACCATATTATGCATGTAAAATAGGTGGATTCAATGGTAGTTTTTCAACCAAAGATCCATAGGGGCACTCCACTGACCCTATGGCAAAGCCTGTAATTTCTTGCTAGGGAAAAAATTGGTCTGAGAGTGGCAGAGGGGAGTGAGAATGAAGACAACAATATCAATGATGAAGCTAGGAAATTAGAGGCCCACATACATTGATCAGAAGGTTCACAATATGCATTACATATCAAAAGAAGAATAAATTTACAAAACCCTAGCTAGAGGACCTAAAAGAAACCCTTGATCACAAAGTAACAATTCATTTATTCATCAAAGAGACTTAAAAATCCTTCTTTTCTTATTGAAACCAGAGTAGAAACTTGCACATTGAATGGAAATAGAGGAAAATTGTAGAAAAAGGAAGAATAGAAGAAGATTGACTATCGTTTTTGTCCCTTGTTAACAAAATGCATTTACAGTCTTCAAATTCAATTGCCAATCCATGAAATGACTTCCAGAGGACATAAAATAGCAAAAAATAGGTAGTTACAACTTCCCAATGCATATAAGAAATGGTTTCCATTGAATCTAATCATTCGGGCTGTTTTTGGTTCTTGATTTACAGAAAAATGGCTTTTGGCGGGAAATGCCAGAGAATTCATAATTATAGTCATTACAAAATTCATGGGTTTGAATATGAAATGATAGATTCATTTTCATAATTTTAAACTTGAGCCATCCATGTGACAGAATGTGATTGGAGTGGTCATGGAGAGCACCTTTTAATTTTATAACTTTTTCCAAATTTGGTAATTCAGAACAATTTCCTCCGCCGGCCTGATTTGAATTTTCATAGAGGACACATGGCACCATTTGATTTGATACGGGGTCACTGCATAAATTATAACATTTCAAAATTTTTTTGGAAAAAGGTTCAAAATCACAAAAACCTCTACCAACCTGCATCGCACTCAAACATAGCTCAAAGTTACAAAAAACTCCGCTGGCCCGCATGAACACGTGGCACTGTTTCATTAGTAATGGGATCGCGAGCTGATTTAGAGTATTTTATCCCTTTGGTGAAAATGAATCAAAATCATAAAGTTCTCTGCTAACCCGCATTCTCGTGTGGACACGTGGCAACACTTGATTCACTACGGGGGTCATGTACAACTTTTTACTTTTAGCACCGAAGGCTAAAAACTTGAAATATCACCGTAGGCCCATCACCTTCTTTGACCAGTCAATAGGAACACGTGGTACCTCTTGATTCACTACAGAATTGTGGCTTGATTCATCTCTTTTAACTTTTAAGCCAAAAAGACATTTTTAAAATCCTTCGTCGACCCGTGCTCCCTGTCCAACTTTTCACAATTAGAACGCACATGTGGTAGCTTTCGGTTAGTTACGGGGATCAAACCTTATTATTTTATCCACTCCGCTTGGGCTCGTGGGTCCGCCATCGCCAATTGTAACTTTTTCCAAAAATACAAAGTTGCAAATAAATATCCTCAGCCCCACCGGTTCGCCTTGGGAAAAAAATGCAACTTAGGTCTGCCGAGCCAAATCTTGCAAAATACAAGTTAGAATGACTTCTTTTCCTTTTTAGAAAGGGGAAGAAATTTCCCATTTGATGAAGTAGGTTCCAAACATCTTTGAGTCCTTGGCAAGTACCAAAAATTCAAAATATTCAGATTTGACCATTTTCAAAGGGTACTAACTCAAAAATTTAGGTCTAGACTTGGAAAAATGAAGGAAAATTTGATTGAGGAGACAACATAGTTGGTTCTAGTTTGGGGACATGACATGGATTGAGCAGGGAGAAAAACATGGCATGAGGATCCAGAATCACAAGTTTCGAAGACATATAGTATTGACCAGTGACTTATCCGTTGGGCCTTGCACATTCATATATAACTTCCGAGGGAAAGAAAGAAGGAAGGAGGGGACACGCAAACCAAAAAAACACACAGAATAAAAAAGGGGAAAACTAAAACACATAGTAGAAAAAGGGTAAAAACAAACCTATGGTACAAGGTGAGGGAAAAACTCATTTTCACTGATGATAGAGCTTAAAATATTGCCCGCTTATAGGAAATCCTAATGGATTTCCATCAAAGTATGATAAGAGGAATACATTTCTCACCACAAGCTCCATGAATTTGAAATAGACCTAGACATAAGGAGTCAAACTTTCCATGACTTGCCCTTAGGCTCTCTTCACTTGTCCCACAATTACGACAAGGTCTCCAACTCTTAACTCCCTAGCATTGGTCCTTTTTATCAAAGAGTTTCTTCACTTTCAACTGATGTTCCCTAATTTTGTCCACCACCAGAGATCTATTTTTCTTCCAAATTATCAAGAAAGAGGATCCTTTTATCAATGGAATCTTTATATTGGCTGTCTTCCAATGTTTGCAGCAACTTGAGAGATGACATTTCAATTTTGATTGGGATCTCTACCTCAACTCCATACAACAACTAAAAACGTGATGTGTCAATTGCCTTCTTGGGAGTGATCCTATCAGCCCACAATGCATCATACAACCTCTTATGGAAATTCCTTTGATTATCATGTACAAGCTTGCGAAATAATGGTCACAATATTTCTTGTTGCTTGACTCAGCTTGACCATTTCCTTATGAATAATAGTCAGAAGAATGAGATAGAGGAGATTCCAAAGCCATAAAAAAAAAATTTTTCAGCTCCTTTAAAGAGAAATAGGTGGTATTGTCTACAATAATCTTCTAAGGCACTCTAAAAGGGAACTATGATGTATTCTTTGATGAAACTGCATACTACTTCGGAGTTAGCTTGTTTTGGTTGGGATGAATTCCAACCATTTGGTGAAGTAGTATTTAGCAGTAAGCACATAAGTATGACCAATACTTGAATGAGGGTTCAAAACACACCAATGAAATCCATCCCCCATTGTTGAAATGGTTCTTCAATGAGTCACAGGCCTAAGAGGCAATGCAGCTAACTGTGGTTTTACAAAAAATTATTGGCATGCTTTGCATTTAGAAACCCAATTCAGATTATCAACAAAAAGAGAAGGACAATAATACCTACCTCTGAGAATTTTGTGGGCAGTGACCATTGTTGAGAAATTTCCACCACATGCTTCGTCATGACAGGCCTTAAAAAACTTTCCTTGTTGCTCTTTATCAACACATCTAAGGAAACAACCATCCAGCCCTTTCTTGTAAAGTGCATGATTCCAGATCACATACTTGGTTGCCTTCAGCTTGAGAGTTCTTATTTGCTTGTAATCTGAGATGAGAGGGACATTCTCCATAAGTGAGTAGAAAGGAAATATCTGCATACCACTCATCAGTAGTGGTTACAAAGAGAACTTGTGGGCTAGTCTTCTGAGCAGGTTGAACAAGTGACATCTTTTTCTCCATGCTGAAGCTTTGAGAGTTTCATCTTCAGCAATCAACTTTCACAAACCATTTCCTCTTACCAGATTAGAGGGCCTAATCTCTAGGTCATACTCTTGAGTCTTTGCAATCCAATTTCCTCTTTTGGCTCTAGGATCTTGTTGGGTCAAGATGGACTTGATTGCACTTCTCAGGGACCATCACCACAGTATGAGAATTGAGGATGTAGAACCTGAAGTTCTTCACAGCCTTAACCACTGCATATGCATGTTTCTTCCAATTGACTGTAGTTTAACTCATGCTTCTTCAAAGGACAACTCATGAAAGCAATAGGTGCTTCCAAACCTTCATTATTCTTCTGGACAAGGACAACAGAGAGAGTATGTTCTGAGGCATAGTAGTACATGATGAATTCCTTTTTGAAATTTGGAGATACAAGGGTTGGAGCTTTAGTAAATATCTCTTCTTGATCTCATCAAATGTTTTTCCCCATCATGGCTCCATTTGAAACTTGCTTGAGGCTTCATCATGGAGGTGATATGCTTTGTCAGTTCAGCAAACTCAGGGACAAAGTGGCGAAGAAAGTTTACCTTCCCAAAGAATGAATGTCACTCCTTTCTTGCTTGTGGGTAGAGATAGTGCTTAAATAGCTCTTACCCTCTCAGGGTCAATGTGTGCTCCATGTTTGTTCACAATATGCCCCAGCAACTTGCCTTTTATGACTCCAAAGATGCATTTCTTAGGATTCAGTGATATGCCATGTTTCCTACATCTTGCAAGAACTTGCTCCAAATGGAAAATGTGTTCTTCCCTTTTTCTTGAAAAAACTGTGAGGTCATCAAGGTATATGACAATGCAATGTTTCAGGTCTTTGAAATCCAATTCCATTGCTCTTTGGAATGTGGCTCTTGCATTGATTAGGCCAAAAGGCATTATGCTATAGGAAAAAGTGTCCCAAGGAGTTGTGAATGATGTTTTGTTACTACAATCTTCCTTTACCAATTTGATTTGGTTGTACCCTGAAAAACCATCAAGCAGGGAGAGCATCTCAGATCCAGTGACTACTTGTAAAATGTGATCCATGATTGGCAGAGGGTAGTTGTCCTTGAGTGAGGCTTGATTCAAATTTTGGAAGTCTACACATATCCTTATCTCACCATTCTTCTTCCTCACTGGCACAATGTTAGCCACCCATGTTGAGTGATGGATGGGAAAAATGATTCTGGCATTCAGCATCTTGGTCACTTCTTCCTTGATGATGTCAGCAATCTTTGGGTTATAGGGCCTTTTCTTCTTCCTAAAGGGCTTAGTACCTTGCTTCAAAGGAATGGAATGGTGCATTTCCTTTGGTTGGAAAGATTTGAGTTCTTCATAGGAGTAAGTCAAAACATTAGATTACTTCTTGAGCAGAGAACAAACCTTCTCTTCTCTTCAGGTGAACAACATTTGCCAATGTTAACCATTCTTGGATCTTCTGAAGTACCAATGTTTTCTTTATCAAAATCAGATGGACACCAAGAAGATAGATTTTAATTCTCCTTGAATGAATCTGTCATGTTTGTCAAACAGGTCTTCCAAAGAGACTAAGCCTTTGGGAATCTTGTTGCCTTTCAGTCTGATCATGCCCTCATCATCAAATCCTTCAATTCCATCAGTTTCTTCTTCAGTTACAGCTTCCCTATGTGGATTTACACTTCCTTCAAAGAAGATATTATTGAAATTGTCTCTTTGCTCTAAGAAGGTAAAATTTGATTGTCATCATTGAAGACCTGCCAATGATTTGCATTATTAGGTACACTAGGTCTGAATACCATCTCAATGGTCACTTTATCTTCACCAAAATAATGATGAGGTGTTAGTAAGGAAGCTAACACCGCAAGGGAATGAGCCTCTTCATTTTTCTTCCTTGGGATGGCTTCAATAGAGAATGCATCAAAGGATTTAATGCAATCCCAAACCCTATTTCTGTAATGTCTGAGCCTTGGATTCTTCACTTGGTATTGTTGGTGAATTTGTTTCACTATCACCTCTGCATCACCAAGACATCTCAGCTTCTTGATTCCCATGTCCTTTTGAAACACTCATGCCCAAAATAAGAGCTTCATATTATGACTGTATTGTTTGTATTATCAAACTACAGTTTGTAGGCAAAAGGATGCATCTCATTGGAAGGGGAATACAGAACAACACCAGCTCCTGAGCCTGCCCTGGAATGACTGCCATCAAAATCCATTGTCCAAATTTGATTTTCTTCTTCCTCCATGAGAAGTGGCAAGTTTTCATATTTTTGTGATGTGAGAAAGTAGTTTCCTAAATCACAATCTTGAAGGAGGATGTTGGCTCTTGGATCATCAGACTTCTTCACTATGAATTTCAGATCTTTCTATTACTAGCAGTAACTTCTTAATTTCACCTTTGACTGGGATAGTTGTAGATGACCAATCCATTTTAATATCTCCACCTAGGTCTCTACAAAAACTTATGCTCAGAAGCATGCCAAAATATGCTGGGATGTGTGCCAATAAAATAGTTAGGAGCACTTTCTTGTTAGGGAAGTCATCCAGAGTTACTTGTGCATCCTTTATTCTTCCTATTAGTGGCACTTGTTAAGATTCCTTTGAGTAGCAAGCTCCATTTACTCTAGTCAAGGTTAGGCCAAGAGCATTTTTAACTTTGAGTGGCATTACATTATTAGAAGCTCCAGATACAATGATACAATTGTTCAACTCAAATCCATTTATGAGGAGAGACAAATAGAAAGGCTCAACCCTAGTTGTTTTGGAAGCATTGAGGGCTAACATGTTTTGAGATGGAGATGTGGATGGTGTAGGGAAGAATTCCTTTAGAAATTGGACTTGAGGATATAGGGATACTACCATGAACTACATTGATGAATCTGTCAAATTGGGCAGGATGTGTTTGTAGGTATTCTATCTCTGAGAGTTGGACTTTGGTCTTGCTTTCATGTTCCACAAAGTCAAATGGGACAATGTTGGATGAGGAGGAAGTTCCTTAAGTGGAGGAGGATTTACAAGGTAAAGGATTTGGAGGAACCTTAAATGTTTTGGATGTTGATATTTCTCCCAAGGGTGAAGCAGTCAGTTTAGAAGTAGGTGAAGGTGTAACCTTTGGCTGAACTTTAGGTATTTTTGGAGAAACTCCGATGGAAGGGAGAGTGTTCTTAACAACTTGAGAACTAGAAGAAGGAATAAATGACTTACTTGTTATAGCAGCATGATTCTTGGCCATAACCAAGTCTGATTTTTCTTTGGTAGAATCCATGGAAGGTGGTAATGGAGAACCTTTACTGATGATTCTATTTTGTGTGACCTCTGAAGTAGAATCTTCTTTGGTCTTCTTCTCCTTTGTGGCCACTGAGGATGGATTTTTTTCTTGGACTGTGCTCTGGTGAAAACAACACATGAGAAACTTGGGGCTTCATTCTTCATCATCATCAACAAACTCAAACAGGCCATTGTGCATATCAACTTCTTCAACTTCGAGGTAGCTTTCGTAATCTTCTGCATTTTCTCCTTCAAGGTTCATCAACTTTAGCTTCCTCCCTTGGCTCTCTGGTGTCACAGATAGCATTGACTTGTGGTGCTTCTAGAGCAAGTTGGTGAGGAGGTGGTGTAATCCTTTTCCTATCAGGAAAGTTTGGTCTCCTTGGAGCATTTCTCATTGTGATTTGTGACAGCTTTCTTCTTCAAGGCAACCAAGTCATTTTCCATTTTTTGGAACATTCGATCTATGGTGACTGAACTTGAACTCTGACCCTTTTTCTTTCCATTTGGGACCTTTTACCTTTCCAAAAAGAATTAGGTCATAATCAGTCTCAATTGCAAAGTCTTGAGCATCCCTCAATGTTCTTGGTTGGGCTCTTCTGAGGAAGAAACCAACTTCTGATGGCAAGGCACTGATGAAGAACCTCTTCAAGTTGTTTTCAGGAGGAACCACATCTTTAGGGATTCTTCTTGTCAATCTGTCAAACCTTGCTACAAAATCCCTCATAGACTTCAGAGACTTCTTTCTTCATTTGCAACTAATTGAACCAACAAGTCTTGACAGTCTTCTATGCTCTTGAATCTACTTTCAAATGCACTTCTTATTTCATCCCAGCCAGTAATAAATCTTGGGGAAGCATGTAAAACCATTCAACAACTTTCTCTTGGAGTGATTCCATAAAGAGTCTAACTAACACATCTTCATCCTCAACCCCCAATACACCACAAGTAGTGATGAATGCTGCTACATGTTCTTCAGGGAGTTGAGAACCATCTCCTTTAAATTTGGGAATTTTTTTTCTTGAGCCTCTAGGCAGATCATGGAGTGGTTGTGGGAGAGCAAGTGGACCAATGTTTCTTCCCCATGTCACATTTGGTCTACATGAACTTCACGTTCATGATCACCCATTCTATTTCTATTTTGGGCTTCTTGTTAGCTAGGGCTACTTCTCTTTCCTCTACTTCTACTTGGAGTCTTTCAATCTCCTCAAGTTGAGCCCTGATCACTTCTCTTTTAAATTGAACTCTTCTCTTTCTAAGCTTTTCAAAAGTAGGATCAATCACTCCTCCTTGTCCTCAACTATCAGGTATAGCTTCTATCAGCCAGCTTGAAGGCCTATTGTCTTCTCTGAGGTGCCAAGATTTGTCTTTGCTCCTCCAACTCAAGATAACAAGTTCTTCTTCTTGATCCAAAATTCTTGAGGCAATAGAGTAATGATTTACACTCTTCCTATTATGCCAAATAGCTTCCCTCAGGTTAGAAATGATATCTTCTTGGATATGAAAGAGTAAAGGTTAGGTCTCTCAACAGGAGGGTTTGCATGAATAGCCATGACTTTTATCCATGTGGGATCACAAGAAACTTCAAAATTTCAAAATACTCTAATGATATATTATTAACTTGTGGTCATTTCTAGGGTACAGATCCTGTAAAATATGCCACATGGTGGGAACCAAAACTGTTGGCTTGGAAATTTTTCTTAAGGAAATATTTGTGGATTTCCTCACCAACACTATGGGAATTTAAGTCCCTCTACTTTGAATGGTGTAGCTGCCATATTTTGCATGTAAAACAGGTGGGTTTCAATGGTGGTTTTTCAACCACAAGATCCATAGGGGCACTCCACTGACCCTATGGTAAAGCCTACAATTTCTTGCTAGGGAAGAAATTTTTCTGAGAGTGGGAAAGGGAGTGGGAATGAGACAAGGAGAATCAATGATGAAGGTAGGATATCAAATTCTGGCATGCATTGATTAGAAAGTTCATTACATGCATTAAATCTTAGAAGAAGAACAAATTTTACAAACCCTAGCTACAAGACCAAACAAAACACATTGGTCACAAAGTACCAATTCATTTCTCAATCAAAGGGACTTAAAATTCCTTCTTTTCTTATTGAATCCAGAGCAGAAACTTGTAAAATGAGCGAAATAGAAGAAAATTGTAGAAAAAGGAAGAATGGAAGAAGATTGACTATCATTTTTGTCCTCTATTCATGTAAATGCATTTACAGTATCCAAATTCTTCCAACCCATACAATGACTTTCAGAGCACATGAAATAGTCCATCAGAGGTGGTTACAACTTCCCAAGGATTGCAAGAAATGGTTTCAATCGAATCTAATCATTCGAGCCAGTTTCTGGTTCTTGATTTGTAGAGAAACGATTGTTGGCGGGAAATGCTAGAGATTTCAAATTATGACCGTTACAACTTTCATAGGTTTGAATATGAACCGTTAGATTCACTTTTGTACAACTTTGAATTTGAGCCATCCATGTGGCAGGAGGTGATTGGAGTGGATGTGGGGAACATTTTTTTTTCTTTTATAACTTTTTGAAAATTTGGCAATTTGGAATATTTTTCTCCACTGGTCTAGTTTGACTTTTCAACAGGGACACGTGGCACCATTTGGTTGGATACGGGGTCGCGGCTCGATTTAGAACATTTTACCCCTTTGTTGGAAAAAATCTCAAAATCACAAAATTCTCTGCCACTACCCCGCAACCCCGTGTTGAATTTTCAACACTTTGGAAAGACACATGGCATCTCCTAATTGGCTGCAGGGGTGCACTTATCCTTTTTACTTTTAACCCTGAAGATCTAAAAACTTGAAGTCCTGCCGAAGGTCCATCGCCCACTTTGACTGGTCAACATGGACATGTGTCACCATTTGATTGGCTGTGGGCCATTGCGGGTTGATTCATCCCTTTTAAATTTTAGACAAAAAGACTTAAAGTCTCAAAGTCTTCCATCACCCATACTCCGCTTTGACTTTTCAACTCTGACATTGACACGTGTCTACATCTGATTGGTTGCGGGGACCTTATTCTTCATTATTTTCTCCACCTCTTCTCAAGGGATCATGGGTCCGCCATCACCAATTACACTTTTTTCCATGAAAATGGCAAAGTGACAAAGAAATCTCCTCAGCCCCACCAGCCTGCCTTTGGCCAAAAAATACCAACTTAGGTCCGTCGAGCCATATCTTGCAAAATACAAGGAGTTAGAAATGAACTTCTTTACCTTTTTGGAAAGGGGAAGAAATTTCGCATCTGATGGAGGTATTTCTAAGAATCCTTGAACCCTTAAAAAGTGCTATATTTAAAAATACTCTTTTAAACAATTTTTCAAAGGGTACCAACTCAAAAATTTAGTCAACACTTCAGCACATGAAAATAGGCTCCACAACATAACACTTTTGGCACTTTCCAGCAGTCTAAAATTTGTATATTTTTAGTGGTCGGCCTTTTCGGGGTAATTACAAAATTAGAACAAGAAAACCATATAATTATAAATTTATAAGACCATAATGAAGGACCAAGAACTAAGCACTACTATCATCACCTAAGGATGTATCAATCACAGGCTCCATTTGCATCCATCTAGCTCCATCACAAGGTACAACGCTATTTCATCTGCATCACACTGCATAAGAGGGAAGTTTATTTTATTCTATCCACCATTTTATTACATTTCTACACATAGTTATTTCTTGCTACTTTCACAAAGTTTGAATGGGACATGAGAAAATACTACGTGATTACACACACACACACAGAACTACATCAGGTATGAGATGTAGTGTGGAACTTAGTTAGTAAGACCACCATTTAGGTAATTGAGGACATTCTTACCCCTTTATATGCATTTTTATTTTTTTAGGGTTTTGATGCTTGTCTTGGGGTTTTTTAGGTCTCTCCTTCATCATTTATTTGCAGTGACATATAATCGAGTTCAAAAAAGTTAGTGCGCTAAGAAGCGAAGGAAATAAATCATCCAGTGACACCTAAGAGGAGGTTTACAGAGTTTTTTCACAGAATAGGGCACCTAGATCTCAAACCATGGTGCCCACATGCCCCCCTATCCCTCTCCAAGTGCTTAAATCCAACCTATTTTTCTAGATCTATGCTTTATGGAGCCTATGTGTGGTCATTCTTACATTTGTTTCCTCTAGTTTATTCTACGACACAATCCATTGGTATCATAAAATCAAATAAGCTCTTTCTAACTCACCTTACTCATTAGGGTTTTACATATCTACTTCCTTAGTTGTTTGGATCATTTTCTTTATACATTTATCTATTATTTAATGTTGTTATTTATATTAGATTAACTATATAACTATAATATAATTCCAAATTTTTTAGTTAATCATTTTGGTGAACCCAATTTCAATCATCACACCTTTTAGGATCCTTCTCTCCATAATATTCTCGTATCATGAATGTCTCCATCCATACTTTTTTGTAGAATCATCCTTATTGTATAAGTAGGATCAAAAAATACTTATCTAATAATTACATACCTCCTCACACATCACCCAAATATTTATACCATAAGTTTACTTCGGCCCTATCCCTCAATGAGGATCAAATAATTTTAACAACATAAGACCTAACCTCTTAAGAAATGATAGAACATGACCCCCTCTATATATTCAAGTTTGCATTCACAATGTCGGGGTAAAGCGCACCTTAGTTGACAATGGATCGGGCCTTAAAATTTGTAATATCACTTTCCTTCATCATTTAGGTATGTCTTAGGAATACTATCACCTTCGTTAATCTCTAGCCATGGCTTTGATAACATACCCAAGTGTGTATTAGGTATCATCAACCTACTTGTCATTATTGATCCATGTACAATCACTATTCCATGCCATGTCATTCCTAATAATATTAATTATAAAATTCTTCTTGGATGACCTTGAATCCATGCTATGCATGTGGTCCCCTCCACGCTACATGCATGACTTAAATTTCAGCATCAAGGCATTATCTACGATATTCTGGCTGATCCATTACCTTTTGAGTATTTCCAATCTATTGAACAATCTATTGATAATATTATTACCTCTGATACTACTCAAAAAATTTCTAAATATGGGTTAGGATATGAATACTTGCGCTGCTATGGTTTTTCTGATACAAAAGAACACAAGGTCACATCACTTTGGGATCTCCCTATGTAGCCACACAAGCTTAGACTGGGATATCAACCCCCCTGTTCACCTTCTACATATGATTACACTACCTTTCATACTTGTTCACTTCCCCTAGTACACCTAGAACTCATCAATGATGATGCATCTATAACATGGGATACTCTAGATTCCTTTCCTACTAATGATGCTCTACTTGAATATTTGGGTGTCTATGACCATTTTCCTTCTTTTCACCATAAAAGCTATCCCCCATCATTTCTCAATGATAAGAATTATTTCGGGGAATCCAATATATCCCTCAATAAACTTGACCCTCCAAATACTATTCCTACTAATACAATCATTGAATATCACATGGCCCTTCTCAATGAAGATACAATACCATACAACTTGGGTACATCTGAAATCCCATGAGTAGTATTTCTAGTTTCCTCTCTCACTCTTGATGAAAAAAAAGGTATCAAACGAGTCCTCCAAAATTTATTTTATATTTTTACATGGGACTATAGTGATATGTCAGGAATTGATCCATTTGTTTCCATGTATAATATTTTCCTCAACCCAGGTAATAAGACTGTCTAGTAGAAAATCCATAAAATGCATCCTAAGGTAACACTCTTAGTCAAAGAATAAATTTAGAAACTCCTTGATGTAAGTTTTATCCATGATTTTGACTATCTCAAATGGGTATCTAATATCGTGTCAGTCCTGAAACCAGATGGCCACATGTGTTGCGGTACTAAATTTTATGATTTAAATAAAGATTGTGCTAGGATAGTTTTCCTTTGCCACACATCGACACAATTGTAGATTCTACAGCTGGATATGATATTATCTTTTTCATGGATGGATTTGTGGGTTATAATAAAACTAAAATAAACCCTGTTGACCAAGAAAAGAACTCTTTTACAACACCATGGGGAATGTTTTGTTACATTGCCATGCCCTTCGGCCTTAAAAATGCAGGAGCTACTTATCAATGGGAAATTATTCATATATTCGATGATTACATCCACAAGATCATAAGAGATGATGTAGACAATATTTTGGATAACTCTCAACAACATTCTTCCCACACACAAGACCTAAAAATACTCTTTGAATGGTTACGAAAATATCATGTATACTTAAATCCTAAAAAATGCATTTTCAAGGTCACAACAGGTATAATAATGGGATATATTATCTCCCAATGTGGCATTGAAATCGACCCTAATAAAATAAAAAACATTTTTGATTTGCCTCCACCTAAAAAATTTACATCAATTATGATCACTAGAAGGAAAAATTCAATCCATTTGGCGATTCATTACGCAACTCACTAATAAAACTCAACTATTACACATCTTATGAAAAAGGAAACTAGAATATTTTGGGATAAGTAATGTCAAGAGGTATTTGATGATATAAACTCTTATTTGTTACACCCACCTATCCTAATCCCTCCCTTATTCAATCGGCCTTTCCTCTTATATATTTTTGCTACGTTTTAGGAATTAGGCACTCTACTAGCACAACATAATGATTCTCAACGTGAAAGAGAGATATACTACATCAGTCATACATTACTCTCTTATGAATTTATCTATAGATATCTCAAAAATTTATCTCTAGGCCTCGTCTTTGTTGCGGATAAGTTACGACAAGATATTCTTCATAATGAAGTACATATCATCACCAAAGTTGATCCATTGCAATACATGTTATCTCACACACATCTGTCAAGACACTTGGTACATTGGGTTATGCATCTCACTAAGTTTTATTTCAAGTTCCTACCAAAAAAATCAATCAAAGGACAAATCATAGCTCATCAATTAGATGTGGAACCCCTCTTAGATGCATCACCTATCTCTAATTATTTTTGTGATGATTTCACTACCTATACGGTGGAGTCCCAAACATGGATACTGTATTTTTATGGCTCTCATTATCACTTCAACACCAGAGCTGGGATAGTATTCATCACCCCAAATAGTGACTGTAGACAAAAATCCATGCACTTTAAACATTATTTAGTCCTGATCTCATACCAATATTTAGAAGGTTTTTGAGCGAAGATAATACTAATTAAACCTTGTCGTTTCCCCATCTTGTTTTATTTTATTTCATCATTCTTGATATTTTACATCAACCTGCCTGGTCTATTTCAGTCATTTGTCATTATTTTATCCTCAAATGGGATGCCCAGGGTAGTACTAGGGCACTCGTGGGTGCCTTGATACCACAAGGGATGTCTCATTCATTTTCACACTTTTGTGTTAGTTTTTGGGCTCTTTTTAGCCATTTTAGATTGTTATATTTTTGGTGGTTTTCCATTTTGGAATTAATTACAAAATTAGATCAAGAGAGTCCTATAAATATAAATTTATGAGACCATAATGATGGAAAAATATTTATCACTACTATCTTCCATCTAGAGCTTCATACATCTATTGCATTGGATATCACTTGCATCTATATAGGTCCATCACAGGGCATAGGGATAGGTCATCTGCATCACACACAACATAGGGGGATGATTCTATTCTATTCAATAAACACATTCTAACACATTTTCTACATCTAGTTATTACTTGGTATTTCACAAAGTGTGACTGACATAAGAGAACCTAGGGAACATTATGAACACACGCTTGCACATAGAACTACATAGTGGTCTGAGATGTAATAAACATTCATTTAGTAAGTCCACCATTATGGTAGTTGAGGTCAGTCTGACCCCTTCATTATGCATTTTTATTTTTTAGGGTTTGATGCTCCTTTTGGGATTCTTATAGGTATTTACTTCATTTTGGATTATCAAGATGACATATTGAAGCAGTATGAACTGAATCTGATATGACAGAACATACATGAAGGTTTCATATCACCTCACATCTTTGCAGAGATAAGTTTTAGAGATTTTACACAGACCAAGGAACCTAGTTTGTAGACTAGAATGACCCCAAGTGCCCCAGTCCCTCTCCAGGTTCTCTATATCTAGCTTGATACTCTTGATCCATCCTTTTTTGGGACTTCTGCAAATTCATTCCCAACTTTGTGATTTTTTCGTCACCTCTATGAAACTATCCTGCATGAGCATCTATCTATTTAGACTGAGTTCTTTCCCCTTATCTCTTGCATATTAGGGTTAGCATTTCCTTTTCATAGTTACTTGTGTCATCTTTACATTCATTTAAAACATATATCTACTAAATTTACAGATTTTCATAGCTTAGATTAACTAGTACCTCCAATAACATTTCTGGTTAATCATTTTGGTGAAACAAATCTTGTGAATCCACCTTCCTTCTTGGGATTTTCTCATTTTTCTATCATGGCTTGTAATTTCTGTCAAGTCTCTTTTCTTGAATTGATTCAAATGCACCCATCATTCTAAAGATGCACTCTTCAACAAACCTCTAGAGACTCATGTGTTGATACCTATCAACATATTGGCTACCCAAGTCAATTATATTTTTGGTTGTCTTTCTGAGGACTCCTTTGAGTCCAATTCCAAAAATCTATTTGCAAGATCCACTCAAGCTCCTACGTATTTATTTCAAGATAAATTTCAATCTATAACAATCCATAATTACATCTCTTAAATCTGAAATTCCAACAATCATTGCGTAAAACATACTCATCTTAGGCTCAGGATTTGTATCTTTAATTTATATTATCACAAACTCATGATGCTATGTTTAATACATGTGCTTATTTCAGTGATCCCCAAGTCATACCACTCCTTACCTCTTTCACATTTGATCCACAATATAAGCAACAAGACCATTCCCATCACACATCTCCTTAGTCATCAATTCATTAGCTTGCAACCTGGCTCATTCCTATCCTCCTTATTGGCTTAGCAAAGTATCAAGGTATCATCATATTGTAACTATCATCGACTTAATGGACATAATGAAAATGATTTTTACTTCTTTAGGAAAACAATATTTAAATTCTACTTCTTTACATCATACCGGATTTCATCTCATTTGTCTCACAACATTCTATTACATACCCATCTACAAATCTACATTGGGCTCTCTAAATATGATTTCCATCTATTTCTAATTAGCATTAGGTTCTAGTATATCTCAAGATAATATTAATTCAAGCACCTCCTAAGCAACCATCACCTCAAAATTAGTTCAACACTTCCTCCTACTGATGTCACTGTGGTATCACACATTCAAACCACATCACCGAATTGTATATCACCGATCGTAAGATCGATCCATCACCACATCCTACTCAAGTACATCCACGACATCTACCATAGGCAATTTGTCATAAACAACTCACCTTTCACTAATACATCACTCATTTAAAATTCCACCAACATCACATGGTCCTATGCTGTGTGCATGGATACCATCATGTCATCCAACAAATTACATGACATAGACAAATACATCATACATCGTAGGCATCGAAACATCATACATTTTTGCATACATCATTGCATCATCCTATCAGTACACTTAGGGGGCATACCATACTCACATAATCACCCTTTATCATATATACAAAGGTACACTCTCATATTTTCATATCATACCTAATTCACCTCTTGCATCAGCTATATTACTCATCTATTTAGCATCACACATTACACATCGATACACTTTGTTACACTTTACATTTGGTCTACACATTTTGATATTTGTGGGCTTATACACACATTACCCCACATTAATACTCATCACACATGATTCTAGTCATTACATCATTACATATATTCGCATTATCTAATCTACATATGTAATTACACTGCATACCACTCTACACACTTATTGTTACATCATTGATACTATACTCGATGTCTGCATTGCACATTACATAGTACACTTATCGTGATCTTACACATTTCACTCATCACATGGTCGTCTACTTCACCTTTAATCATGCTGACATTATCTTTTACACACTGTACTCACTTCTTAGGGATAACCAACTTTAGTGCACTCAGTCCATACTCAACTGACCATAGGGTTTACAAATCAAATGGAACCTTACATTCAGTACATCATTTATCATTCCAAATTTCATCATACATTCCTAGGATAACGAGACATGCTTAGAAGGCTAAATCATCACTTATCGATATCATCTTTTAGTGGTATATGCTTCAGGGCTACATCACCACTCCCTACTATTCATCTTGTAGTGTTATATGCTTAGGTCTACATCATCACTATTTATACTATTCATCTCATAGTGATATATGCTTTAGGACTAAATCATCACTCATACATTCATCTTGTTCGTGATATACACTTTGGCTATAGAGGTTCATGCACACATGTCTTCTGCTATGTCACATTCTCATCACTACTATGCATATACACATTCATCACAATGCATTATACAACACACACTAAATTGACCATTTCCCGATGACACACTCTACGTTTATGGTTCATTCTTGACTACTGAGGGGAAAAAAAAATGAACCTCACTTACATACATTTCCATTCACTCAAGGGACACGTGGCTCCTATCACTCCATTTTTATTCCATTCCATCCATCCACAACATAGTGCATATTATGGTTTCTTCTTACTCTTATTTATACTTTTCCTTGTTCATGGTCACTTTATTACACATGCTAGTTAGATTACTTGTATGTAATTTATGTATATCATCCACACATGCGTGTTCACATACATTTTATAGTTGTGATCACATATACATAGTCTTCTTACATGTAACTTAGGATTTTCACCTTCTACCCTTCCTACACTGGTCATCGGGGGCATCCACATTCGTCTCTCAAAGTGCTATTGTTTCATTTTGTACTTAGCACTTTACATTACTTGATTATATATGCTCTTGACATACTAGCTATCTTTCTAACATGCTAACAGGTACTTCATGTGTAACATTTATTATGTAGGGATATTGTACTTCCATACTTGTTTGTTACATTATCTGCAATTGTTTGTCTTTTATGTGGGCCTTGACCCTATTGTTTGGTGTGCACACTTGTTTGTTAGTTTGTGGCCATGATGGCCTTGTGTGTCTTTATGACATCATGAGTGATGTCCCATGTTTGTAACCTAATTTATGTGGCTTACTTTGTCTTCTTGCGTGTTTACATTTTTACATTTTGCTAGCTTACATACATTTTTATACATGTATGTTTGTTTGTACTAACACTTGTCTTTGGATAACCTTCCTTGTTTTTGCATGCATCTTGGTTTATACCAAGTGCACTTTCCCCCTGCATGGACATTATTTCAGTTACATGTAGATTGGTCCTCTTTTGGGGCCACATTCTCCTATCAATGATCATCACATGCACCCCTAAAGAGGGGGGCATCATTTGGGTTTTACATACTAATATAACACATTTACACTGGTTTACGTTCAATGCACTTTCCACCCTTGGCATTGTGGGTTACATACAATGAGTGAGTTCAGACCAATCTACGAAACTCCATAAACAATGGACTTTTTATAAGACATGGCAGTCATTAGCATTCTGGGAAGAAGTTAACAGGCTTAGAGGATATACAATGAATTCTCCCTAATACTTCTTCTACCACCGTCGTACATTGGATCACCCAAAAAAATAGGAAAGTACAAAGATCTCTACACACACAGTTCAAGGAAGCAGTTAAAGGTTAGAGTACACAAATTATTTCCTCCCTATACTTCTTTGGCCTTTGGTGTTGGATCGACCAGAAAACCCTGACAGTATAGGATATCCTTCTACACTCTATTTCTCGACATGGATTAGGTGTACATGTTCCATTTACACTTTTTCATTTGTGTATTTTACATTTACATACTCTACACATGCATCTTTTACATTGCGATTTTTACACATACATACATGCATATTTGACTACTTGATCGTTTTCTCCTTAGCAGGTCTGGCCGTATGAGAAACAAGTAGTCAAATGGGGGAAACAACAATAATAAAACTGAACAATAACGACACTTCGCTGCATAACACACACATACTAACCATGCAGGTACATTACACACATCAACAAAGCTACACATGCATTTCCGTCCTATAGGTTCACTCTCATCACTTTTTTACACATTTTCATCTTTAGTTTCCATGCTCCACTCATATTTTTGTCATTCCACGCTTTGTCTAGTCCTTTAAAACATGCCTTTTTTACTACAATCTTCATGGACATCAGGTACACATCTCTATCTACTTTATGTTACCGAGCTTTTTGTATCACCAACATAAAGTGGGGAAAATGTAGACACAAAATCATGCACTTTAGACATTATTTAGTCTCTGGTCTCATACTACTATTTAGAAGGTTTTTGAGTGAAGAAAGTACTAATTAACCCTCCATCTTTTGGCCATTTTGTTTTATTTTGTTTTTTCATTGCTTGACCTTTCATATCCACATGTTTGCCCAGTCGGTTTCGGTCATTTGCCATTATTTTAGCCTCAACTGGGGCGCCCAAACTCGTATTGGGGTGCTAACGGGTGCTCTAGTCCTAGTTGGAGTTCACTTTGATCCTTTTCCCACTTTCTCGTCATCTTTTTGGGCACTTTCTAGCCATTTTTAGCATTTCATATTTCTTGTTGGTTGGCACTATTTCGTAGTTGATTACAAAATTATAACAAGAGAACCATATAAATATAAAGTTATGCTCCAGAGATCATAATGAGTCGACCAAACACTAGTCATTACTATCATTCACCTGGGGTTACATCCATGTAAGGCATCTAGAGCTCATTTGCATTCATATAGCTCCATCACAAGGCACAAGGCTGGTTCATCTACATCACATAAGCATAGGAGGGAAGTTTATTCTATTCCATCCACCATTCTATTACATTTTCTACATATAGTTATTGCTCACTGCTTTCATAAAATACGACTGACACAAGAAAACTGTAGGGAATGATTTCTACACAGCTTTTGCACATAGAACATGGCATCGAATTTATAGACTAGTATTACAACACTCAGTTCCCGTAAGTCCCTCTCCAGGTTGTCTAATCTAGCTTGAGGACTCCAAATCCATACCCCTTTGGGGATTTTACATGGTCATTCATACTTTATAAATTTTCATCAGGGTTTGATGACACTGTTTTATGGGCATCTGCTAGGTAGCTAAGTTCTTTCATCATTCCGTCATTGGCAACATCCGACATAGAGCAGTTAACATTACCTTTTGCAATAGAAAGTTAGGTAATTTCACATCATCATCTAACCCTGTAAATCTAGTTTCTGGATCTTAATGCATTTAGACCAGTTGTTCATATCTTAGAATTCAGACTACCCCCATACCCACATTTTAGCTCTAATCCTAGTCCCAGTTAGTGCCCCAGTCCAGAGAAGCAACTCAGCATATGTCTTTTGGGTTTTTCCTGCACAAACAACATGGTTGCATCTGCATTCTGTTATTTTAGTTCATCTTACCGACACAAAAACTCCTCGATTCGTAGCCTGTGCAGTTCAGCTAAGCTCCTTCTCACCTTTTTAATGCATATCAAGGTTTATGATTTTCATATCACCTAAAGTTGACTGGGTTATTTTTCTATGTTTATTTATTGTATTTACTAAATGCTTCCTAGTTAGATCTAACTTAGCTACATATTCCACATTTTAGTCTAATCACTACTATTTGTCAAATAATATAATTTTCATGCAGATGCTATGGCTAATTCCACGTGACTGATCCCGCAATGATATCACCAATGACCATATAAACATTCTATAATCTACACTCAATACGAAAACCTTCTATCTAGTGAAACTACCTCTAGGATCATGCGCCACTAACGCATAGGCAGGATCAACTTCTGAGTGGTTAGAAAACTGTTGTCTATTCTTAAGATAGCTTAGAAACATTAAATTACACAAACTTGATATACTTGGATATGTAATCATAAACATACTTTTCAACCAACTAAAGTATAATTGAAGGAAACCTATTTACAAAGCCATAAGTCTCAAAGTAAAATCGTAACATTGAGGATATAATTATGAGCTGCCAAGTCGAAGGAGATAGTTCTACTAGAGGAACTTGAATTACTATCCCCTGGGAAGTAAAATGGATCCATAGGTAATTATAAATATTATCTCGCCTTACCAATTGTTAGTTACAACTGATCTCTCATAGATATTACCTCAAACTCATGACACATACTAGTGGAGGATCGACATTGGTAGACATTGATTCTTTAAATATACAATTAGGAGAAGAATTAGCTTAGTTATTAAGTTTTGTAGGCTCTAGTTTAGACTTGGTCCTAAAACAATGAATCTCGAAAAAACTTAAGGACATGGAAGCTTTCTAGTATTCCAAGTTCATATGTAGCAATTTTCAACACATGATAAACATGCATGTGTATTTTCTTGTTTTAAGTTCTTGTTTTACTTGAGTAATAGATGTGTAAAATGGTTTTCCAATATTTTAGTAGAAAATAAATAGTATCTATAACAAACCTAAAGGCAATTGCTAACTAAGGTTAAAATGGGATTTTTCAACATACCCAAGTAGCATGGGGAAGTGCATCTTTCAAAAGGCCTCATATCTTTTCAAGAGACTTTAGTAGATGTGTGATCTATAATGGTGAAAGTTGGAATTCTAATTGCACTGCATCTTTTACCAACACACAAAAATCTTATATCAATTATTCAATATATTATAAAGTGGTGTCTAGTTTTAATGATAGATATTTTGGGAATATAAGGGCATCACGTAAATGATGTGCAAGTGTTCTAAAGGGTTGCATGCCTTGTATTTAATTTTTGTAAATGTTTTACATCTTCCTCATACGTTGGAATGATCTATGCATATCTTTAAGAAATAAAATATATGGTTTTGTGGCTCGTTTCTACCTTAGTTGTTTTATTGTGTTTCCTTTCCTTTCATTCACTCACAGGTGTGTTATATGTGTTGTTTCAGAATATGTGTCTATTGTGCATCGTGAAAGTGGAATTATGGGCATGGTTTTGAACTGTGGATTTTGTTTCCACCCTCTTCATCAGTGTTTTCTCCCATTTTATCTCTTTCTAAAGTATTCATCCCCTTATTTTGGTTTTATCACCTTATCTAGTTTAGGTTTCTATTTTATGCATTTCCTTCTCACCCTGATCCCTTGGAAATTTAGAGTAGAGTTAGACAGTTTTGTTTCAATTCCTAGGATTAGAGTAGTATTAGAAGTAAGCTAGAGGAAGCCAGCCTTCTCCGTATGTTTGATCTCAGTTCACAGTCTCACAACTTGGAGAAAGACTCATGTTTCCTCAAAGCCCTATGTTCTTTTAATTTAGGATGGGTGAATATTTGAGCTCTAATGGTTTTGGCACACCTGGTGGGACATTTGAAATTAATATTTTTATTTTTATCCAAGTTTTGGACGTGTAACTTGGTAAAACTCATATCCATTTAGAGGCTCTGCAACAAGACATATAGCGACTCCAAACATTTAGAAAAATAAATTGGTTTTAGTAGTACTGTTTGTCTCTAAGTTCATGATAAGGATTCAAAGAAATGGTCTAGAGGCAAGAGAAGAAGGGATATTTCAGTTAATGCTTGCAACTTATCTCCAGGAAGACAAAAAAGAGGAAGACAAACTTCAGAGATCACCATCTACACTAAATAGATCACTCTTTCAACATACCTTCCACCTAGTATGCCCTTCCTTGCAATTCAACAATAATTCTTATACCAATCAAAATGGCTGCAGAATAACCCAATCCATTTGTTAATTTTACTGGACAGCAGTCCACTAGGCCCTCACTGCACAAAATCCTATCCTAATGGTAATCTTTGAAAACTATCCCATATTTTACTAGAGAGAATCATATGACCCCATTTGATCACATTAAAGACATTGCAAAATTTTTTTGTGCTACATCCATGAAATTGATTGATATGGATATAACTAAAAAAAATTATAGCTTCATCATTCAAAGGAATAATACTTTACAATGGTTCAGAATCCTAACCATAGGATCAATTAGAAATTGGAATAGAGTTATGTACAATTTTGTGTAATCAATTTGGAGAAAGTGCAGACAACTTGTCTCCATTACAACAATTAATCACCATCAAAAGGGCCCCAAGTGAACTCATGGCACGGATTTTAATTTCTAGGTTTCAGAAAACCTGGGACAGAATTCCAGTTCTTGTCAAGCCTACCACTAGCTAAAGGTGAATTTTATATACTTTCTTAAAATCTCTTAACTCTAATATATGTTGTTCATGGTACAATCCATGTTAGGTATAACTCTACCAATATCCTTATGCAATCATAATTAGGGCTTAAAATAATTTAATAAAACCTAGGAAATTAGCCCCTAGGCAACCTATGCCCTTATATCTTGAGTTACCGCAACCTCCCCAACCTGTACTATTGCTCCTATCGCTATGCCAAGGTCACAACATGATATGCTTAAATATGTCATAATCCTGTACACAACAAAATGAAGATGAAGATATGAAAATTTTGAATTAGAAATTTGAATAACACAATTATATTCCTTGAAAAACAACAAGCCCAATCCCATAAAATTAACAGAATGAAGGGCAATCTTAAAACAAGGGATGTCAACCATATAGAAATCAACAGCCTAATCAAAGATATGCACAAAATCAAAAAAATAACAAATGACAAGGTCAAATTTTTCCTCTTCCATTAGAAACAATTCCTCCTCAATAAGCACTTCCTACTCCTAGCTCAAGTAAAGCATTGGTTCAAATACAAAACAACATGGATTAAGAAACTAAGTGGTGTTTCCCATGCAATCTATTACACAATAAATTGGGTTGATGAAATGGAAATGTATATTTAAGATTCCATGGTTCAAGGTAATTCCATTCAACAAGAGCCACTTCTTGAAGGCACCCAGTTCAAATGTAGATAGCAGTCTAAGAAGTTAATGATGATGTCAACCTCCTATTCATTGGATCTTAGGAATTCTATGTAATTAATAAGGTGGTGGGAAGCCCTAACATAAATTCAATCAACATTGCTGATAATACACAACATAAGAAAAGGATGTTAGAAATCACATCACTCAACTTTTATGGATAAGAGAAATGCCACTACTAAGGATAAAGAAGTCATGATTGCACAAAATAAAAGCTAGATGAAGGCACCTAGTAAAGACATGTTTGACAAAAATTTGTTTGTTCAACCAAAGTTTCCTATTCAAATGTCTACAAAAATAAAATAAGGATAATAACATGTTGCAGATGCAGAGGTCCATAGGTCTCCCATTTAAAATTATCGATAAAATGAAGAAAACTAATGTCAATGTCACAATGTGGGATTTTATCTATTCCATCACAACGATATCTCCTATTTTAATTCCTCAAGTAGTTGTGCTCAGGTGGATCAGGTGGTGCAAAAAACTCATGCACATGGTCAATTTAAGCAAATGGAAGACCAAGTAAGTCAAGAAAAAAAACCCACCACATTCATGTGAATAGGTTCATAATTGTATGGGATTCAGGGGCTAGTACCTAAATGCCTAACAAAATTGTTGATATCCTAGGTCTCAAGTATAGTCCTATGTCTGAAGAGAGTTTTATAGCTTGATGGGTCAACTATGGGCGTACGTTGGGAGTAATAAAAAATATCGAGTTAAAAATTCATGACTTCCCATGCCTCAGCCATAACCCATGACATTTCAATAATTGACTTGCCTCCCATGTTTTGTAATTGTTTATCGATAGATTTCACTAGCTAAAGTAGGTGAGCTATTTGTCTTTAGATTGGGATCACATGATTTTGAGGAAAAGATATAATACAAGGTTTGTACAATATAATATTATCCTATCTTTTCCTACCAAATTGATTTATATGATGCCAACCCCATCAAATCAAATTTCATAGTGTAAGAAGAGTATGCGCAAGACTCAATTTAAGGTGAGGAACTTATTCCCTCTTTCCATGCTTGATTTTTTACTAGATGAATGGGTTGACAGAGAGACCAAAAATTTTGATCCTTATGATGAAGAGCTGAATACCTTTGAGATTGGTCTCAGGCACTTATTACATTGTCTAAGAGGAATCTATGATTCTCGTGACAATCAAAGAAGAAGAGGAAAATCCTTTTGGACTATGGTGGATTTTCTTTGACGGTTCAAGAAGTAGAAATACAGTCGGTTCGGGTGGGTGTTGTCATCTCTTCATAAAATTAAAGAGTTATTCTCTTCACAGAGAATAAAATTTCCATGATCTAACAATGTGGAGTAGTTCGAAAGAATTATTTCATGGTCTACTGATTGTTGAGAAGAATAAAATGAAAGAATTGCATGTCTTTAGAGACACTGAATTAGTCATTCACAAATTCCACAGGAAAATGTGCAAAAGAACAACTAAGTGTTAAATTATTACAAACATATATTTTGGGATCTGTCTCGAAATGTTTTGACACCATCAACCTACAGGTACTTCTGCCTAAAATTGAACAAGGATGTTGATAAAATGGTGGCTCTTGTGTTCTCAATTTTCATCGCAAGAAGACCTTTTCAAGGGAAATGTGTAACATATCAAAATTTTGGTAAGGACATCCATTCCATATAATTAGACTAGGTGGTAACCTTTTTGAAAATGATGATAAAATTTTCCAATTCATACAAAATGAATTTGAGTTCTCCTCAAATATTCAATATGATTTGATGGAAGTCTTTAATCTATGGTGATCAAATTATTAAGCTGAAAACAAATAAACTGTCAAAGGGACTATGGTCACTCTAGAACAAGATCTTAAATTAATATGGCGTGTTTACAAAGGTGTGGAAAGATAACATGGTGTAAAAGTAAGAAAGACTACAAGCGAGTTTTACATTTCTATAAACAAATAACTTCTACTTGGGAAGGTATGTGATGAAATTGAAAGAACAAGCTTTTATTTCCTTGTGCCAAAATTTCGTAAAGCGTATTTTCATGGGACTATGAAGATTTAATAGAATTTAATCCAAATATACTCCAACATTATATTGATCTTGATCCCAATGTCAAGACAATAATGTAGAATAAAAGGCTATTCAACCCTAAAAATGAGACCCTCATGAGAAAGGAACTATACAAAATCATCAAGGCCAAGATAATTTTTCCTAGTAAGTACTCTACTTGGGTGGCAAATCCGGTCCACGTAAGAAATAAAAATAAAGAAATAAGGATTTTTGTGTATTTTCAGAGATTTTAATAAGGCCTCTCTTAAGGATCACTATCATTTTCCCTCCATGGAATAAATTATACAGATGGTAGTAGAAGTTGAAATATTTTTAATACTAGATGGCTATTCTAGTTTCAACCAGATCAAATTTAAAGAAGAAGATCAATACAAAACCAGTGCTCACCACAAAATTGGGATCATTTGCATGTCAAAAAAGTACCCTTTGGCTTACCAAACGTATGGTGTCATACCTTCTAAAGAGAAATGGATATTTCCTTCATAGGGTATATCAATCATTTCATCCTAGTTTACCTAAATGACATTACTTCTTTTCTCCGAGCAGAGTATGGATCACATGAATGCATCATGGAGAAATCATTTTAGAGATGCAGAGGAATTTAACATATCCCTTAATTTTAAGAAATATAACTTTGTAGTAACTAGAGGGTGAGCTTAGGGGACATTGTTGTCTTAAAAGAATGCTTTCTCATTGATCCAAAAAAAATCTTCAGCTATTGTGGCACTTAATCCTTCCTAGCTCAAAAGAAGGCTTGATAGTCATTCCTTTAGAAGATAAACAATTTTATTAGAAATTTCATTCCTAACTTTACCTATTCGGTAAGACCTATTACTCTAATGCTCAAGAAGTAATTAGAATTCAAATAGACCACAGAGGGGAAAAGATACAACTTTGAGAAGATAAAACAAGAGATTATTCAATCCCCCACATTAATTAACCCATATTATACAAAATATTTCATTCTATATGCATATGGGGAATAATATAGTATTGTTATGGTTTTAACTCAGCTAAATGAATCAAGGACAATAGAGCACCTATGTGGCATTGTTCAGTTAAACACTGAATAATTATAAGCTTAAGTACAACCATATTGAAAAACACATGTTTTCCATCATTGACATCTCAAGATAAATTGAAAATTATGATTGCTACTAACTGCATAAAACTATTAGTGTCACATTCTAGCATCATATACTTCATCTTGGTAGAATAGAAATCAATGAGAAATGAGCATGGATTGGTGACTAAGAATTATGGAATACAATCTGACCATCAAGGCCACCAAATTTCTAAGAGGAAAACAAGTTTGTGAGTAAATGGATTTGTAATCTGTGGAAACCCATCAGACTTCCTCCTTGAATGAAGCTCCTTTAGATGAAAATGTTGAAAGGAAAAAAAATAAAAAAATCTATTTAATGATCGCAACTAGATTGTTGATATGAATAATTTCTTTTTTACTGGTGCATAACCTCTTGGTTTAAACAAAATAAAAATGAAGACATTTGAGGCTGTGAGCCTATTCCATATGTATTAATTGATGGTGTATTGTTCAAAAGGAATATTTATGGAGTGTTGCTCATAGGCATTGAAGGTGATAAATGTGACAATGTCCTGACTAAGTTCCATGATGTTTTCACAGGAGGAATTTATTTGTTAAAGTTATAACCTTGAAGATCATAAAAGAAGAATTTTTTTGGCCCACGTTGTTCATGGATGGTAACAAGTGGGTAAGGAAATGTAAAGAATGTGCACTCTTTACTGGAAAGAAAAGATTGGTGGATATCCCTCTTCATCCAATCCACATGGCTTATCCATTTTCACAATGAGGTTTTGACTTCATTGGGATGATCAATCCTCCATCTAGTGCTGGTTACAAATGGGTTCTCACATCAAAAAAATATTTCACAAAGTGGATTGAAGTTGTGCCATTAAAGGAAGCTAATAAATCAGTCACCCTAGATTTCCTTGAAGAAATTTTCATAAGGTTTGTTATCGCTCATAAAATCATTTCAGACAACGTAAAGGCTTTCTTAGGATCAAAGATTTCTAACTGTTCTCTTGGGACTAGGGATATATCTTAAGACTTCTTTAAATTACTATCCGCAAGGTAAATGGATTGGTAGAATCTACTAATAAAAATATGATTAGAATAATGAAGAGAAAAATGGAACATCAATCAAAGGTAGTGATACAAAGGGGTGAGAAATTATCTCTGGGTAGATAGGATAATAGTAAAGAAGGATATTGGAACATCTCCCTATAATCTGGTATATGGAAAATAAGCTACACTTCCATTTTCACTAGAGTTGTCCTTTCACTTGAATTAGCTTAACAGATGGAATTCAAAGGTAGGGAGCAAAGGGAGATTAGAACAGAAAAATTAGTGGAGCTTGAAGAAAAACTAGAATTCCATCATGATTAGACTGGAATAACATCATAAATCAACCAAAATGTGGTTTGACAAGAAAGCTAGAGATCATACATTAAAGGTTAGATATTTGTTATTCATATGGGACACGGATTGAGCTTAACCAGGGAGACACTCCAAATTTGATGATCTCTAGAGAGGAAAATACATCATCACTTCTTGCAAGATGGATAAATCATTTGATTTATATGATATTGATGGGAATGTGTTTCAAATCCTAGTCAATGGGATTCATCTCAAACCCATATAATTAAGATATTTCATTGCATCTTGTACATAGTATATTATTTTTCAATGCATCCAAGTGTTTTCAGCACATTATTTTGTTGGTAGTGTAGATTTCTTTCCCTAAGTACTTTTTACAGTTTTGTTGCTCAAAGATTGTCTTGTTACACAATTTTCATCAGGTTTTGAGGGCCACGGTAGGAGGAAATTTGAGGTACCAAGGATCAGTTACAATTATCTTAGAAAATCAACTACAGAGCAACTAAATCAGATCTCAAAATCCAAGTTCCAGTTACAGATCAGTTTCAAGTTTATTAGGCTGACTCCATGCCCAATGGATGTGTCAAGGCTACTAATCAATTAATCCAGCGGGTATATGACCCATGTGAGTCACCAAAAATATTGTTTATTTTTGTACTCCCTTGCAAAAAATGAGCAACTTGGACAGATATAGACTTGATGGTCATTCTATGTTGGTAAATTGGTAAAGCTTGCAGAGTATGCCAAAACATGATTTCCATTTTTTTCAGTGAGTCGCCTTGTAAAAGCTTAGAGACAAATAGCGGATGGTCTATAGGATATGAACGATGGTTGTGGGACACAAAATTCACGTATGCACCGTGGGGTGAAAATGAAGCTTTGTGGCCAAAGGTGAAAGCTTCCAAAGTCTGTTGAAATCCATGGGGTGAAGTCAAGTGATCCGTGACACAGATGTTTTAGGACAAGCCACAGAGGTCAAAGTAACATGAAAGGCTGAAAGCCATGGAATTATGGAGAAATCCATAGAGGAGGTAAAATGCCACTATGGAGAACTAAGAGGGAAGGCCGCATAACAAAGGAAAAAAGTAGTTCTTCCACACAGAAGGGCTAAAAATGGATGTATAATTTCTGAATCCAATGATCTCTATTGTTTGTAGATATCTATATATCCTTGGAGAGATTTCAACCTCCTTACATAGTAAAATTTGTATTTCTCAATGAATTAATATGGTGGTAGGTGGGTGAAATAAAGGAAAACGTCCCCACCACGCAAAAGAACTTCTCCATATGATCAGCCCAACCACCAAAATTCAAATGCAGTATGGGCATTGAAACTCCTTCTTTAACAAGGACAAATGGCATATGGGGAAGTGGTTTTTTCATAGAGTTCTTAGATGCCCTTTGTTAGAACATTCAGATAATTTAATTGAAGTTGTTGGTGGGTGAAGGAAGAATTTGAATTTCCCTCTATTTTCCTTTTCTTCTTCTCCAATTTTCTATATATTATAAAGTGATGCCCAGTTGAAATGTTGGATACTTTAGGAATGCAATGACATCATTTTAATGTTGCACGAGTGTTCTAAGAGTTGGATTCCTTTGGTTATGGTTCTGAAATTATTTTGCATCTTCTTCCTTCATTTTAATGATTTGTGCATTATCATTGAGCAATAAAATCATATGTTTTGTGGCCCGCTTCTGCCTCAACTGGTGTTTTATTGTGTTTCTTTACCTCTCATTTTCTCATGGGTATGTTGTGTGCATTCTTTCAGAACCTGTATGTATTGTGTATTACGGAAGTGGGATTATCAACTCAGTTTTGATATGTGTCCTTATTTTTCACCCTCTTAATCATCATTCTCTCCCATTTTCTCTTACTAAAGTGTTCATCCCTTTATTTTGGTTCTATCACCTTCTCTAGTTTAGGTTTATGTTTTATGCATCTCCTTCTCACCCTAGTCCCTTAGAATTTTAGAGTAGAGTGAGATAGTTGCATTTCAATTCCTATGAGTAGTTTTAGCAGTAGGATTAAGACAAGGAAGTCAGCCTTCTTTGGAGGTTTTTCTCAATTCGAGTCCCATAACTTGGAGAAAATACCATTTTTCCTCAAATCCCTAGGTTCTTTTGATTTGGGATGGGTGAAAAATTTAACTCCAACAACACCCATTTATAATTATTTATATAAACAAACTATACCTGATAATCTACAGCCTCATGAGGCTTGAAAATTATGGCATGAAACTTCTCACTATGTCATTATTGGGATAAAATTATTTAAATGTGCAATCGATGACCGTCTCTTGTGTTGTTTAGCACTCACAGATATCCCTACTGCTATCTTGCAGATGCATGACAGTATGTGTGGTGGCCACTTTTATTGTAAAGCTATGTAAGAAAAACTTTTGCAACAAGGATATTATTGGCCTACAATGGAAATTTTTTTCCTCAAATATGCTACTCATTTTGAAAAATGCCAAAAACATTGTAACCTTTACCATGCACCCATGTTGACCTCTATCCCATTGCGCCAACTTAGAACTTATCCCTTTGGGGATTCGACCTAATCAGTATGATCAACCGTGAGTCTATTGAAGGACATAAATTCATTATCACCACTACAAAATACTTTACTAAATGGGTCGAGGAGGATCCCCTTTGAAGATTCACTATCAAAAACATTTGTAGTTTTCTCATCACTCATATTATTACGTGTTTTGGTGTTCCTTTGACTATAATTGATGATAATGGATCTTCCTTAAAAAATAAGGACGTTAAGAAATTTTGTGCTAAGTTTAAAAAAAATAATCATTCTCCAGACCTTATTATCCACAAGGAAATGGCCAAGATGAGGCCACCAACAAGATCATTGTTAAGATTTTGTACAAAACAATTGACTCTAGTGGTACCGACATGCATAACCAACTTTTCTACACTCTACGGGCCTATCGTAGTAGCGTTCATACACCTATTACTATGATCCTATTCACCTTGGTTTATGGTGTTAAGTCTGTCATTCCTCTTGAGATTGAGATCCATTCCTTATGAATCTATCTCAAAGGCATCCTTAAAGACAATGAATATCTCGAAAACTAATTACATGAGTTAGAAATGTTGGACTTGCATTGTGTCCAAGCACTTGAACATCTTCATTCATATCAATCCCGCATTACACATGCATATAATCATAAAAATAATTCTTGAGAATTCAATATCGGTGACCTTGTTCTAAAAGAGAATCAAAAGAATAAAAATATTGAAATGCATATCAAAGAAATATTCAAGCGTAAATGTCTCAGTTTATACATTATCACTAAAAAAATTAGTGGTGGAGTTAATCGCCTCACCACCCTTTTAGGAAAACCACTCAAAAATCTACATCTTAATAGATACTTCACTTAAACACAACATTCATTAGCCAATGATGCACTCTTGTGCTTGAGTTCATACTTTATTGTTGAGGGATACATACTACACATAAAACCTACACACTGTAGACTATGTTTTACACATTGTGTTATTTCACACATATTGCATCATATGTATTACACACTAAACCATACATTCTACATTGTGTCTACATCACTTTGACATTTGCATCTACACATCATACACCATATTAGTCATTATTCTATATGTATCACACTCTTAGGGTCTACATTATATGCTACTCTTTCAACATACTACATTACGCACACTCTGACGTTATGATTTTATCTCACATCACACATTATTCATTACATTTTACACATCTTGCACATCATATCGTCATCTCTTATAATGATACATACTACACATTCTTCTACGTGTTTCACTCACTATGCTATGACGTACTGTATTCTCACGATCCATACTGGGCTATTGAGGGTATACAATGAAAATGAACCACATCACATTCACATGTTCATCACTCGGCTTCCCATTATGTGACATTTTTATATTCATTACATACACTATATGGTAATTTTTCACCTATTCCTTCATATTTTAGTGGTACACATTTTAAGCTACATCACCACTCCCTCTATTTGTCTCACTGTGCTATACACTTTTGGCTACATCATCACGCATCAATCTATATATCACATCTCATCACCACATACTCATCACGATGTGTTACACACCTCACATAGTTCCAAAATTTCCCAATGAAACACTCTGGTTTTTGGTTCATTCTTCACTACTGAGGGGGTATACTAAATGAACCTCACTATATATAACTTCATTCACTCAGTGGGCACACAGCTCCTATCATCCATCTTGCATTCTATTCCATCCATCCGCAACATGTTCCATATATTTTTTATTTTTACTCTTTATTACAATTTCTTGTATATGTTCACTTTACTACACATGCTAGTTAGATCTCTTATATTGCATTATCTTTACCATACACACATATGTGTTCATGTATTTTTCTAGTTTTTACTATAGATATAGGTCTCTTACATGCAACATGGATGATTTCCTCATACCACTCCTACAATGGTCATTAGGGGAATCCACATCTGTCTCTTATAGGTTTTATTGTTTTAGTATATAATTAGAACCTTACATCACTTGCTTATACACGTTTTTGATATATACTTATATTTATGACCTACTAATGGGAAATTCATGTGAAAAATTTGTTTGTAGGATTATTTTCTTCCCTAGCTACCTGTTATGTGTGCTTTCTTGTCTTTAATTGCTATTGTATGCGGCCTTTATATTTTTTGGGTGTGTACACTTCTTCACTATATACAACCATTATGGGATTGAGTGTCTTGTGACCTCATGACTGATGTCCCATGTTTGCAATCCAATTTGGTGGTTTATGTGTCTTCTTGTGTGTTTACTTGCATTCTAGCCTATACATCTTTTGTGTAGCATAGAATTTTCTTTTAAATACATGTTTGTTTACGCTAACACTTGTTTCTAGCCACTTTTTGTGTGTGCTTTTGTTTCTACCAAGTGCATTCCCTTCCCCCTACATGGAATAGTTTATGTGGTTGGTTCTCGTATCAGAGATGTTGCATATGCCCCAAAAGAGGGGGGAATCATTTAGGGGTTTCACACATTACACAGATCTCTCTATGAGTATAGTTTAGTTCATTTTTATGTCCTTAACATTGTGGTTTATACATCAAGTGGTCTCAAACCATTATACTAACTCCTTACGTAGTGAATTTTACAGTGCAGATTGCCCTTAGTATTCTAGGGAGAAGTTATAGGTTGGATGATATAATGGATTTAATCCCTATGCTACTTCAGCCAATGGTGTTGGATCACCCAAAAAACTAGGAAGTACAAAGATATCTTCATACAAATTCACTGAAGGAGTTATAGGTTGGAGAATAATGCAACTTTCTCCCTACACTTATTCAGCGAGGGTGGCATGAGATTGCCTAAAAAACTCATAGTACATGATATCCTTTTCTACACCCTTTCTCTCATCATGGATCAAGTGCACATGTTCCTTTTACACTTTTCATATTTCCATTATAGTATTTTTAATATATATAGACATCTTTACATATTGTTTGAGATATATACATGCGTATTTGATTACTTGATCGTCTTCTCCTTTTGCAGGTCCATCCTTATGAAAAGTAATCATTTAACAAAAAAAACAACGTCAATAACAACAACATTATGTGGCAGCACACACCTTATACTAATATGTAGGTACATCACATACATTAGTAACTACACACACATTTCTGTGCTCTAGGTTCACTCTCACCAAGTTTTGTAGTTTTGCATCTTTAGTTTCCATGATATACTATTTTCTCAATCCACGCTTTGTCTAGCTCATTGACATCCTTTATAAATCACTCTACATAGACATCAAGTATGTATCTCTATCTAATTTATGTTACCTAGTGTTCCACTCACCAACATAAAGTGGGGGGAAATGTAGTCACAAAATCATGCAATATAGTTATTATTTAGTCCCGCTCTCATTCTACTATTCATATAGTTTTTGAGGGAAGAAATTACTAATTATCCCAGCAATTTTAAATTTCTTTTTTCGTCACTGTTGACCTCCAACATCAACTCACTCAGTCATTTCTGCCATTTGACATCGTTATATCTTTGACTGGGGAACCTAGCCTGATATTGGGGTGATCCAAGCGCCCTGGTCCTATTTGGGCCACCCTAAGCCTTTTTACACTTTCCCTCTACTTTTTGGGAACTTTCTAACCATTATAGATTAATATACTTTTTGTGGTCAGCCTTTTCAGGGTTAATTATGAAATTATAACAAGAAAAACATATAATTATAAAGTTCTGAGACCATAATGAGGGACCAATCACTAAGCACTACTATTATCACCTAAGGTTATATACATCAAAGGCTCCATTTGAATCTATATAACTTCATCACAAGGCATGAGGATGGTTCATTTACATCACACTGCATAGGACAAAAGTTTATTTTATTCCATCCAACTTTTATTACATTTCTACACATAGTTATTGCTCGCTACTTTCATAAAGTGTGACTGACACAAGATCACCTAGGGCATGATTGCACACACACAAACATATAACTACAACAATTCTAAGATGTAGTGTAACTCTTATTTAGTAAGTCCACCAGTATGCCAGCTGAGGAGAGTCTGACCCCTTCATATGCATCTTTCTTTTCTTATTTTTTTGATGCTCCTCTTGGGGTTTTGTAGGTCTATCCTTCATTATTTATTTACAATGACATACTAATTAGTTCATAAAAGTTAGTGTGAAAATAATTAAATGCATAAATTCATCTAATGACACGTCATATGAGGTTTACAGAGCTTTTTCATAGACTAGGGCACCTAGATCTCAAACTAGGGCATCCACAAATGCCCATACCCCTCTCTAGGCACCCCAGTCTAACCTACTATTCTAGACATGTGCTTTCTAGAGCATATGTATGGTTGTTCTTACATTATATTCATATAGTTTATTCTGTGACACAGTCCAGAGGCATTATTGAATTAACTAAACTCTTTCTAAGTGTCCTTATTCATTAGGGTTTTACATATAGGGTCATTTTATTTATACATAAGCCCTTGTCTATAATTTATTATTGATCTTAATATTATATTAACTACAGAATTAGAATCCAATTGGCTCATATTTTTAGCCAATCTATATGAGAATAGAATAAATTATGTGAGTATATATGACTATGTAGAGTGGACTTGAAGGACATGATTATTACATTTTGTTATGTACAAGGGTTGGTATTTACTATTTGATTCCAACCCAATCCTTATTCTTAGTAAAACACGTATTAGTAAATATCTTTTTTGTGTAGGTATTCATTGTCTTTACATAGTAACTTATAAATTAGGATATGATGTTTTATTAGACTCATTTTTGGGTCAGATCTATGTGTGAATAACATGTTCTAGCTTATTAGAATTTCTATTTTGATTCCTTATGGGAATTTATGTTCTAATTAAACATACTACATACAATTGTTGATGCAAATATAAAGATAAAATGTTAAAGTATTCTGCATTGTGTAATATTGAATTCACATACATCCGATATTGAATATTGTAGAATACAATCTGTGATATAATTACTATTATCCATAGAGGCATCAATCCCATTAGGGAAAATCATCTTATGCTAAATTATAGTTTTTTGAGGTTGGCAATATATGTGGATCTAGGATGAGTCTGAAACTTACTATTGCTCACAGTATCCATTGAGATACCATTTTCAAGATAAAAAGCATAACTTCATTAATATAATTCCAACATTATTAAGGAATGATCCTGGTACCTGAATGTTGTCTCATCATAAATTACTAGGTAAAGAGTGTTTGTAATAAATCATCAGACCCTTTTGTCAAGCTTTTGGACTTGATTGGAATTTTATGATTGTCTAAATCATGTCCTAAGAATGTGCTTCTTGACATGTCTGGATTGAATATTGATTAACCTACACTGTGTTTGAAAAGGTAATAACATATAATTACCGTTCTAAATAATTTTATTGACCTCTAAAATATTTCTTTGGAAACCCTATTCTAGATACATGTACAAGGATAACTTCTCTCATTTGTTCAAAATAATGTTATTGATGAACATTTTCAAAATACCTTAACTAGCAATAACATACTAATATATAACAAACACTCATAAAACATTAGGTTATTTCAAAGAACTCAATTGTAAGATTTCCTAACATGTGATATCTATCATGGGGTACAATGTCCTTGTTTACGAACTAGACAACTTTTCTTTGACAATGATGGGGAAGTTGGTTCAATGTTTATACACTTATAAATAATCAGTATTGGTTCACTGTTAATTTTAAAAAATATGGAGACTCAGTATCATTACCCTTCTTAGCTAGGACAATTCGGTATCTTATTAGTAGGGTAACGGCCAAAATGTATGAATGTGCTATGAGTATATCTTGTAGTGTAGGGAGTAAGATGGATGTATTTATGTAACTTAGTCTTTAGTACGTGGAGGAAGTAGGATCATTAAGGAATTCACCTCTACTAAATGAAATCAAATCATTTAGTTGACTACCAATATGATGTGTAGGAAATGTGACATAGATTATTTAATTTTTTTACAAGCCCTACAACATTTATCCTAAATTAAAGCCAAGAATTCATAGTTTACTGATTCACACACACATAGTATAATATGAATTATGGCCCCAGAAGTAGTGAATTAGATCCATTAGATTGCATGCGTCTAAGAATGAAATTAACATGTATACATCAAATATCCTACTTTGGAAACCTTCTCTATAAATTGAGAAAACCTAGTTCATTTGGTTGGATGGATGTAAAAAAAATTTATGACCATTATAATGAATGGTGGCCATCCCTTTAAAATTGATTGGAGGCCTACTCGATTTTGAAAAATGGACCCATTTTTAATGAGTCCCTCTTGATTGAATAGGAAGCGGCATTTAGATAAGATCTTAAAGATAAAGATCCCTCGAATGGAGATTGGCATTGGGGGGATAATGTTAATAAATTCTCCCTGGGAGATAGTGGGATGTACTAAAATCAAGTAATTTGGCATTTGCTAGACACTTCAAATTCGGGAATCCATGAATTCAACATTAGTTATTGTATATTTCACATTTGGCATAACCACTTGGGACCCTGTTATTTTATCTTAGTGGAATTATAAATTCATGGAATCTCATATTTCTGAGAGTGGATGTTGGTAGACAGTACCTGGAACCTATATACTTACTACTTCCCTAGAGAACGTAACATCCAGTATATTTTCAAATCATTTGGACGAACTGTAGTTTCTTGAGTGATTCCCTCATTCTTGCACGCTGAGGGGAAGATGGATGGATGCCCAGTTTCAAGACACTAAATGTCACGTATTCCTTATATTCAACTTAGTGACTAGGCTTATCTCATAGTTATTATGTGAAAAGAAGGATTCCTTTCCTTTCGACCATTCAGAACCTTAGTTCTTTCATAGTGACCACTTCAATGTTGGTTTCGTAGGCCATCAGTCGAAATTGGTTGTATCTCAGGATTCCCAATTCAATGAGTCATGTAATCATTGCTAATCAAAGCTTTAATTCATCTAATATGACCGACTAAGGTTTACTAATGCCTTGATGTCCAATCTTCTATTATCAGCACTACATAGAATGGTTTTCCTAATCTGGTTCTTAATAGTGCACTTTTGATCTTCTAGTATTGCACCCAAATGTCCATATCTGATCCTAAGACCAATACTTATAAATAGGGAAGGGCTAAGCCTACCAATTGCAATCACTTACATTTATACCCACACTATGAAGCCTTTGAGAACAGCATTAAAATAACTTATATTTGCATTGCCAAGCTATTACTCTTTACCTCCTTTGATTAGGGCCAACCACTTAACCACTATCATTTGCACATTATGTTATTGATTAGTAATAAGGAATTTAAACTTGGGCCATAAATTGAATCATGAGTTGCAGGGCATTATTCTCTTCATTTCCATCATGGCATCTAAATTTATCCATAACGGCACTCCAAGTATTTGTCTATTGTTAAGTCCGATTAGTAGACATATTTCAAATTTTAATATACCCTCTAATCGAAAATAGGCCTTCAGTGCTATTCTGTCAGATAGCCTATTCTGGAAAGAATAGTTACAAAAAGTGTTTGATACATGCATATAGATTCATTGTCATTCATTGGACATAAATCCACATGAGGGACTAATTGCACAAAGCTTTGGGGTCTTACTCCATATCATAAATCCATTGCAAAACATATTCATTGAACACATATGTAATGACTCACAACTTGTAATTTCCAATGTATGGTAAGAAATTCTAGTCAACTAAACTGACTCATCCTTTACATATGTTATGAACTGACATAGTTGGATGATCAAAACCAATTTATGGCTATGGATCATAATTATATACACATAACGAAATATCATGATGATATATTGATGGAAGCATTCAATTAGTGAGATGTTATGGCTTTTATTTTTCATTTCCACAGAAGATCCTATGAAATTCCCATCAAATGTTGTAATGCTTCAATACATTCTACTCTAATGATTAGTGGATTATGGCTCTTGATCATGGAATACTCATGAAAATGTGATCATTAATCATATGGATTATTATTCATATTCCCAACAACTATAACCTTCAAGCCTAAGGTCAAAAGGTCTATATAAATATCAGCATCTAATCCTTCCGTATAATGTAAATGCATGACATCAATTTTTATTTTTCTTTTTGGTCAAATTATGCATTGCATGTTACCTTCAAAGATGCATTCATTCTTTACTCAAAAAGACTCCAATCTATTAGGGATCATGATTCACCACAAGTTCATGTATGCGGAAATATCTATACCATGTTGACATGAAATCAAATTAATCACTTTCTAGCTCTTTGGTGCTTCTAAGAATATAACAGAGTCAAGGGTAAAAACACCCTTTTGCTAGCTTGTATACATCCCTAGTTTCCTAATTTGGACGGGTCCTCCAGAATTGGGATAGGGAGCAGATGAGGTGGATGATGTGTGGATTGGGAGTAGTTAATAACCAAATATTTAGATACAAAGCACATCAATAGGAAGATGAGACCCAATGGTAAGGGGACATTTGCACTTGTGAGCCTGTTTCAAATGTCTAGAATAGATTGTCGTAAGGGACCTTCCAGTGGTGTTACACTCAAATATTTTTACATGCGGTCTTCTAATCATTAGTTTAGAAGGATACAAGGTAGTTTGGGGGTGAAGGGACCCTATTGGTTGTATTTCCATTCCTGAAGCCCCCGATAGCCAAATTTCATGGGTTTGATCTCAAACATAATCATATTTATTGGGAATAGATATTGGCCTGTGGGCCCATGGTTTTACTAGTAAAGCTCCATTCCCTCATCAGAACAATTTCTTAGCCTCTTTCGGCTTACCTATTGACATATATTACTATTCTGATATGAATGTTATTACTATCTTCTCCAACTTGACATAGGATTCATATATGCAATCAAATAGTGTCGTTCCTAAGTAACACGGTTGAATACATTGACCCTGTAAATTCAAGTCGAATTCCAAAATGAGACTAAAATATTGTTGATCATGGCGTTGAACATTTCAAACAAGATTTACTAATTATGGAAACTGTTGGACTATCGTGTAAGACTGTTCCAAAGCTTCCATCATTGTTCTTCTAGGCCGGAACAATATGAGCTCCAAGTGTTCATGGTGGATTCCCAATCTATTCTAATCCAACGGCGCACTAATCCTGTAAATATTTCTACTCAAAACCCTCATTTGCATATTTCATTTCTGTATGTCTATCACATTCTTCAAATACAGTTGCATCCACTTGTGTAAGGAAATCTATGCTTGACATTATATTGAGTATTAAAATTCCTATAATTTAGCTAACATGATTTGTAGAATTCTTGAAAATCACCTCTGCTAAGGCTCGTGTCATAAATGCATTATTACATCTTACTCCACATTTGGAGGTCCTAATGAATCCACAAAATGCTATTATGTACCTCCTTAATGTAATGTTATCAAGATCCTCATATGGTATAGATTATGGGTAAGTGCAGTAAGTTGGGGGACAAAAATAGGGGTCATAAGTGGACGTCATATTGCAAATAACAACATAATATCAACTTGTAGGGATTATTAGCAATGCATACACTCAAAATTAGACAAAATTATATAAATATGAATCGTAGCATCCAGAAATCTAGTTTCTAAACTACTAATTTTTGTAAAAAATGGACAAGTTTAGCTATATTAAACACTCAAAATTCAATGACTTGGTATTTTGTTTTCAAAAAACCCTATAAGATTATAGTCCGTTTGCCCGTGATTTGGATGACCAAAAATTGATATATATTTTTTTCCTTTGGTGAGAAGTTAGATGCCGCTATCTATCTTGGGATAGATTTTATTTTGTATTTTTTTGAGCAATATTTTATTTTTTATAATTTTTTCCGTGAAAGTGGTATGAAAACATAAAGAAAACAGAGCACTTTCTGTTTTCCTGCCATAACTTCATACAAAAAATATTGAAATCAAATTAATTATTTTTTTTAACGTGTATATAATTTCACCACAGTTGGGATGGTATAGGTTTTATCACATTCTAATAAGTGAAACAAAATTTGCAGTCTTAAACGTAGACATGAACATTCACTGGAAAAAGTGTCTTAAAGACCTACTATTAGTAAAAAAATTATAAAATGATATTTATCATATTCTATTCACTTTAACACCAATATTTCTACAAATCTAACAGTATCCCCTATGCGATGGTACCATTAGTGTGACATATTTTTTACTTTTCAGCATGGTTCAAGTCCGTGGCAGAATAAATTTGATGTTTTGTTGTTTTTGATGTAAAATTCAAGATTTGGTGTCCACTTAATTGTCCCCCAACTTGCTGCACTTACCCAAATACATTATTTTTATTTTACATTATTATTTTTTCTTATTCCTTTGGTTTGATTTATATAATTTATTATTTACACACATGCATTCGCATGGCATATTGAGTGTGATGTACAACGTACATATATTGGTATATGTTGATAGGTGTTGGTGTACCCATTACCTAGACTACTAACCACTTGACGCATCTTCCTTTTGTATACTACATCTCAGTGCTATATTTCCATTATATTTCTTCTATTTCCGCATTACACTTGATTACATATTTTTTCAACCCAGAGTATCAAGTAGTAAAGCCTACACCTCTTTCATATATCTCATTAAACACAAGAGAATCAAATGACATTAATGAGATGAGTGTAAAAATTATTTCTAATCAAGGGATTGGTTTAAGAAAAATATAATTACCATCATTGAGTTGGGTGGTCTCATAACTCTCTCAAGATGGGAATCTAACATTTCATCCTTGAAGGCATCTAGGAGAGTAACGAGATTCACTCACTCAATGGATTCATTACAGAGAAATTACATGAACTAAGAACACACTGAAGGATATCACCCCAAGAAGCTCCATATGAAAACTAAAACCATTGAATATATCATTGAGGATCTTGAGCAAGGTGAGATTGATCCTTCAAAACCTCCAGTATCTAGATTATTTCCCAAGAGTTTCCTCCTCAATAGCTATATCATCAAGTATCAAGTACAATATGTGATTCCTCATCATGAATCTACAAGTTCCATCTTGCCTAGTGTTGATCCCACAAAAAAAAAGAAATTTCCCCTTGGATCTAATAATTGGTTGGGAGTGATCTATTGATAGTGCAACAATGTTCAACACCTGACTTTGAATATATCTCAAGGATCATGAAAACCAAGTGAGGTAATAATATATAGGTAAATTCTCACTTTTTTAGTAGAGCTTATGATAATCAATATGTATAGGTTTCCCCACCAAAATTTATGCAACTCGTAGAGGAGATGGAACCGACAAATTATGAAATGAAAACAATCTCTTTGGGCTAAAAAACACATGAAAGTGATGAAATTTGTTCTTGAGGAATCTCTTTTCCACATGCTTTCTTGGAAATGGGAGTAAAATCATACCATGGAGAAGTTAAAGGAGCATATGAGAACTCTCACTCCTTACGTATAGTCATTTTTTGATCCTAGTGCACTATCAACTATTCTTGTTGAGGTCATCACTCCTATTAGAAACTTTGACCATAAAACATTCAAAAAGGCCCAAGGTCACACAATGCAAGGAAGATCTAATGACAGATGGGTTGAAAAGATAATTGAAAAGGGAAAGACACTTTTTCCTGAGATCATATCATTTTATGAATTTTTTATCACCAGTGATTTAAAAGTAGACATGACTAAGGAAGAAATCGAGAAGGAAAATGATCATTGGGACAACATGCTTCCATTATTTGTAGAAATGAGTAACCTTGATTATTTTTTATTGGTGGGTAGAAATGTATTCATGTCCATAACATATAATTTGTCTCCCATTTGGTCTTGAATATAGAGTGCCCACTATGAAATTGTGAATGAGGTGTTTGGAATTCTAAGCACTCAAGGGGGTGGGTGAATCAATGAAAATTCAAAATATGAAATACAATTCAATTTTCTTTAATTTGTTATGAAGAAACAACAAAACTATCTATGAGCAATCAAGAGTAAAACCATAATAAGAAAATATTTATAGTGGGAAACCCTTGAAGGGAGAAAAAAACACTAGATCCAATGCACTAAGCTAGAATTTTTTTCTAATGAAATATTGTAAAGGTCTCAAAATTTCTGAGCACCCACTCAACATGAAGCATCGAATTCAAAATCTTATCAAGCATCTAATTAACAATTTTACAAGCTACAAATCGCATAGAAGAACCCACTTCCTAGTATGTTGAGAACCTACTTAGACTTGACATAATTTTGATCACTCACTTGACATGGTTGCTTAAAAAATAGATAGTGATATTTAAATTCTCTCATTCACATTCATCCTCAACTATTTTCACTAACTCTCACACCTTATCAGCTCAGTCCTCATCAATCAACTCTCTATTTATTTAACAACAACCTTCAAGAAAAAGAGTTTTTATATCATCAAGAGAGAAACGCTCAAAATTATTGCACATGTCATATTACATGAATATTTCACTTACCTACACATGAAATCGTACAAGGCAAATAGGTAACATCACATAAAAATTGTCATTTTTGCAATGATTATTTTGGAACATAAAGGATGTTCATATAAAGACATTGTATGTCATGTCAGGATTCTATAAAGAAAATGATGAAAAAAATGCTCTCAAACTCCTTGACCTTCTGATTCTACTATACTCACTTACTTTTAATGGTTATGTAGGCCTTTGTCTTATTCTCCAACATATGCACCTTGTCTTGTATTAAAAAGAATAATGTACCAAGTTTCATGACCATGTCGGAAAGTTAAATACACATTCCTTTAGATTTTTAACTCCTTTAAAATATACAAATCTCACCATTTCATTGTTAACACATTCATTTGAACTTAAATGCATAGTTAGGTGTAAGTACATTAAGGATACTGACTTTGATCATGTTGAAAAAAAAACCTAATACATCTGTGCTATGAAATGTACTTTGGGGAAAGGGATATGCAGAAGGTATACACTATCATGAAGGTCTTGGGAAACAATACATCAAATAATGAATCCTTCTCATTAAACTCTTCTTCAAAACTTTTTTTACATAGTCATGGAGAACTTAGGCTCAGTCAAACAAAGTGCTAGCACAACCACAAAGAATGAGATGTTAAAAAATTATTAGATCTTTGATATGGTGGTTTTTATTTTTTAGATTCCCTTCAACTAAAAATATGTGCCAGAACAATCTCATTATATTCATGAAGCATACATTGGATTAGGGTATACACTGATTTGCATGTATAGAGTGACATCTTCAAAGATTAAAAAAAACCACACACTTACCAATCTAGTCATGACTTTAGAGACACATTTCAAGGAGGATGTGAATTTTTTTCAACACACCAAGTCCATATCTTGTTTCATTCTATGAAAAATATATCAAACATGCATGATTTCCAAGACACACTGGAAAGGTTTTAGTATTCAAAGGTTGTCCATGATTTTTCTTGCACTTCACATACTAAAATTCACTTTTATAAGAAACCATTACACAAAAATTTCAAAAAGATGGTGTAATCCATAATGAACTAGTGTTATACATGGATTGGATGAGGAATATCAATTTTTCATGCTCAAACCACAATCCTTCTTGACTATTCTGAAATGACATTTTTGGTCCTTTAAGAGTTATACACAAAGGCAATTAAATTCATCATGAAATTAGCTTAAACACATTTTATCATATGCATACACCCTATACAATGTCATATATAACTTGAACACAAGCTCTTTCATCAAGAAATTCTCATACTCCAATGACTGGTTTTTGTCATGATAAGACCTTAATAGTAGATTACTGAGATTGAAAAGTGTTACTCAACTCTTAAACATGGATAACTTGAAATTTTTCATGGAAAATAAGGAAATGTGCCATGTAACCTTTCTCATCATTGATTTCAACTTGGAACCTTCTAGACAAGACTGTATATTAACAATCTTGCAAAAGTAGGTTAAATATGTATCGTACAATCATACCCATAGTACAAAAATGCCATCAACTTGGACTAGAATGAATTTATCTACAACCATGAGTGGTTTTATTAGCTTACAAAAGTAATTTTTTAATCAAACACTTCATATTTTTTCCATCAATTTAGTCTAAGGGTTTAGGGAGGGTTTGGAGTGAGTTTCACCCTTAGAGATTGTTCATAAAGCTTAAGACACCATTTTACTTCATCCTACCTCCAAATTTTCCTTGACTTAGTGCTCTAACACTGGTGAAAGGATTAAGATACCATGAAAAAATTTTACATGCATTTGAGCTCTTGAGATATGACCTTGGAGCTGGGAGAGTTCTTTCTAGAAGATCAATATTGCTAAAAACCTTCTATCTTGAGAATACGTATTCAATTTTGCATGAAAATTGACATACAACCTTGTAACTGGTTTTCTCCACATGTCCCACTCCATATTTTCTCACAAATGAGCCTATATCATCTTGGTAAACATTGTGCTTACTTGCAATGTCTTCCTATCCTCTAGGATAATCATGACAATGACCCCAAACATGACTCTAGAAGTTGAAAAATGACATGTAGAAACATCCAAAGGTTCTATCCAAGTTCCCTACTCACCTCTCATACTTCCATTATCCTATAATAGCTTAATTTACTTCATACATCAACTTATGCTTTCACTAGGTCATTGAATTAGGCCTAAATTTGCTATTTACAACCATGACAAACAACACTTGACCCGATGATCATCCTATAAGCCCTTATACACCCTTAAAACATAATTTTAGACCTATAAGACACCTAATAAGTACACACCAAAAATCTCCATAAATTCAGTGGACACCAACCACCTTAACCAGGCACTAAATACCCTTAAACCACCATGACTACTTAAGAAAAACATTAAAACTAATATTTGAAGGCACCACTAATCAAACTTCATGTCCATGAAGAGTTTTTTTAATAATGGCAAATAGTTTTTTGAAGAGTTAACATAATAATGTCCATGAAGAGTTAACACATCATAACTGCACTATGTCATAAATTATAAAAACATCAGGACAAGGTTCAACATGAGACTATCTCTAACATTAACTCTTGTAAAGAGATAACATCATAAATTATGGAAAGTATAAGGAATGGGGTGAAGAATATTTAGTCAACTACAATTAGTACAAATTCATTAGTGGAATATATTAGGAAACCATTTGAGGAATTAGTTAGGAAAGAGGTGGGATATCCCTTCTTGGTTAATGAGGATACTTTGGAGTCACTTGTAAAAATCAAATGTAAACTTTCCAATACTGCTAAGGATCTTCAGGCTTGGTTCAATTAGTGAAATCACATTAGAAGTACATTTGAAACCTATATCAAGGACTTGAGCTTCATTCATATCCCTCAAGAAGAGAAAATGGCACCTGTGGCAATCTATTTTAGCAAGTAATTCAAGGGTAAAGAAATATCTCTTTTAGCATTCCCACAAGGCACATTCATAGTCATCTCTTCATTGGTAGAGGCATAATCTCCATCAACATGATCATATTTCCTCTTCTAACTTCTTCCTTCCTTCTCTCTCTCTCTCTCCATGTTCTAATTTTTTTGGGAAGGTACTTTTCACTATTTCGTCTTATTGACTTAAAATGACCTATAGTCTAACTTTATAATGAGTTCATTTCAATTAATGAAAAATACTCACTTTTGTTTCCTATGAATATGAAAGGTAAAAAGTGATAACATGAAGTGAAAATTCATGTGGGGGTAGCTGGAAGGGGATTTTACATGGCTATAAATTTAAGGGACTTATCCATTTGAAGGGGTTGTTAATTTTCATTTTCTAAGTAGATAGGTTTCCATTAATAATATATAAATAAGATATTACATTCTTCTATTTTCCTATTTCTCTATATTTCCTAACATGTTGAACATTGTAAACATGGGGATCTTGTAAAAATAAGAAATATTTTGGTGCCTTTGATAAATGAATCAATAGAATTTTGTCTATGATTTGTTAGTCTTATCAAATTATGAAGGTTCTATCCTTCTAACTGATTGTGGATTAATTCTATTTAATGTTGTGAAAATTATCTAGTGCTTATTCACAAAGTTAACCCTCCTTCCTTATGTTATTACTCCCCTTTATCTCCTATCAGTATGAAAATTCCTCCCTTGTACAAAGTGCAAGAAATTTTCCACAAGTCTATTATAGTATTCCTAAAAGATCCCCATGTTCGCAACCACAAAAATATTTATTTTTTTGCATTTAATAAATGGGATCCTTCCCATTACCAAGCAAATGTACCTAGTCCCAGATCATTCGTTCAAATCCACTACTTTTTCCTTGCAAAAGAATATTTCACCAACATGCTCGCATATCGTCTATAGTGGACCTTTGTGATGAATAAATGATAAAATTACTAGGATAATAAAGGTTGGGTTTGTTTGTTATACTATTTATCCAGGTTATGAACCATCTATTATGGATTTTAAGCAATCATAGCATCTATCTTTTTTTAGTTAAACACGTCAATACATGTGACATGAGGTAAAAAATGTTTCATGGGTACCTAAGGATTAGAAAAAACTACTTATATTTTTTATCTTCCACATACATGTGGTATATCAAAAACAACCAGGTTTTAGAAAACATTTCTTTCATAGGAATCCATATATCATATATGTAGTACATTGATAAGTGGTTAGCCCCAGTAATTTATTTTAATCATAACTCATAGATGGTAAAGTGAAGAAATAGGTATGTTGGAACCTTTCATAGTTAGTACCTTAAAACATTGGATTATGTTCACTATTTAAGAATGGGATAACTATATAATAGAATGTATCGAATACAAATTCCCTAACCTAGTTATTACAGATGAATATTGGGTACATTTAATATAACTACACAGTTTCTCTATTTCAGTTTAGGTAAAAATGAATCCTAGGTACATTTGGTATTTTTCTACACAACTCCATTGTTATAATTAGGGTAATAAACTAAACTTTGAAAGTTTGATTTAAAACTTGTTTTAAATTACCTATCAAACCATCATGAATTTGGATATTATGACTAGAAAATACCATAAATAATGATGTATGAAATCATTTCCACATAAATAATAAAAAATTGGAAAAATAGTCTTTTGAACAACTATACCATTTCAATCCTCCTATCTAGATGGTAATTTTAATATGCAAATCTAATTTTATATTTTGAAAAAATATTGTTTCACCATTGGGGAAACTATAACATTAATATGTTCCTCACACACACACACACACACACACACACACACACACACACACACACACACACACACACACACATATATGGTGCTAGCAATAGAAAACATAAAGGTAATTCTCACCACTTCAAATTACTTCAACTAGAAATACCATATGAAAGATGAGTTTCTAAGTAAGGTCCTCTAGCAATTATAATGGGTGGAGACTATTCTCCTCAAAACCTTATCAAATGGGTCAAATGGAAACACTTGTGATTAAGCCAATTAAATCCTAGGACAATAAGAGTCCAAAAAATTGAAGTTTCTCTTTCAAACTATGGATTGTTATGAAATTCAAAAGATCTCACATAATATTGTTATGCAAAACTATATGATTCAAGAAGTTCAACTATAAAATGATCTTGGCTCTCTTATTCAAATCAATAAACCTTAAATTGAGTATTTCATCACTCAAGTCAAATGATTTACATTTCTACTTTGTAAGATATGTGTTACCAAGAGTGTTTACAAAATAATTATCAGTATTTATTCAAAATTAGTTAAAACCTACTCATTTTTTTTATGTTAAATAATTACACATAAGAATATATATTATGAAAAACATATGTGACATCTAACTTAATGCTTCTAGGTAGCAGGAATCAATTGTCAATGAAAATATTAGAAAATAACACTCTAACTATTACAAAGTAAAGGTCCATGAAAAAGTGAATGGAAAGAAAAGTATTAACATAATGACAATCAATCAATTCCTGCTAGCCATTATACCCTACAAAAATAATTAAAAAGCGGAAATAACTATGAAATTTGAAAAATAATTATTGTATTTTTTGTATTATTACAAGCCATTATGAATCATCATGTTTTAACAAAATGACATATTTGGAATTAAAATTTAAGAAGATTAATCTCCACAAATCTTAAGGAAAGAGTTTACCTTTTGGTAATAAAACATTGATCACCAATTTCTAATTGAATTTTGGATTCAGGTACCTCTCATAATATGGAAAATAAGGGTCCCTTGTTTTAGATTCTCAATAAAATTAACACATGTGAGATGTAAAATATGATGTTGTTAGAAGTTATCCACATACTATAATTGATTATGAACATACTCTCCATGTATTATATCAAACAATATGATAAAGGAAAAATAGTTTAGTTTAGAACTTCTGATGGTATTATGAAATGTGAAAAATACTAGTCAATGACTATAGTTATTGGAAAGGTTCATCATCAAATATTATTATATTAGTTTGGATGTTTTTTTGTTTGATCAACCTTCACAAGTCCTAATTATGCATGAAAATTAGTTAAATTTTGTTTGGCATGAGTATCTTGGTCACTTGATCTATCATTAATTACAAAACCTCAGTAAACACAACCTAGTTATCTGAAAATTTCCTTCAAATATGGAGTTTATCTAGGTTATAAACTTAGAAACTAACATATGGAACCTTTTACCAAGGGAAATAATTGAGGAGAAGTGATATATTACATCTGATTCACAATTATAACATGTTTATTCAAAAAATCATACACTTTAGACATTTATTTATCCCGGTCTCATACTACTATTTAGAAGGTTCTCAAGGGAAGAAAGTACTAATAAACCCCCATTCTTTTGGCCATTTTTATTTATTTTATTCCGTATTATGTGACCTATTACATCCATTTACGCAGTCATTTTTGAATATCTAACGACATCTTAGCCCTAATTGGGAACCCAGATTTAATACCAGGGCACCCATGTGCACCGTGGTCCCACCTGGGGACGCCCTAGTCCCTTTTCCACTTTATCGCCATTTTTAAAAATATTTTCTAGTTGTTTGCATGATTATCTTTCTTGTGGTTTGAATTTAGTGGGTTAATTACGAAATTAGATCAATAGAACCCTATAAATATAAAGTTATGAGACCATAATGAGGGGCCTAACATCATACACTACTATCACTCCATCTAGAGTTGCATCCATCTATTGCATTTTAATCCACACAAATCCATCATCAAGGCACAAGCTAGGACATACACATCACACTTCGTAAGTGGAGGTATACTATTCTATTCCATGCACACAAACTATTACATTTTCTACATTTAGTTATTTCTCGCTACTTTAGAAATTATGACTGACATAAGAGCACCTAGGGCACGCCATGCACACACACACTAGAACTACATCCAGGTCTGAAATGTAGTGCAACACTTAGTCTAGTAAGCCCACTATCATTGCAGATGATGTTATTCCAACCAATTTTTTTCTGCATCTTTCTTTTTTATGGTTTTTATACTTCCTTTTGGTATCTTACATGTTATTTCTTCTCCTTGGAATATTTTGAGCATTCGACACAGTACAGAGAAATTGATGCGACAGGCAAGAAGAGCTAAAAATCACCATATTACTCTAGAAAGACCAGTTATGGGAATTTTCCTAAATAAAGGTGCCCAGATTTCATACCAGAGTGCCCATGGGTTCCCCAGTCCTACTGCAGGAGCCCCAATCCAGCCACATCATCTAGATATGTAATTTTTGGAACTACAAAACAGTCATTCCTTCTTTGTAAATTTCTATGTAGCACTGTGACACATTCTGACAGCATCTAGTTATAATTTGAGTTCTTTCTTTCCTTTTTTGCACCAAAAATTAGGGTTTATAAATACATCAGCTTAATTTATTTATTTATTTTACATGTTATCTTAGAAAATTTATTTGTTGCATTTATATGTCCTCCTAGATTAGATTAACTATCTTGCACTAACCTAAAATAGTCAATTTTAGTTAATCATTTTGGTGAACTCCACGTCTTATCATATACCAAAATAATCCTTCTGAATCTCCAATCATTCTAAAGTTTGATTTCTTTCTCTAATCCTTTGTTGATGCTCCCACTGATCCTTTTGTCTATCCGGATTTTCCTTCACATAAATAGTTCCCATATTTTGGTATAGAACCTTGCACTCTAGATGACGCTATTTTCACTTATCTATGTACTATTGATCCCACTATTATAGTGTGCATCTTAAAATAATCACAAGCTCCTCATCCTGATCACATAATTGCAGACCCTACTATTTCTACCTCCTAAGATAATTTTAATTTTCCCCTCACTTATCCCGCATTAAATGTACATGATTCTCCTCATATAGTATGTGTCTTTACCTCTCCATTTTCTATCCCTTATAAAAAACATCTTCAAACTCCACATGAAACTCACACTAATATCTGCATGGTTGATGAGCTTCCTTTTATTTCATCTCCAGCTCCTATTGTCAATAATTTTATGATACTTTATACAGGATCCACTCCAAAACATTCTCTTTTTCTATAACGTCCACCTTTCTTATCCCCATTTGAGGATACCATAGGCGTGATAGAAATAATTTATTTTATGCCACCTACTACTAATACTACTATGATCCCTTATCAAGGGTTTGTCCAATCCATTGACATCATTCTATCATCCACATATTCACCACCACAATCAATACACACACTATTAACTTTTAATCTCTTCATAAATGATTCTTATTGGGAGCATATATCACTTGATGCTTCTTGTCAAGCCAATGTATGTTCACATGATAAACTCCTTCGGCTTGGATTTACACTTAAGGACCTTCATTCTCCTTTATATGACTCACATTTGTATCATGGATCTGTTATTCTCACTTTTGCATATGTACTTCACATTTTTCATCTTGTTTTTTACCTTGCGCGATATCATACTTCCTCCCCACTTGCTATTATCAAGTTTTGGTTAGATTATATCGAAGGCACACTTGATCTTGACAATATAGATATAACTTTTCCTATGCCAATTGGTACTTTCCACATTTTCCATATCTCATTTCTTTGTTACTCACCTAGTTTTACTATTTGGAATGCGCAGGGGTGTCCTTTGCCTCTTTTTACTGATGAAAAATATGCCTTGTAAATGTATAACTTACATCTTCATGGTTATTTGGATGGCCAACCACACACCATTTCTTATCATGTTTCATGTGTTGTTCCATATGGTTTCGACAATGATATTGATGACCTTTTAGAAGACTTTGCATGTCCATTGTATCCCTTTATTGATCACAATATTCCATCACACACAATAAATCCTATAATCAAATCTTTAGATGACAAATCTGACCCTTCTAATCATCTATCTAGTACACCTTTGTTGGAATCAATCCACACCCTTTATAATTTAGCTCAGGATAGCCGTCAAGCTATGGAATTCACTACTAGCTATATTAGATCCAAATTTCAACATGTTAAGGATACCTCTCAACTATATATTTTTTCTCTTTCTACATCTCATATGCAATCTATGTCTACTACCTGCCATCTAATCAAAACTCAAGGCTTACCATTTTCTGAACCTCTCATATTTGAATATAATGCTATGCCACATGAGATTATTATTTCACTCCTTAGTCATCGGTTGATCACCCTACAACCTACTCATTATTACCCTCCTTATCGGCTAGTAAAATACCAAGGTCATCCATACTACCATTATCACCAAATTAACAGAAATCATTATAACGCTTCCCATTCTTTGGCATGAACAATCAAAAATATCAATCATTTAGGCCTTCTTTCATTTTCTGCATGAAATTATAATACTAATAATAATGCCCAGGTGATTCTTATAAATCATAAGAATTAAGAGTGTTACTCAATCATCGTCTATTAGACCTCATCATTGCATTAGACTTATACAAAGGAATTGAAATTTTCTATAGATAGTTACCACACCTTGGCGTATTTTCCACCTAGTTTTATTTGACATATTCCTTCTCTACCTTCGTGTTCCACATCACAAATATCTCCATCACCCACACATTTATTGACATCACAACCTTCTTCATATAGTCATCCTTCACATGTGCATACACTTCATTGGTCAGTACATAATATGCCTACTATATCACTGTTATTAGAGCATGCTCATACACTTTCCTCCCATGCATTAGATGGAGGACCTACATCCTTCACAATCATCGGATAGCTCATTCATTCACATGTTCTTTGGTGGAATAGAAATTCACATTTTCCCCACCTCATTTTAATCACCATTACTATATTTGAACCCAATCGTCAGTCATAATCATCATACATTCTACCAACGTCATTACCCAATGAAAAACTCTTGGCTTCAGTTTAAACTTGACTATTGAGGGATTACTACTACACTAAACCCGACACACTACACCTATTCATACATTGAGCGCCATACACTATACATTCTATATTTTATCTAAAACATCTCCACATTTTTATATCCTACATCATGATAGTTGCATATAACATGTTTACGTGTCTTGCATCCTACACTACTTATTCTACATATTTTGTCTACATCCCATACATATTACACCGTGCATATTCATACATGTTCTACTAGTATTCATCATATAGGAGTCTAGTATTACATTCCTATTTTTCTACATATATTACAGGTTCTTTCACATCTTATACATATCACCTTTGAATTTTACACATAGCATATCTACACATTATACACATTACCTCATCTCATTTCTACTCATCACATGGTCAACTTTTATCATTATATATACTACATTATCATTTATGTGCTCCACTCACTACCCGATGACGCACTTTATTTTTCTGGTCCATGCTCAACTACTGAGGGTTTAAAAATCAAATGGAACTTATGTTCATCACGTGATTATCCTATGACATTCCATCATGCGACATTATTAGGCTAGTAATATATGCTTTAAGCTAAATCATCACCCATTAGATGAACTTCTAGTGGTATAAACCTTAGGTTAGATCACCACTCCCTTTTGGTCATTTTACAGTGATATACACTTAGGGATAAATAATCACTCATCTAATAATACTTTAGTGACATACAGATTATCCTAAATTGTCAGGTCTAATATATAATTTTGTAGCGATATACAACTTAGGTTACATGATTAGGAATGGATAAGGTTTCACCACTCCCTCTTTTAATTCTATAGTGATATACACCTAGACTAAGTCATCATGCCCCACGTTTCATTTCATCGTGGTATAATCTTAGGCTATATGGTCCATGAAAATATATTCTACATGTCACATTTCATTACCACTACACATATAGACATTCATCATAGTGCATTAGACAAAACACACACTACTTGATCATTTCTCGATGACATACTCTTGTTTACAGTTAATTCTTTACTGCGAAGAGGGAAAACAAAATGAACCTCACCACATACATTTCCATCCACTCGAGGGGCACGTGGCTCATATCATTCCATATTTCATTCCATTCCATCCATCCACACCATACTACATACTATGGTTGCTTTTATTATTTATTAATTTCTCTTGTTTATGGTCACTTTATTACAGAAGCTAGTTTGATTACTTGTATGTCATTTATCTATATCATACACACATACGAGTTTAATACTTCTTCTAGTTGTGATCATAGATACAAGTCTCCTACACATAACAAAAATGATCACCTTCTACCCTTACTATACTGGTCACTAGGGGAATCCACATTCATCTCTTCCAGGTGCTATTGTTTTATTTCATACTTCGCACTTTACATCACTGGCTAGCACACATTTTTTACATACTAGATAACTTTCTAACATGATAGCGGGTGATTCATGTGAAACATTTATTATGCAGGGATATTGGTTTCCATACTTATGTTTTTACATTATCTGTTATTGTCTACTCTTGTTTGTTATTGTATGTGTACATTGCCCTATGTTTAGTATGCAAACTTGTTTTCTTGTTTACGACCATGACTACCTTGCATGTATTATGAAATCATGAGTGATGTCCCATATTTACAACCCACTTTTCTATGGCCTATTTTTATTCTCATGTGTTTACTACATTACTTGGTAGTTATTACACTAATTTTCTTAGGTTACACACTATTTTATATAAACATGCATGTTTACACTTGTCTTTGGCTAGCCTTCTTGTTTGTGTGTGTCTTAGTTTTTACCAAGAACTTTTCAATGTAGATATGGTTGGTCCTCTTTTTGGGCCACATGTATCCTATTAGTGATATCACATGCACCCCTAAAGATGGGTGCATCATTTGGGGGGTTTCTACTAACACAATGTATTTACACCGGTTCAGTTCAATTCATTTACATACAACAAGTGGGTTAAAACCAGGCTACAAACCCCATACACAATGAATTTTACAAGAAATTATTTCCTTAGCATTCTAGGAAGTATTTACAGGATTGGAGGTTACATATGGTGTGCCTCCCTAAACTAATTTGTCTAGTAATGTCAAATCACCAAAAAAACAAGGAAAGTATAGAGATATCTTCACACACATTTTAGTAAAAGTTGTTAGATCTTAGAGGACACTAAGAATTTCCTCCCTACACTTCTTTAGCCATAGTGGCATGAGATTTCCTAAAAAAAATCGTATAGGGTATCCTTCTACACTATTTCTTCACATGGATCAAGTTCACATGTTTGATTTACATTTACAGTTTACATTTACACTTATATATGTAGTTTACATAGCATTTTTTACATTTACATACATACATATTTGACTACTTGATTTTTTATCCTTGCAATCTGTCTGTATGAGAAACAAGAAATCAAATGGGGGTAACAACACAATGAAAACAACAACATTTTGTAATAACACACATGTTTTACCAATCATGTAAGTACACTACACATTGCGGTAACTATGCACACACACGTTTCACCCTAAGTTCACTCTCATTACTTTTTCTTTGTGAGTTTTTCATCTATAGTTTCCATGCTCTTCCATCCCTTTGTCATTCCACACTTTTGTCAAGTCCTTCAGCATGCCTTCTTCATCACTCTATAGAGGTATCAAATATGCATCTCTATCTAATTTATGTTACTGAGCTTTCTTCTCACCAACGTAATGTGGGGGAAATATGTAGTCACAAATTCATGTAAATTAGACATTTAGTTATCCTAGTCTAATACTAGTATTTAGAAAGTTCTCAAGGGAAGAAAGTACTAATTATTCCCCATTATTTTGACCATTTTATTTATTTTATTTCATATTCTGTGACCAATTGTACCCAATTACCTATTCATTTATGAAGATCTTTCATCATCTTTGCACTAACTAGGGCACCCATATTTAATACTGGGGTGCCCACAGGTGCCCTGGTCCCACCAAGGGGTGCCCTAGTCTCTTTTCCACTTTCCCACCATTTTTGGGTATTTTAAGCTATTTTTTCATGATTATATTTTTTAGGACATCCTTTTCAGGGTTAATTATGAAATTAGACCAAGATAACCCTATAAATATAAATTTGTGAGACCAAAATTAGGGTTCTATAATCATACACTACTATCACTCCACCCAGAGTTACATCCATCTATTGCATTTACATCCACATAGCTCTATAATCAAGGAATAATCTAGGATATTTGCATCATACTTCATAGGGGGAGGGATTATATTCTATTCCATGTACACATATTATTAAATTTTCTACATTTAGTTATTACTTGCTACTTCACAAAGTGTGACTAGCACAAGAACACCTAGGGAATGACACACACACACACACACACACATACCATAACTATATCTTGGTGTAAAATATAGTGTAATGACTATTTTAATAAGCCCACTATTATGGCATTTGAGGTCAGTTCAGCCAATTCATTTTGCATCTTTACTTTTTTAGGGTTTTGGTACTTCCTTTTCGTCTCTTGCATGTTATTTCTTCTCCTTGGAATATATTTCAGAGCATTCTGCATAGTACACAGAAATTGATGCAATAGGCACGAAGAGCTTCAAATCACCTGCTGACCTAACAAAGACTAGTTTTAGGAATTTTTCCTAAACCAGGGCACCCATATTTCATACTAGAGTACCTGTGGGTTCCCCAGTCCTGCTCTAGGCATCCCAATCCAACCACATCATCCAAATATTTCATTTTTGACATTGTGTCACAATTGTTCCTTCTTTCTAATGTTTTGTGCACCATTATAACATAGTCTAACAATATTGAGTTATCAACTGAGTTCTTTCATTTCCCTTCTTGTACCTTAGGGTTTTTTATTACATCAATTTACTTCATTTATTTAATTTACATGTTATCTTAATATAATTATTTTTTGCATTTATATGTCCTCCTAGATTAGATTAACTATCTTTCACTAGCCTAAGATAGTAATTTTAGTTAATCAACATGTCATCCACTCATGTTTATTTTCATAATCATAAATAATTGATTACGTATGTAGATGATTTATCAATAGATCTTGCGTCTAGTATTTGAAAACAAAATGTTAACTCTTTGATAGCTTAAAAAATTCAAATCCCTCGATAAAAACATGTCAAAGAGAGATTTATCATTTTATAATTGATAATAGAGGATCTTATCTTAATAACCTAATAATAAAATTATATGAGGAAGTAAAAAAGGAACTCTAGTATAATATTCTCTACACCCCTTAGTGGAATGGTGTGGTTGAACGCAAAAACTATACACTTTAGGAAATGGTCAATACTTGGCTCATTCTTGACACGTGCTTTTGTATTTTTGGGTAGATAAAATTCAATGTGTCAATTATATATAGTGTCATAATTCCTAGTTAGTCTGTTAATTCATTACTTCTAAATAAAAATGTTCATGTAAAGCCAAAATTTTCTCAATTCAATTTTATAGGTTGCAATGCACGGGCATGTATCCCAAATAATAAATGAAGGAAAAGAAAAGGGAAAGAAGGTACCTCCTAGTATTTTTATCAACTATTATAAATATATGAAGGCATGTCATATTCTTGTTTTTTACACTAATCAAGTGATTTACCAGTGAGATGTGTTGTTTGTTGAATAATCACAAGATTATGAGCTAACATATTATCCTCCTCCATTATTGTTTTTCCAATCCACATATAATTCTTGAATTCTCCTATGAATAAACAAGTTATTTTGGATAAATATAAATATGAGATTCAATACACTTCAGATGATTTAGTGATACATTATTCTACCACCTAAGATAAGAATCCCAATATACATCTTCACACACACACACACACACACACACACACACACACACACACACACACACACACACACACACACACACACACACACACACACACACACACACACACACACACACACACACACGCGCGCGCACGCGCGCGCGCGCGCGCGTGTGCTTGCGCACACACACACACGCATACATGTGAACACATGTGTGCATGCAAACACACACATACACAACTAACTATGCCAATGGTGAAACACCAAACTAAATAAGTCTTATCTGGATTTTTAGGACTCATATGACTCTAGAGACTATAAGTCAGGATATATAGACTTATAATGAGGCACATGGATATAATGAATGGTTGAAGGCTATGTAAAATAATTCATTCTCTCAAGAATTAAAAACAATTAGGACTTAGTTCCACTTCCAAAAGAAATAAAAATAGTATAATGCAATAGGGTGTACCATACCAAGTACAGAAAAAATGGGTTAAATTGATTGCTATAAAGAAAGGATGGTCACAAAAAAATCACAATTATAAATTGTGTTATCTTTTGTTGTAAAACAAAGGTGGTAATTCCATGAAATGGATGTTAAGAGTGGTTTTATATAGAATGAAATCTTCATCTCAAGTTCATTCATAGTCAAAAATATTCTTATGTGTGCTAATTAAATAAATATGAGAAACTTCAAACCAGATACTCGAGGTTGGCACGATAAGAGTGAATTGTTTCTAATCAACTAGATGGTTTTACACTGAGTCACTCTAACCTAATAGTCTAGATAAAGAAATTTGATGATAAACTCTTGATGTAACTACTATCCTTTAATGATTCACATAAATTTTATTTTTATTGTTGGTGTGATGTTTTGAGAATGTATGTAATGATTTTTAATAATAAATCATGCTAAACTTGGCTTTAGTAAGATATTTTATGAATTATGAGGTGATTTTTATAAGCCTTGTGCACCTTGACTCAAAAATTTGAGGATTTTTAGTACTGTATTCATCTCATGCCAATTTTTAATTTGGTATGACAGATAGTTTAAGGAGAGGAAAACCATATAAAATATATTTTGGTCATGATAAATGTGAATTTCCTTTATATTATTTCCCTACGTAATGATATTTCAGTCTGAATACAAATTTAGCATAGATCCATGTCAAGAATCGTAATATTACTTTAAATGTAGTGAAGTTTGAGATATTGGTGTACCATAGCAAGTACACAACAAATGGGTTAATGCATGATTATGAAATAGACTTTCTTTATATTGAAAAGAATGAATAAGGTTTCCAATAGAGTTTTGAGGTACACACTCAAAACACAACATATGAGTTTATATTTTCCTTTGTTCATGCTCTATATCACCTCTTCGCCTCTTCATACTTCAATATATGCTTCACAATAACTTCTTGCTCCTCCTTACAATCCTTTATATTCTTATTACAGCCTACAAATATTTCATTTGAATTTGTATATATTTTTTAAAAAGATATGAAATAAATTGCAGTGGTGGCATCTAAATATAAATTCCTAAGAGATTTTGGTGTATCTCTTATAATGAAGGATCTAAATTTATTGTAAAGTCTCTCTTAGAGAAGGAGACATAAATCTTTAATTTTTATAGAATATAAAGAAATAATTTATAAAATGTGAAGGAATTATGGGCATACAACTACATTTTTATATTCATTTAGGCTAAGCTCTTTATTTTTTCCACGCCACATTCATTCATTTTCTCTTATTTTTAAAAATTTGAAGATATATATTTAATATTTACTGAAATCATTTGTATTTCCCTTTTAGATATTTGTTTAAGGTTATGTTTATTTAATTTCATTAGTAATGATGTTAATCAATTTTAAAGTTTAGTTATTTAAATCATTATATCGTTACTATTGTGTCATTTATTTTAGTCCATGTATGAATAGTGTTACATGTTAATTTAACCAATATTAATGTTGGTTGTAAGCTTTTTCTTTGTAAACTTCATTTAATTCAAAGAGTCTTTAAATTTATCAATTAACTTATCAATATAAGTTTTGTTTTAATTAGTGTATAGAATGTTGTTAATGTTTCATATGTAATTTGTAATGTCATGCATGTTGTAGCATGTCAAAGATATTAAATTCATAGTCTCATTTTGTAATGGACATATTATTGCTTGAAACCAATGTCCATTGTGTCAGTATAATCTATGGGGGGTAAATATGGACAAGTTGAGTCTAGTTGATAAGTTTAGGGGGAGAGATTTTTACACCTGGTAGATCAAGACTCGATGTTTTTTTATTGACAAGGATATGTGGGATGTCACCAATGGAAAGATAAAGCTATCAAAAGTTATCAATGAAGGAGCTAAACAAGATATCAAAGTCCAAAAGGATATAACAATTATTGGTCTAGGATTATGTGATGCCTATCTACATCACATAAACCTCTCCAAATAAATTCATTTAGGACTAGTTGAAAAAACTTTTCACATCACAAGTTGGGAGCGCTACAATGGTTTTGAAGCATAAATTGTTCATACTTGAGATGAATGGAGTGGACATGGTACAACATATCAATAAGTTTCATTCTTTGATCAATAAATTAGATGGTATACAAGTTGAAGTAAAAGATACAGATGCAAAGGTTGTTTTGTTGACTAGCATGTCAAACAAATATTCAGATATATTTTAGAATTTTCATAGAATAAATCATAGTCTAAAAGATTTGATCTCTTCCCTACTTGATGAAGAAAACATAACCAAAATATTTGAGTGAAGAGGAAAATGTGACGATTTGAAAAAATAAACCCAATTCGTCTTTCAAGTCAACTAAACATAAGTCGACCTTCAAAATGCCGAGAAAAATATAACTTTGTCATTAATGTAAATAACATAGACATGGTATTATGTAATGTAAATAGCACAAGACCTCCTTAAAGGAAAATTGAATAATAAGGCCTTCATTGTTGCCAAAAAAAGCGACTAGGAAGAAAATTCTCCTAACAGAAAAAACGAATTGTGATATCAAAGATTAATCTTCTACCAAAAGTAATGAAGAACATGTATATTGATGTGTGTGTAGTTGGCAATAATAATAAAAGCATATCTATGTCCACGTGTGTGATGTGTTGGCTGTGATTTTTGAAAATAAAGTGGAAGTCCATACCAATTTTTTTTTGTAGTAGTGTGTTCTTGGTCGAAGTAGTAGTGAGTCCATTCCCATTGCTTTTAGTGATTTGGGTGATGAGATCCAATCATGGATATGTGGTGCAGAAACATGGATAATATCTTATTGATTTTTATTGATTTACAAAACTAGCTTCAAACCATGAGGAATTCTACAATATTTACATATATTGCACAATTTGAACAACTCTATAAACATTACACAATTAGTTTAAGATGGTATAAAAAATATTACAACTATCCAAAAATCTTATCCGGGAATACATATACAAAATATGATTGTTATAACAATATAATAATATTATAATTAACTAGTTATAACTCTAAAATGTATAATTGACTACTAATATTCACCTTTTAACCCAATAACCCTCCTTAATTATGCATGGTTTCAAGTGAAAGGAGATAAATTTTCTAAATGATTACAAAAATTCCCATGCCATTATTTTTGTGAACACATATGCATATTTTGTATATGTTGGGAAAAATTAAAGTTAAATGATGTATGGAATAACATGTTCATGAATGAAATGTAATTATACTTCAATGTTCTTCTTCCTCTCATGAAATACTAGAATCTGAAAAAGTTTTATAAAACCTTTGTTGGAAAAATACAAGATGGTAGGTTTTTCCTTTAATATTTCAAGTCCCTCAAGTACGTGATGTAAACATATTTCTTCGTAGATAACTTCTCTTGAAACATGATAATTATTTTCTATGGAAGATCAAGAAACAAAGTTTTATTATTTTCCTCTCCATGATATTAGACAAGATCTGAAAAGAATACATATTCAGAAGTGGATTTCTTATCGTCAATGTTACATTCATGATCTAAATCTGAATATCCTATCAAGAAAAACCTATCATTCTTATTGTATTCTAGGAAAAAACCCATAGTTACTGTAATATACCTCAAAATTGACTTTTCTACTTTCCAATAACAAACTCTTGGTTCTTACATTAATTGTTAAAGATAGTGATGTAGGAGCATCACTTGGACACATGTAAGTTTTTGTTTAATAGTAACTTTGGGTTCAAAGAGTCCATTTTGTTTTCCTTGAGGTATACCAAGTCCATTTGGAATTCTTTGCAATGTAATAAGTGGTATTTTGAGATTTCACTCTCAGACCACATTGCCAATATTCAAATTGTCCCTATAATATATTATAGGCCTAGAAGTTGGTATAGGTTTAATAAAGGTATAATAATGGGTCATGGAGCATGTATGTACTTGTAAAATTATCCACTTAATCCTAATTTTACCCTAAACCTCTAGTAGTTAGTCTAAGTCCTAATTGGGTTAGTATTTTAAACCCTAATCACCTCTCTATCCTTCATTAGGATGAGGTATTTGAATGGTGGAGGTTGTTGTGAGTTGCGGGAATTATGAAAGGGAAGGATAAACTCTTTATCAAATCATATTGGATCATGAATCTTTGTAATTTATTTGTGGTATCAATTAAATATCTTTGTAGTGTGTAAAAACTTTGTATGAGGGTGTATTGTGATATTACGCATTGAGTTCTTAGGAACTTATGCTTAAATCTCATCTAAAAATGATTGTGTTAATGTCATCACATGTTATAGGATCTGTGTAGGCCTATAGAGGCAGGAAATAAGTTCAAATATATTAGGATGAAAATCATATGCATGAGTATATCAATATGAAAAATGAGGTAAGTGAAAAATAATGGATTTACGTATGTAATACTTGTTTATTAAGGTATTTGAAGATGTGAATTGTTATTAAGCATGTTGATAGAAGCATTGAAGAAGTCTAACACAAATAATGCAAACTAATCCTTGATATTGTAGATTGTACTCTGCCCCTAAGGTTTAATGATAAAAATGGAAGACTTGAGGTATGTGATAATACAATAAAAGGGGGTTTTCAGGTGAATTTTAGGTGAACATTAAGTGTCATGAGTGTATGAAAAGTTTGAGAAATATTAGGGAGGATTTGACAAAACAAAAAGCAAAATTACATTATTTTATGGTTATGCACAATTTAGGGAAGGACTAGTACGGAATTCTACTTGGTGAGATAGTCTAATGTATGCCTTAGGGAACTACGAAGTCTTTGAAAATTTGAAGAGTAATAATTTGGTGAAATCATAAGAACTATTTTGGGAACTCATAGAAATATGAGTGTCAAAAGAAAAAATAATAAATACATAACATCCTATAATCTATGACAATCATAACCTTGGAGGTAAACAATGTCTTATAAAAATAATTTGTAAAGAAATAGTGATAAAAGAAATTTGGAGTGTTGGTGGAGTGTTTTAGGCCTTAAGATATGTTGAAGAGAGAAATTAGAAAAAAGATGGAAATTGTTTGAAACAAGGATTACAGGGAGTTTTGAGTTGGTGGATAAGGTGAGTGAGAGGTAATGAGAAGGTAAAGAAAATGAATTTAGAGGAAGTAAGAAAAAGTCAAGGAAGGATAGAAAATAGAGTCTAGAGAAGATTGTTCATGGTTGAGCAAACAAGAAGACCTAGGAGGCTAAAAAATTAAAATAGATAGAAGAAGAATTACAAAATAGAGTGAAGATACACTAAAGAAGGATTTAATAAGGTGTAAATATGTGGTACAAGGTGTGTAGGATGTTGAAAAATAGTGGGAGGAATCAAAACCATAAGAACTTAATTAAAACCCTAGCTATACCTAATAAGACGTAGTTGATAGGGAGAGATTGTTGGTTGGGTGAATTGTAGTCTGAGTCAAGCGATGAAATTTGGCATGAATAAAGAGGAGAATAAAGGGTATCCTAAATACTAATTTATTTTTCATGTAAGTACCCAAGTTGATCCAAATTATAAGGTTTTTATGCAAGAAGGGATAGAATATAGGCCTAATTTGAAATAGTAGAAAACTTAATGGGAAAAATGGGAATCCAAATATCTTGACAGTCATAGCTAAGTCCTTGAAATTTGTTGTTTTCATCATAAATTGGACTCTTTAGAGGGCTATAAGAAGTTTTTAATTCTAATGAGGTGATTGATAACAAAAGAAGGTATGAAACTTGTTGAAGATCCTAATAATGTTTGATAGGTTTATGGGATTATCTAAAAAGAATTCTTAGAATATGTTTTAGTTATTTGGTTCTTTTTAGTGTTGCAAGAAATATTTGGGCTTCTTGAAAAATAGCATAGTTAATTGGTTTTTGGGTGATTTCCAAGAAGTTGAATCTAACTAATTCTTTTTTGTGTTTAGCTCTATTATCCTCTACATAATTTTGGTATTAGAGAAGATTTTCTCTTTGATGATAAAAGGAAAGGATTTATTGATGTGAAAAACTAAAATAATAAGAATTCATCCTAGTTACAAGTATTTATATATATGTGATTTGATTTATTTGATGAATTGAAATGAAATTGTTTGAGCCAACCATTTATCTCCTTGTGAGAGTTGTATGAAGTTGATAGGTTTCCCCTAAATAGATAAGTAAATAAGAAAGATAAAAGTGAATAAAGAGACGTTAAAAGTGGTAACAATTTGAAGAAAAGAGATAAAAAGATAGGAGAAATCGGTGAGTTAAGAGATTATGTGTGAAAGAGAACCTTGGTGATACTTGGGCAAGGTGAAATAAACTTGTTAGAAGAAAAGGGAGGAATATAAAGTGAAAACAGTTAATGAATTACTTAAGTTATTAAGTCATGAGAAGAAAGATAAAGAAGAGAGAGAGAGAGAGAGAGAGAGAGAGAGAGAGAGAGAGAGAGAGAGAGAGAGAGAGTTAGAAAAGAAGAGAGAGTTTTGAATGGAACAAGAAATCACAGAGTTAAGGAAGGGCATGGAGCAATTGATGGGTATTGATGGAAAAAGTGGAATAAATATTATTTTTTTGAAATAATATTTAAGAAAGTAGTTAAGTCACCTATAATATCACTCATGGAGAGGAAAAATAAAATGAAGAGAAGAATAAATAAGAAGAAAGAGGATAAGTAAGAAAAAAAGCAAACAAGAAAAAGAGGAAACAAAACACATTGTAAGGGATGAGTTCATTGGTGAAGGAGAAATTTAAATAGAACAAGAACAATCAGATTTTTAGTTTTTATATGAGATCAAGGAACAAATTGAGGCTGCGATCCAAGAACTTCAATTTGTTTCTAATGGAGAGGAAGTGAAGGAAGATGAATTAATAATGGAGATGATGGATGCAAGGATTGCAAATGAAGAAGAAGAAGGAAAATAAATTGTGGAGACAAAGTTCAATATGGAGAATAAACAAGAAGAAGTGGAAGAAATAAATTAAGGGACTCAAACATTTTTATTTTTTAACAAAGTTTTTGTGTGTATGTGTTTTAGTAGGCTCACTTGAATAAGAGATAAAGTGCATTGAAGATGAAGTTAGTGAAAGAGATCAAATGAAGAGAAAGAGGAATGAATTCCTAATTTTTGGGAACAAATCTATGAAGAAGTTGAAGACAAAGAATTAATAACAAAAAATTGTTGTTGATGAATATGAGAGGAATACATCAGGACAAAAGATGAGCTTACACATAAAACAGGATTGGACGAAAAGTAAGGAAGACCTTAATTGTAAAGAGATCAATTCTCTCCACTTGGGGAGTATGATGCAGTAACATCACTTATATATTTGAAATTTATAGTTTTCTACTCATTTTGGGTTCAAAGAGTCCAATTTTGTTTTCCTTGAGGCAAATCAAGTTCATTTGGACTCCTTTGTAATGTAATAAGTGGTCTTTAGAGGTTTCCCCCTAAAACCAAATTTCAAATATTTAAATTTCCCTATAATGTATTATATCCCTAATAGTTAGTATAGGTTAAATAAACATGAAATAAGGGGTCATGGAGCATGTATGCACTTGTAAGACTATCCACTTGATCCTTAATTAACCCTAAAACTCACCTAGTTAGTCTAAATCCTTTTTGGGTTAGTAGTTTAAACCCCAATTGCCTCTTTATCCTTCATTATGATGAGGTATTTGAATGAGGGAGGTTTTCTTGAGTTGTATTAAGTAGGAAAAGGAAGTAGAAACTATATATCATATCCTACTGGATCATATTAAAATCTTTGTAATGTATTTTCGATATCAATTAAAAAAATAAATTAGTGTGTAAAAATTATGTATGAGGGTGTATCGTGGTATTATGCCATGAATCCTTAGGAAATTCTGATTAAATATCATCTAAAAATGATTGTGTGAATGTCATCATAGGGTATAGGATTTGTGCAGGTCTATGGAGGAAGGAAAGAATTTCAACGATACTGGGATGATAATCAAATACATGAGTATATGAGTTTGTAAAATGAGGTAAGTGAAGTAAAGAAGGGATTGAAGTAAGTGAGACTTGTTTATAAAGGTATTTGAAGATGTGGATTTTTATGAAGCATGTTGCTAGAAGAATTGAAGAATTATAACACAAGCAATGAAAACTAATCCTTGATACTATAGACTGAACCATGCCCCTAGGGTTTTATGACAAATAGGATGCTAAAAATGGAAGCTTTGAGGTCTCTAATAATACATTAAAATGGGGGTTTTGGTTTATTATAGGTGAAAATTTAGTCTAAGGATTGTATGAAAAAATTAGGAAAGATTAGAGATGATTTGAAAAAATAAAAAGCAAAAGTGCATTCTATTAGTTGGATTATATGTTAGTGAATATGCACAATGGAAGAACATAAAAACAAGAAATAGTCAAGCAAATTCACCTTTTGATAGGGTGAAGTATCTCTTATTTTGAGATGAGAAGTTCCATGATATGATGGGTTTGATTTTTGTATGTTTTGTTCTTTTAACTAAAAATTGTGAAAGGTCAAAAAAACTAGAAAATGGGAAATAAAGAAACAAAAGAGGGATGAGGATGGAAAGAATACAACTATGTCAGTATCTCAAAATACGGATAAAATTGAGACATAGAGTTACGAATATATACTTATCAAGGATTCACAGTTCCTTCTTGATTATGAAAGGTTACCGCACTTACATTATTTGGAAAAATAGGGAAAGGGATGTGCAAATTGTAAGGAAAAAGCTATAGATGGGGAGCTTCTTTATCTGGCATAAAGGAATATATTGAGGACAAAATATGGGAAGAACCAAGTGTTCATATCCTTTAGAAAATGTTGATATGACAAAAAGTCCACGTACCCTGATATCCATCACAAAGTCTGATCACTCGAGCATCAATAATAATATGAAGGAACATCAAAATTAATAACTCAACCACAATCATAATGATATATTTTATAATTGAGAATCTTTAACAAAAAAATTGAAAATGCATTTTATTCATTTGGGAAAATATGTGTACAAAATGTTTTAACAACATAATCCAACATATGTAGATAAAAATAGTTCCTAAAATATTGGTGAGAGGAAGAAGATCCCCTTTTCCATTACAATGCAGCATTTTATAAGAATTATGCTCTAAAATTAGTTATAAAACTACCCAACGTACCTCTAACCCATTTCCAATCTCAAATTGACTCAACATGTTTTTTTAAAAATATGATATTTATCTAATTTTATAAACAAAGTAATTAAATGCATTTAACATTATAACTGCACAAACTTGAAATTTAATTAAATAAATTTTACAAACCTATCTTTGAATTTTCATGCTTAAATGTTGAATTACATCCAAAGGAAATTCCCCTTCTTTGAATCACTCATTTGCATGTTGACCAATTGATCAAGGAAAGGCATGGAAATGTGAGTGCTGAACAAACATAGAAATTGTGAAAAAAAGGCAGTTGGAGTAAAAACTATACATCATACACACACATTTTCTCAAAGGAGATACTTTTTCAATCATTGCATGGTGGATTTGGTGATTACTTAGATCTAACAAGACACCACATACTAAAATAGTATGATGCCCTTGTAATTCTCAACACAGAAACACTTTGGTCTAATTCTCAAAGTAGCATTAGATCCTTCCCTAACATATTGTATCTTTCTTTCCTCCCTCTTGTGTTTCCTCAAACATGAATAAAAAATTAACCACATCCATTTTTTTAGTCTCTATTACATTTTATTCCTTCATGCAATGTGGTTAATCATAAATTGTACCACATAATTAGTTCTATTTTCAAATATTTCTCTTGGTGGTATTTATAGTGGTGTTTATTTTCTAATCTCTCTCTCTTATCTTGCAAGCATATTCTTCAAATGATTTTCATGTAAGAAAATTATTCTCAAATATATATCTTCCAGTCTGAATCATTATCCACTAATAAACATTCTTTCCATCTCTTCTTTGTTCAATCCACCGACATATTCACTACTAATTATGATTTCATTTTTTACACATGATGTCTTATGCTTAGCCAAAACCTTTATAATACCACTCTAATCTATCCTAAAACATGATTTGAATAACATATTGCCTTTGGGAGCAGGTGGAAGTCCAGATAAACTAAACTCACCGAGAAAATTGTTCTCTTCAATTTTAGGTCTTTCACCTTGATAAACACCAAAGCGTATACGTTTTTGATTGTCATATGTTATGATATATGATTTCTCATTTTTTACCAGAATGGGAGAATTTTGGGGTACGAAAAATTCCATGAGACTAATTTTAATAGTTTTTCTAATTCTTAAAAAGGTGACATCTATTATGGTTATATCACCTAATTAGCCAGTGAGGATTGTATCCTGTATAACAGCTACATATGTAACAACCTCACGTGGATTGATGGTGTTGCAGAGAACCATTCCATTTACAAACTCTCATTTGATCATCTCTAACACATTTGGAATGTAGGTAGACCCTCCCAATAACACAACAATGTCATCTTTTGACTTAACCACCTTTGCATCATCTAGAAACTTCTCAACAACTTTCATGTACTTCTCAAAAAACACCATATTCAGTTGTTCAAATTTACTTCTAGTTATTTTCATATGGAAATATTTTCATTAGAAAAGAGAGTAAATTTCAATTATTGTCTCTAGATCGTAAGAGAGAATTATTTTTTTCATCTTGCATACACTATGTAGCATTCAAAGAGCCTTCAAAAAACTTATAAATATTCTTTTTATAGTTAATTTCAAAATGGTTTACACAATAATAAACCAGTTTTTTGTTAAAGGCTTCAACTCCTAAATTAGTATCTCCTTCCACTAATAAAAAATTAAACATACCATTTTTATGGAGAGAAGAGAGATGTCAAAGGTTTCAACCCCTGAATCAAAAATAATATTGTTTACCTTTGGAGGAGGAATAATTCATTGTGTCTCACCCACATGTTATAGCCACAGCAGTAGGTTAACTTATAAGAATCACTAAAATATGTAGGTATAGTTATAACCACATTTTTGACTTCACACTTTAGATATGTTTTTGCAATTTTTTTAATTTTGTATATGACCATTAAATAAATCTCCTCGACTTTTTTTTTTTTTGAAACCCTTATACTCTACTTCATCGACAAGCTTTTTGTTCTTTCCACAAACAACTTGAAAAGGACACAAACCCAAGTCTCTCATTATTGAATCATAAATAAAATGCTTCCCCATAAACCTTTTGATTTCAAATGTTGTTTTATATGGATCAAAAGTTAAAATTTTCTTTTTAGCATCACCTATAAGTCTCCCCCTAGGAGTGAAAGAGACCATAGATGGAGTATTCTTATTTCCCTCATAAATTACAATTATGTCAACTCATTTTCTTTGGTTCACAGTAACACAACTATATCAGGTTTCAAGATTTATGCCTATCTCCTTATTATATTTTACAGTGATACTAGATTTACTAGTGAAAAATAAACTTATTGTCTTGATAATAGATATTTCAAATACTAGAAGAGAGTTGTTGATGAAAAAAATTTTTCCTTGCTACAAACCATGTTAGCCATGTGGTAAAGGAAATCATAATAGCTAGTGGGACAAAGAGATTAACAAATATATCTAATGTTTGATTCTCTTCTCTTAAAACAAGTACAACACTTCCTTGACTAAATTATGTTAGAAGCACAATGGACTGAGAGGAGGGAGGTGAATCAGTCATACAAAACATTAACTTATTTTACCATGAGAAACATTCAAAATTCATTTAACTGTTAATAATCCATAACAACATGTGAGCTTATTAGATGTACACTGACCATTCAAAATAGCATGCAATAATAGAGAGAACACATAGACACTATATGTAAGTAGGAAACCCTCATAGGGAAGAAACCCCATTGAAAACCATTTCTTCTCTTACTAAAAGGAATGGCATGTAAGAATATTACACATCCTACAAATTTTTTTATTGAGGCACAAAACCTACAAGGAGAACCAATCCCTAAGTTGTTTTTTGATATTACACACAACAAAGGAATCAAGTGAATATTTCACATCACAAGATATTTTTGTAGTGAGGCACCAAATGCATAAGGAGCACCAACCTCTAAACCTTTGTTTATATGACTCACAAAAAGAGACTCCTATGAATATGACTCATCATAAGATATTTTAAAGAAGTGTGGCCACTAAAAATATGTTGATACCATAGCTGATAGTGATCCCAAAGTTCAACTCCGAATTCCTTCAAACCCTCTCTTAAGAACACCTTCTTCAAACTTGCTCTCTCTAGATCTTCGTGGACTTTTTTTCTCTCTAAAATCTTAAAAAAATATTCCCAATAAGTCTTAAACATGTAACTTGTGTGAAAATCTCTCAAAATTTACCCTCATACCTGCAATTCACTCACTTATGGGTCACACTTTTCACCCATGCAAGACTAGCTCAACAAATGAGCTCAAAATTCTCTTTTATATGTATTTATCCTTTATAATCCAAGGGAGGTCAGTTAATATTAATAAATTATACCCATAAAAAATAATTAAATTAAAATACATTCATTAAAATAGTTAAAGATGACCCATATAGGTCGGCTATTCCAAAAACCTTCATTTTTGCACCAACAAACTTTTAAACTCTGTCACTAGGGTGAGAAAAATCTTGTCATGCCAAAACTATTTTTATTTAGAATCCCATACTCACCAAACATGATGAATATACCATTTAAATATCAACCATGGTATAAATTTACATTATTCAATCTGATTATTTCATTTAATGGGACCATTGGCTCATTACCTTCACAAAACACATGTTTCCAACAACTGGATTTTACCTTTGGGCCTCAAGACCACCCAAGGAGACCTCAAATATTGCATATGACCACTCAATGTAAATATCATATAATTCAGAACAATTTTATGAATAATTAAAACTCATGAAACAACTGCGGGTTAAAACTGTAACTACTGTTGCCTTCACCTAAATAAGTTGTCAATAAACTTGTATTGTAAATGCAGCTAATTAAAAATATTGTTGTCACTTTAAAGGCCTCAAAATTCATTCCATATATTTCAAATTCACCCCTCTTCACATTTCATTTTATATCTAGTATCAAATCATCCATTTAATGCTCCAAACAACTCAATCTGTCAGACAAAGCAAAACTGGCTTGAAATCCAGAATACAAACTTCTTCACAAATTTACTTGAATGACTGACCAAAACATCTCATCATGAGAAAATAAATAAATTATTGAATATAAATCTAAATTAAATTTCCATAACATATTGGAACTACTTCTAAATCCTAGTGGAAGGCCTTCAACCAAGCCAATCTCTGTAAAATTATTTTTAATCTCTTCTTGGACTCAAGAACTAACAATGAGCCTAACATGCTCCATCATGCGAAAACTCCCTTATAAGATCAAAAAATTCCTATAGAATACTTATACATGATTCCTAATCCCTCATAAACCATCAAAATCTTGAAAAACTCTGGATAAACATTTTTCGTCATGGAGTTATTTGCACCCTACTAGAACAAACATCCTTCAAACTCGAGATTAAAATAAAAGTTCATAACTTCTGCATACCTTAACAAAATAAAAAAATTTAATATAACATTGGAAATATATCTGAAAAATATTCACAACACAACTTTAATGGAGTCCTAACTCCCGATGTATCTCTTGCAATGTCAATTTTACTGAAAGTTTTTCTAGACTGCCCAAAAATTAGTCTTCATAGATAGGGCACACTTTGAATTTTTTCGTAACAACCATAATATTAAAAATTAATAAAAATAATTATAAACTATTAACATATCATAAATTTCAATTTAGTCTTTACCTCATTTGGATAACTTTGGCACAGCTAGAACTCTTCATAAACAAGTAAATTCAGGTGGGGCCCACATATAACCACATTCTTTGGCATAACTTTCTGGAAATATGAATGAGTCCTATACAATATCAAGTCATTAAATTTGCTAAAAACATAAAAAATAGGATGGTATACTCACATTTTTGCAAGTTACACCTAGCTAGGGTTTAGCTTGGGTATCAAACAACTTTATCTTCTTAACAATGGTTCATAAAAAATGTGAAGATAAAATCACCATGTTATATTTGTGGAACCTTCCTAACTGACCTAATAATTTCTACCAAAGATATTAGGTCCTTGTTAAAATCAAAAAATTCACAATGAGCATCACAAGGTCAACATTTTCTCTAAAAACACATTGTCACTTATACGGTTTCACTAAAATTTACATATATTCAAATTACCGTGTCATAATGACCTAAAAATTGTCATGAGGTATCATGAAAACATATTATAACTATTCATACTCACCATATAGCTGGGATATGTCTCAAAATATCCATCCAATCTCATTAACCCATGTTTCTCTTTATGTCTCTCATTGTTTGCTTTATAAAGACCCCAAATATGCATCATACCTCTAATATTTGGCCTAAAACTCATCACACACCTTAGGTATACTGTCAGAAAACTATTACCATTCTCAAACAAGACTTATTTGGTTAAATTTTCACATATCCATTTTATTTTTCATGCTTCAGGGATAGAAACAAACCTAGAATAACCTGACTCAACACACCATGCCCTGACCATGCTGGCATCCTGAAGACTCATATACACTTGTAACATAAATCTTGGACCATGAATGACCTCATTTAAACCTCCAACAAACTCTAGAGAGCTTAAACAATGACTATAGTAGCTCAACCATGCACCAGGACCTCATGAAAACTCACTAAACATGACTCAACCACTCAATATTAATATTTCACACTTCAATAACATCTCATGGAGACTCATATGAACTGATTACACCCTTAAAATCAATGGAATTTACACAAATTATAAAAATAACATAGAGTGGACAAAAATATCATCCATTTTCATTGATGGCAACCAACATGGCCAACACACCTACATGACTCATTTCCATGTTTCTAATGATTTTCTCACCATTTGACATATAATAAAAAGAATGCAATAATGAAAAGACATGAAAATTGACAACACATAATATGAAATAATGAAAATAATGCATAACATCAACTTACTTACTCAAAAGAATCCCCCTTGGACTATAGTTTCTCTTGTCTAAGTTCAACAGCTGCAAAAATAGATCTATAAACCTCATAAATTATATAAACCAGATCCCCCTGAATTAATATCCTCTTTTTTTTATTTTATCCTTGTCATTCGTCACCATCTAATACCGTGTCATGGAATAAAGCACGTGAATTTTCCTCTAATACTAGATTTACAGCTTTTAAGACCATTAATGACCACATTCTCCATGATTTATAGGCTCAAGAACGATATGAAATTGCTCTTTGTAACTCCCCCTGGGACCATACTATGCATATCTTATTATAAACACAATAATTGTATCACTTACCTTTCATATGAATCATAGAGATGACTCAACCATATTGAATCTTCCCTGAGAAGATTTTGAAAGGTTTTCTACCTCTTCTCATACCATTTCAACCTTATTAAGTCAAAAACTTTCTTCACTCTAATATTTACTTGAAAATCATCATCCACTTTCACTTTACAAGCTCTTAGACACCTTATAAACATGTGAGATACCTAATAGATATGAAAATTAATCTCCCCCATCCTATATAGCCTTCCCGGACCTGTACCTTCACACTTTTTCTCTTCATTTACTTGCCAACCAAATCTTCATAGTATCTTAGTCATGACATTCCTCATACCAGACTATCTTTGTATTTTCATAGCTTATTTAAGGATAACAAAAGCTCAAAATTTCTTGAAGACATTTTATTAACGTGTAATATACCAAGAACACTTCACCCAATAACTTCTTGGGGATACTTTGATTCTAATATTTAAAATCCATCAATCATTAATTATTTCACAAAATACTCTTCTCAAAACTCTCAAGAAGCCTTCAAAAGTTTGACACTAATACTTATAAACTTGACTGCAAACCTACACATTCATATTTTGACCAAACAACCATCAACATATGATGTAAGACATACATTAACCCATGGGGCCACTTCATAGATAATCAATGATGCAAGGGCGTCATTTTAGGGTTATTCTAGGCCTATGGTGGTGAAATTTTGGTGTGTATAGATTTTTAGTGTTGTCTTTATGTCATTTGTGGTGTCTATTAGGATTTGGATATTGAAAATTTTAAATTTTGTAGTTTCCCTCCATTTTTTTCTATTCAAAAATTTGAATTCTCTAGAGAAATTTTGGCTTGTCTCACATATGTGTTTGTAGGGTCCTAATGTGTCTTAGCAGTTGTTAGCATTTTGAGTCATTATGATACTTTGAGAGCTCTCTTATGATGCAATATTGGTCATGTATAATCTAAAGAATCCATTTAATCCCTCTTGCTTGTATGTAAACTCCATGTAACTTTGGTCACATGACCTTTAAGAAAATAGTTATGAACAAACCATTCAAGCATAAAGGTATAAAGGGGACTTTGTAACTAATTTATATTCATTGATCAATCAATTCAATGGAAATGTTGAGCTCCAAGCATGAGAATTAACAAGGCAACTGTGTTTTTACATTCAATTCCATTGTGGTAGTCTGTGAAAAAATCTGATATTACATGTGTGAGTTTCTTGAGAAAGATAGTGAAGTGTGTCTAATATGGTTCATGATAGCATAAAGGTATAAAGAAATGTATTGTATTCTTAAATATGATTATTCCCCAGGTTTTGTAATGGAAATTCTTTCTAACATAGTTCAGGATGGGAATAAACTCATGGTTATAGATGATTTGCAAGGATTGTTCAAGTTGGTGAAGAGTTAGTTGTTTAACACTTGATTTTATAGAGTTCATTCATCCTCCTTTATATCTTTGTATACCTCAAAAAGAGATCAAAAGTGAGAAAGAAACACATGAATTAGCCCTCAGGTTGATACAATGTGACATATACACAGTAGTTCGAGGGTTTTATTACGAGAAAAAGGTAAATGTAAATTTCCATAGAAAAAATCATAATTTTTTTATAAAGTGTGTTGCACTAAGTTGTGATTGAAGTGATAGAAATCATTTGGTTGATTCACCATCGAGGGAAGAATATATTCCTGACTTGTGATGTAATAGTCAGGAACATTTAGGGTTTTGATGAAAGAGTACTTTTGAGTAAGAAAATACAACTTTAATGAGGATCTACCAAGCCTAAACTACTAAGATATTACCTACACATGCCTACCATTAGGAATATGGTTGAGGATTTTATATTGAAATCCTCATATAATGAATAAATCCATGATTTTGGTTGTGAAAGCACTATAGAAGGGCAAAGAGGGGCCTAATTCAGAAGATCAAATTTGTCTTTTCCAATAGAAATTTATTACAAAGAAGGTGAGTATGAAGACTTTATATAAGAAACATTGGCCCAAAAGGGTGTTTGAATTAACACTATAATAGTGGAAAAAAATTTACAATATTAATTGTTTTGAACTTTGTATAGAGTAACAGGCCTGGTAGAAGTGTAATTAGCCTACTAAGGTGAATTGTGAAGGAAGTAGAGACATCTTTTAGAACTGGACCAAGCAATTTTTTACACACCTCAAACTATAATAAAGGGTATTTAAAATACCATTAATACTTCCTTCAGGGACCTTTTATATTGTTCTATCCAACATTATTCCATTGAATGTGTTGTTAAGAAGCCCAAATTGGCAATATTTGCAAAGGTGAGTGAGATGATCAATTCCTTGAGATTTCTAAGGGTCTGAATGAAAAAAAGTATGGATACGAAGGATAAAAATCATTCTTGTATCATTTCAATGATTTATTCTTGAGTCTATAGGATAGGGTTTGGGTTTTTGTATGTTTTCTGAGCATTGAGACCAAGAATAAGGTACAATTTTCAAGAGCTTGAACTGAATTTGAAGGTTGATTACAATATCTTGTTAGCATTGTGATAATTTTAATATGTGATACATCATAATTGGTATCAGAGTAGGTAAGAAGAAGTAAATAAACAAGAAAGTGATAGAGAGAGAAAGCAAGAAGTAGTGAAGAAGAAGGAAGTTGAAGAGGAAAGAGAAGAGGTTGACAAAATGCCACCAAGAAGAGTAGGAGGAGGAGGACATACAAGAGCACTCAAGAGGTGTTGATTGGCATGCAGTATTGAAAAATAATCAAGAAATATTAGGATCATAGAGGTATATTAGAGAAGAGGGAAGGCATTAGAATAAAATAGTGATGATGAGAGGAGAAAGACCAATGAGAACAAGGAGACAAAAAGAAGAAGAGGATAATCCAGATGAAAACTCCTAAAGGAAATCATGGGAGCAAGCACAAAGCCAAATATGAAAGTTCTAGAGTATGGAGGTAGTCTACATCCAAAAGAACTCATAGATTGGATAGCCAAAGTGGATAAATATTTTTATTTAGAGGTCATTGTAGATAAAAGAAAGTGAAATTTGTAGTCACCAATCTCACATGACATGTAGTAGTATGGTGGGACTTTGTGCAGTCAGGAAAGATTAAGCAAGAAAAAGGAAGAAGATTAAGAATTGGGATAAGATGGTAGCCAAGTTGAAAGGTAAGTTTATTCATGTTGATTATCAAACTTTTTTATTCAAGAAATTACAAAATTTGAGGCAAAGAGAGTCAAGTGTAACTGATTATACTGATGAGTTTTACAAGTTGGCTATGAGGTCTGGTCATATACAGGATGATGTTGAATAAGTGGCTCAGGTATGTGAATGGATTGAGGCTGAAAATTCAAGATGAAATCAACCTATTTCAGTTGAAATCAGTAGAGGAGGCATATCAATCAGCCTTAAGAGTAGAGGAAAAGTTTTCAAGAAGAAAAAATCAGTATTTGAGAGATAGAGGAAGAGGAGTAAGAGGAAGAAATCAACAGATAGGAAGAGGAAAATAGCAACAGACAAAAAAATGAAGAAGAAGTGACTAGTTCATAACCACACGGCTCATTTAGAGGTGGTTACTCAAGAGGTGGATATGGATATAGAGGTAGAGGTGGATATTGAAGAGGTAGATGTGAATTTCATAGGAAGGTGCTTCAAATGTAACAAGTTTTTTGTGACATAGTATCTTTTAAATGTCCTGAATACCCTCAAGTAAGTAGCAACAAAATTAGTGAAGCAAGGAACCAAGTAACGCATGTAGAAGAAGAAGAGAGTGCCTCATCACCACATGGAGGAGAATAGCCTGAAAGTGGAGAATCCCTTATGATGATGAGAGATTTTGGTGCATGCATGCGAGCAATAGGAACCATCATAAAGAAGAACCTTGTTTATGACTATGTAAAGAAAGAGGTAAGTGATGCAAGATTATTATTGAGAATCATATTACTAATAATCTAGTGTCCACTAAAATGGTAGAAAATACTAAATTTGAAAAAGTTCAACCATCCTCATCCATACAAGGTTTTTTGGGTACAAAAAGAGCATTAGGTGCTTAGTGAAATCAACAGTGTCTAATAGATTTCAAGGTGGGTAGATATCAATGATCAGGTCTTATGTGACATGTTACCCATGGATGCATGCCATCTTATGTTAGGAAGACCATGTCAATTTGACCTGAGATCCATCCATGATGGGTGGACAAACACATACACATTTGTAAAATATGGAGAGAAGTATACTTTGAATCCACTAAAGATATAGAAATTCATGGCCTGATCAGCAGTCAAGGGTGATGTTTATGGGGATGAAAGTATTCTTCCAAAAAAAGTGAGAAGGTGAAGTAAGTGATAGTAAAACTAGCACAATGAAGACAATGTGGCAGTGGCTCAATGGAGAGCATGAATATAAAAACACTTGGAAAACAAAGTGATTATGAAGGATGAGAAATAAATTTCAGTTTAAGGTGAATAAAAAAATAATGGTGTACTAGTAGAGGTAGAAGAGAAGTGGACTTACTCAGTATATTAGGTGAAATAAGATTCTATCATGGAAAGTCACAGTTATGCCAAGTATGATAACACATTTCAAGAATATCATCTAGTGCAAGAACAATAGGAGAATATGCATGAGAAGGATATAATGGACAAGGATAGGAATGTAACTCAGAGGTTGTAAGATAACTATTCTTCTAGAGTTGTTTATGTAGGTGTAGAAGATAAAGTATGGTTGCAGCAGTCATGTGAAGTTACATACTTCCAACCAATACCATTATTTTTCAGCTTTGCAGGTGAAGTGATCCAGAGAGGGCATGAGAAAAATGTTAAGAATGGTATAATAGTATAAGAGCATAAAAAAGTAGTTCATGAAATCATAAATCAGGTGTTTGAACTCAGTCCACAGTTAGACAAGACATAATATAGTTAGATATGACAATGAGCAAACTTGTTATGATGAATCATTCTAAGATAGGACAACTTGGAAAGAACCTAGTACAGTCTCAAGGTACACCTAGGGTAGAAAACTCCATCCAAGTACCTTATCAGAAGAACATGTATAACTGGAAACAGAGGAAGAAAGGACAAGAACATGTTTTGGAAGCAAACATATCATATGAAGCTTATTTTACCCGTCACGAGACTGATGTAGGGGTATCACTCTAGGGTTAGTCTAAAAATGTGGTGGTCAAACTTTTGTGTATATATTATTAGAGTTATCTTTGTGTCATTTTTGGTGTCTAATAAACTTTGGAGATTCAAAAATTTGGATTTTGGAGTTTCCCTCCATCTTATTCTATTCAAAAATTTGAAAGTCTCTAGAGAAATTTTGGCTTTTTTTTCATATGTGCTTGTTTTAAGGGTCGTAGTGTGTCTTGAGCATACATTTTGAGTCATTATGAGACTTCAAGAGATCTCTAAGATGCAATATTGGTCTTATAATCCAAAGTAGCCATTCAGGCCCTATTGCTTGTATACAAACTCTATGTAACCTTGGTCATATGACCTTGAAAAAATAGTTATGCACAAACCATTCAAGAAAAAGGTATAAAGGAGACTTTGTAACTGTTTCATATTTATTGATCAATTAAGAAATTGAAATGTTGGAGCTCCAATCATGAGAATAAGTAAGAGATATTATGTTTTTGCATTCAATTCCATTGTGGCATTTCTATGAAATATTTTGTTTGATATTGCATGTGTGATTTTCTTGAGCAATATAGTGAAGGGTGTTAGTATGGTTACATTAAAGGTATTAAGAAACTATTCATACTGAAATTATTCTTCCCTAGGTTATGTACATGGAAATTCAAGCATAGTTCAAATTGGGAAGAAACTCATAGATGTAGATGATTTACAAGGATTATTTATAGAGATCTAGGTGTTTAAGAATATTTGAGAGAGTTCATTCATCCTGTTAAGACCTATAAAATCCAAAAGAGTTCAAAAGTGAGAAAGAAACATGTAGAATTAGCTCTCAGGTTGATACAGTCTGACATAGAATGCTAGCTATGTTTTGATTAAGAAAAATTATGAACACGAATTCCCACCATAGAAAATTTCCCAATTTTTTTATAAAGGTTTGCACTAGGGTTGTTAAGGTTATGCAAAAATAATTAATTTGATTCACAATTGAGGGTAGGATATTTTCTGGATAATGTGATGTCATAGTCGAGAAAGGTTTTGATGAAACCGTGCTTAGTAAGTAAATGTAACTGTTATTATATCTACTAATCCTAAACTGTTAAGATATAACCTACAAAGGCCCACCATTAGGAATATGGTGGAGTTTTGCATTGAAATACATATATCATGAATAATCCATGACAATGGTGATGAAATCACTATTACATAGCAGAGAGGAGATAATATGATGCTAAAATTATGTTTTCCAAGATAATTCCCCAAATAAGGTGAGTATAAGAATTTGTACACAAAACATTGGCCAAAAAGGGTGTTTGAATCAACACTAGAATGGTGGAAATTTGTTTGTAAGATTATGTTGTGTTGAAGTTTGTAGTGTAACATGCCTTATAGGTGCAATTAGCCTAGCAGTTGAATTTTGAAAGGATAAACATTTGCAATCAGATCTAGATCAAGACATTTGGTACACACCTTAGACTCTATAATAATTGATAAAAATAATTAATACTTCCTTCAGGGACCTTTTGTCTTGTTCTCTCCAACATCATTCTATTGAATGTACTGTCAAGAAGACCTAATTGGAAATTCTTACAAAGGTGATTTAGATGATCATTTCCTGAGTTTCCAACAATATGAGTGGTTGTAATAAATTGAATGAAGGATATCAAGCATACTTGTAACATTTAATGTATTTTCTTGGGTCTATAGGACAGGGTTATGGGTTTTTGTCTGATTTATAAGCATTGATACAAAGGTATAAGGGCAGGTTTTAGGATTCGTTAAATTGGCTAATTACCATATCTTGTTAAGGTTGTTTTAATCCTTAGTGTTGGCTACTTAAAACCAGCTCCAAATTTTTATGCTTCAACACTATAAGAAAAAATCATCTCAAACCCACTATTAAAACTGGTTCATGATTCTCATTCTAACCTGTAACACCTCCTTTTTCACCATTTCATAGATTTGGGATACTAAGATGAGAACATCTTTAACTCCATGTATTCACACTATTACAAAGACCATGCTTACCTAGGACCTTTCCTTTCTCACTTGTAAAACTCTTTTTCATTCTCAGACACAACTTCATAGATCTTTAATAACTAACTCTCTTCTACTAAACATTATAAAACTCATATGCATGATTGAAATATTCCATATCAAATCAAAAACCTAGTTCTATGACCTGTTAAAAACAACAACAAAACATAACAAAAATGTCAGGAAAACTAGAACATATCTACAAAAGCACCTTGCATGATGCATAAGAAGCATGCAATGAAAAACATTAAGGTGATAAATGGCCACTTTGTCATGATTTAAGGTTATTTTATTGTTTTAGGGAAATTATGGAGCTAATGTGAATAATGTCGAGGTGATGGAAATGTTTAAAATTTGAATTTTCCTCCTAATTGAATTTTCCCTCCAAAGGGGAATTCAAATTTGTAAAAACTTGTAAAAAGTGAGAATTGTCTTGTAATTTCTGTGAAAGGAGGTTTAAAGCTGAGTATCAAGAGTGGGTTATGTGTCCAGGTTGGAGTGAAATAAGTCCTTAGAGTTAGGGGTATAAGTCATTATAAGTTGCATAAAAAATCATAATATGTGAACTCGATACATGAATTCTATGTAGTGACACTTGAAGGCAATTAGGAATCAAGAAATTTAGTTAGGGATATGAATATTCAAGTTATATGTAGAGGATAAGATCTTGAGGGAGTTAATTATCAGGGGAAGGAGTTACAAACTCATGGATAGAGAGGAGAAACAAGAATGAGAAAAAAAGAAGAAACTACAGTTTGTAGGAAGTTCGATACCCATGTTGTATGAGGAAATCGTGCTTTTCCTTTTAATAAACATGTTCCTTCAGCACATATCTATCGAAATATTGTTGATACTTTTGCATGATAACTCTATCTTGATGATCATTGAAGAGGTTCTGTTTAGTTTCTACAAGGATTGAGGAAGTTGAAGATATTTTTGTTTATTTACATGTTAAGGTAAACTATGGAAAATATGACTGTAGCTCACTTTGTTACTGTGACTGTTTCAAGGAATTTTGGATCATGATAACTCTGAGTGGAAATCATCCTGAAGGGGTGACCTAATAGAGTGTTTATCCAATGAGTGTGATTCATAATGCAGGACTCATGAGAGATTAGTTTACTTGAAAGACTCTTTTATTGCCTCATAAAATAAGGGTGTAGAAGTGTATCAGGAGGTGAATGATGATTGTAGTCTAGAAACTAGATGAATTATTTGCATGTATCTTAGTCAATGTGGTATTCTGCATGTGATGCCATAATACCTCCATTAAGATAAAATTGTAGTGAAATTCCAATGCAAACATTGGGATTTTATTGCCATCTAAGAATCTGATTCTTCTATAGGATACAAAGAAGCATTATAAGGGTTTCATATCTTAATCCCATGCTCTGTAATTTTGAGGGAATTTTTAGGAAACGAAAGTCGACCCCCGGAAGGCTTTGACCCATGAGTTCTTTGGCTGTTAATATTAATTACCTTGCAATATAATGGTCTAAGGTGCTTGGAGAGGATATAAAGACAAAGCTTAAGAAAAAAATTCGTGTAGCCTTGAACCCATCTTCTTGAAAAGTCTATAACTAAAAGGAGCTTACCTTGGGCTTTGCATTGACACATGTTAGGGTTTAACCCAAGAAGTGTATTCTGTTGTTAGTATGCACTAGACATGGGCTACTAAGACCTGATATTTGACTATGAAGTGATGAATACTATAGTAATTTAACACATTACAACAATTTTTTTTTGATATGCTCATTGGTGGGGCTCTTTTGATAGATACGAGTTGATAGTATCCTTAACCCTAGGTTTACCACTAATAACACAAAATAGAAATGGCTAGTTTGAAAGTTGAGTTTACATCAATACCGTGAGATATATAGATCTAAACTACTGAGGATTTAATGGTTGAAGAAACTGTGATACCCATTTAGTGGGATAGTGATCATAAATGTTTATGTAATGGGTGCTTATAAAACATGTACATTTCACATTAGTACCTATAGGAACAAAGGAATATTATACATGATAGAATCTTTTAGTATGACCTAGTAAGGGTTTGATGACAAGATTACACAAAGTGAAGTTATGCAAGATTTGTAGACTGGAGTCTGAGTTCTAAAAATTTAGGATCATTGTTATAACTAATAAGGGTGAAATAAATTAAGCTTTCATGAAGATTTTGGAGTGGAGTTATAAAACCTTGCTGTATACATTAGGGATGTTGCAAGAAAACTAATGAATCTTAAGGGGCTATACTCTAGGGCAATCTCTGAAGGAAAAGAAGGATCCAGTGAGGTTTTGAACATAATGCAAGCATTTGAATGAGGGAGATCTAGTAGAAAATTTTGACTCAGGAAGGTGAAGACAAAAGGTAAGGTTGTTTGGAGCCATTAGAACAAGTTAAGTCACATCTAGCCAAGCATTATGGTTAGAAAATATCTTAAAATTGCATTCGTGTAGACAAGAAGTTGACTTTGAGGCAAAGGGAAGATTGTTTAAGTCAAGTTCTTGACATTTTGAGAGATAAGAGAATTTATGAGATCATGAAAAGGGATGTATTTGATGATTGCAGGGTATTATGAGAATATTTTAAGACTAGGTATGAGTGCCAAGGAAGATCAGTCAAATTGCTATACTTAGAGTCAGATTGCACAATTATACAAACTTTTATAACCATTGATATGATCCTTAAATGCAAAGATAAGGTGATAGTTGATGTTTGGATTTTTTTTAAAGGTGAATGGATGCTTGTAATTCTTATGTGGTCCACTACATCAATGTGGTATAATAGCTAGGATAATGAATGTATTGTTGTGGCTAACAATGAAAGTGTAAGTGTGAATGTGAGATTGCAAGTACAAGAGAAGAGTTGAGAAAAAGTGGAAGAATGAGAAGAAAAAGATAGTAAGAGGAAGACACCAAAAGTCCAGATTTGAATCCTAGGTGAGGTGTGGATGAGAGAAAGCTGAAAAATAATTCTTCAAGAGAAGAAATATAGAGATGGAAAAGAAGATCTAGTGACTGAGTTAGTGAGAATGTTAAGCCACAGGAAGAAGAGTCAAGATGAGAAAAAGAAGAGAGATAAGGCCAAGAGGAAAGAGGAAGAAAGAAATTTTGATATGTGGTTTGAGAAAGAGCTAAGAGAACTCAAGAAAGATGTATCCATGGTTGAGGAATGGATACTGAGCATGGAAGAATAATATGTAGATGAAGAAGAAGAGTATGAATGGAAAGGTGAAGAAAGAAGAATAAGAAATAAGTGAAGAAGTGATCTATTGCTACCCTGAAGAGGGAGAGTTACTTGATGACATGGATGAGATAGTCAGAGGAAGATGAAGACAAAGAAGAAGGTGCAGCATAAAATCAATATACTAATGAGGTATGTGAATCAAGTTGTGTTCCCCTTGGGTTATTTTTTTTGTAAATACTCCAAAAGAAGATGAAATCAGTTTTGATAGGCCTATATATGATGAATATGACAGAGATATGGATAAGTTTAAGATAAATGAAGAAATGAAAGCATGCTTGATGATTTGTTTTCTCATGTTGAACAAGGAAGAAACCAATTTGGATGAGGTAATGTAGGTGAAGATGAGTTAGAGCAGTAGATACAAGAAGTCATGAATGCATTTGAAGAAAGCAAGGTAAACCAAATTGACTCCAAAATTACTTATTTGATGAAATGAGATTGATATTTCATTAGGTGAATTCCTATAAATTGTGGAAAAATACTCTAGTGGTGCATTTAGAAAGTAAAAAGAGAGTGGGACAAGTAAAATTGAATGGGGTAATGAGCATGGTGATTAGTTTTTTGTAGGTGAAGTAGATGATTTGTTACAATATTTATTAGTGTATGATGAATGAGGAAAGAAAGAGAAAAGGTACAGCGAAGAAAATTCTTGATTCTTGGGTAAATGAAGATGAAAATGAGGATAATGTAGGTATATGTATACATTTAAGGCAAATTTGAGATGATGGAAAACATGAAGTAGTAAGCATGCAAGGAAGGAAATGAAGAGAAATGACAATTTTCAGTCTTTTCAAGAAAATAAAATGACGAAAACATGAAATCAAAGGTTATAAAAGGATAATTATATGAAGAAGCATGAGGAAGAATATATATTTGTTGTTGTTGTGTTTATTGTGCAGGTATAGGTGATGAAAGGCTGAAGTTGAAGAAAATCAAGATGGAAATCAAGAGGAAGAAGAGGAAATTCAAGGAAAATGCAAAGATGAAGAAAAATATGTGAGATCCAGGTGGTTGTGAGACAAACAAAAAGGTAGTAGGAGTACTAGGAGCAAGGGTAACGAAAAAGTAAAGAAGACCAAGAGATGTTAGAAGAAATCTAAATTGTCAATATAAGGCTCCTTTTCTTCTACCTAGGGAGTATGATCCATAGACCATCATGGAATTAGAAGCATGATGGTGGCCAATCCTCCTCTCTTTTCATGATCTATATGAGTTACTTGAAATGTGTTAGAAATTCTTAGGGAGATAATGTGATTAATGCAAGGTAATGGAAATAAAGATTGAAAGTTTGAATTTTCCTTCTTATTGTATTTTCCCTCCAAAAAGGGATTCAAATTTGTAAAAGCTTGTACAAAGCCAAAATGGCTTGTAGTGAGTGTAAAAGGAAAATGAAATATTATATAAGAATAAGAAGTGTCTAGCTTGGGTTTTCATCGATCATTATAGTTAGGGACATGTTTACACTTTTTTAAAATGGTCATAATATGTGAACAAGACATATGAAGTCCAAGATTCACAAAAGAGGGCAATTCTGAATTAGGAAAGGAGTTACACATCAAAAGGGAGCTATATGTAATGATGAAATTCAAATATTATAAGGGTAAGGAGTTACAAAACATGGATATATGATGAGAGGGAGAGGATAATATATCATACCACATTGTATGAGGAAGGAGTGAAGGGATAAAGCATAAAACTTTATATGAAGCACATGGATATCAATATAATGTTCCATTTTGTATGGGAACTTTGTCTTGTCTTGAATCATTTTGAGTTTTGGATGTAGGATGTGAATATGTTTGGTTTATTTTCATGCTTATGGAAGTGATTAATATATTTTCAAATAATATTTGGAGGTTTGAATGTATTTTATATCATGATAACTCTGCTTTAATATCTGGATTGTCCTAACAATGTGGATGACTGTGATCCATAATGCATGGCACATATATGAGTTTATTGATTGATTTTCACATGGTAATGAATGGGTGTAGAATTTTATAATGATTTTAATTATATTGTAGTGTATTATAGATTAATTAACATAATGTACTTAGGATTTAGTACTCTATTGGGTCAAATATGCTTGAATTGAAATTAATGCAAAGTTGTGTGTTTGTTGCCATCTAGGAGTGTGATTCGGTACAGAAATAATAACCTATTTTTAGGTAATAAAAATGATCTTAAATTTTTGGGGAATGTTTATGGAATGAAAATAAAAGTGGTTTTGTTTTATGCCTTTAATGTTTGTACCATAAGATATAATAATTTGAACACCTAAGATTTTAATGATTTAAAAAATTGTGAAACCCAGTTATGGGATAATAAGCATAAAATTTTATGGAAGTGTCATAAAAAGCTGAAAATTTTAATATAGTAATTAATCCACATTTTCAATGTGGGTTTTTAATAATTTTTGTGATTTTACTGATGTACCTGAAGTTATACATGACAAAAGATTGTCCACGACTAGTAGGAGCATTGTTAACAAGAAAGAAAAAAGTGAGATTCATGAAGCTACAGAATGATTGGAGTTATAAAAATTTTCCATGAATATTAGGGATGCTTAAATAAACTTAATTAATCTTACACTTTATTCTAGGTATCTTTAAAATTCTCTATTTATGAATGTTGCAAGAATGCTTGCCTTAAGGACACCTGGTAGGCAACTTTGACTAAGAAGATAATTTTTTTGTTTTTGGTTATCTTAAGTCAATTTGATGATGGATATAAGGTTATTTGGAGAATTTTAATTAGTTAAAGGATATAGGAATAATTGAATAAGAAAAACTCTAAAAATTTCACTCTTGGGTAAGTAGCTAATGAAGCAAGAAATTGAGTAAGTAGTTGACAAGGTCAATTTTTGGAGAAGTTGCATTAAATGTGATGTATTTGATTATTGAAATAGCAATGATTGAATATGCTAGACAAGTTATAGTGTTGATGAGATCATTCAAAAGCATATTTGTCATTTTTTGTAAGCTATAAGTATTTTTGGGCATTGGTATGATCCTCAAATGTAGAGATTGATGTTTGAAAACTATCTAAAGGTGAATATATGATTGAATTTTTTATTATACCTGCACCACTTCAGTACTTAAATCTTAATTTCCTCATGCACTTATTCCCTGATCATCATGGAACTTGTCTCCCCCTACTTTAATAATCCTTTATTGACTCTTAGCTTGTTATTTCACACCTTTAAAATTCCAATAACTTTCCAACATACCTCTTATATAACCTCTTTGCATACTTGAGTTGTATCAAAAATCAGTACCTAAGATTCCACCTCATTCTTTCAACTCTAATTTTTCTTCTCACATACTAGATATGCATTGAAAAAACCTCTTTTCTGACTTGTAGCTCATGATAGAACCTTTTAATGCTATCATCACCATTTAGATCTCCTCAGATCCTCTTGACAATTTTTTATCATTGCAAGAAATGGTACGATAGATCTCTTATAGTTGATTACAATTTTAATTCAAGACCAAGAATCAACTTTTTACACATGTAGCTTCTCATTTCCCATCATTTAGAAACATTAAAACTTGTTACACCACTTTATGCTTGATGTCTTGATGAGCTAGACTAGCTTCCCTTTCTTTTACAAGACTAAAACTCAGAGACTGAATTATTTCCTTTGACTGAGACACCTTTTGATCAAATAACACAGACTCTTCTCCTTCATGAAAATATGATGTATGACAATAGTCTTTTCTTCTTATTCACTTGACCACATGAGACTTATAGGACTAAGAAATCAACCATAAACAACATATCACTTGTGTTTAGACTATATGCCAAACCACTTATGACCAAAAACACCTTGAAGAACATTGACATTCAAGTCTAGATCATGATACTTGACTCAGACAATGACAAATTGATAATAAACCCTTAAACTCAAAGACTAGCATACCATGTACACACAAAGGATCACCAACATATTTATGGACCAATAACACCTAACATAGGCTCCTGATGCATAACAAGACCTGACCAACTCAAGACAAAGAACTCACAATATGATGAGTACATTTCTAATAGACTTCATTACAAGATATGAATTTGAAGAGTGCACCCATAGACATTGAGAAACAAAAATACAAACATCTAGATCAAATATAGTCAATATCAGACATTAAAGTACCTAATTGCTTTATCACAACTTCAAACTTAGACTAAGAATTTTGAATTTTTGTAATATATACTTACTCATGACACTAACTTGAAACACATGGACTAACAACTCTTTGAGACCTAACATATCAGAAACCTATCAGAACAAAGACTCAAGAACTCGTGAAGAGGTTAATTCACATACCTTATCACACTTGAAGTGTTCCAAACAACCATTTCCTTTAATGTCTCATGTACTGAAGCATTGAAACACATATGATCTTCTTCAACTAAAGAAAACATCCCTCCTTGAATGAGTTTATCTCCTATCTTGATGCCACTAGAACTCTCCTTGAAAAACTTCATTATATTAGGCTGCATGATATGTATTTAGACTTTGAACCAAATCTCTTGACATATTTAGCTTGAACAACATCCTTCTTGACCATAGGATCAGACCTTATAATGAACCTCTTCTTATTTTCACAAAGCCTTGCTATATGCACCAGATTTTTGACCCATTATTGAAGAAATTACAACATCCTTAAATTATGAGTCTTGGCTCAAATACACTAAGATTACATCCACACTCTGTATGGCTCTATGACCATACTCACAACATGAGTTTTAAACATGATCAACCTTTGAAGAGAGATTCACCATTCTAAGGAAACCTCACATCCTTTGCAAAGATGCTAGCTCTATGACCAATAGACATCATGACATCATTCAAGGTAACTATCCATTGAAGGACGTCACCATAATTCATAACATTATGGTCCTTGATGATAACTAAGTTATAATTTCTCAAATCACCCTTCTTGGTCACCTTCTCATTAGATTTAGAACTTGGAATAGCTTAACCATCATTCTTCACATGTTTTCCTTTAAACCCTAACTCTATTTTTTTCACTTATCCACTCAATTTGGCAATCTCCAGTATCCCTTTAAGATTTTTAGAAATATCCTAAGGTCTAACCTTCTAATATATTCATCTTCTCTTACTCTATTTAGGATGCATGCTAATAAATCAGATTCTAGGGATTTCAAACTTTCTTCATAACCTGGAGCAAGCTTCCTCTTTATCCTGGATTAGGAATTTTGACACATACTTTCAAGACCATGACTCCAAAACGTTGAACCATAAGGCTTTTAAACCATGCTCTATCTCCACTATGGATTTCTCTAATCTTGTAAAGTACTAATCACTAACTAAGCTTCATTAATTACTCTTCCTTGATGCAACCTCACATATCTAAAGACTTACCCATTGCTTATGCTTCTAAAATTTCCTTCAAGTTGTTAGAATTGATTCTCAAGGACCTTCTCTGATACCAGTTATTTGAGAGGAAAATGGACTAAGAGGGGGGGTGAATCAATCATAAAAATATATTACTTCATTTACCATTAGTTCTAACAACCATTACAATACATTCAACCATATACATTCAATGTAGAGGTTATTAAGTGTGCACCATACATTAAAATTAACATAAACACATGAGAGAGAACACATAGACACAAGATGTAAGTGAGAAACCCTAAAGGGGAAGAAAACCCACTGAATTTTTTTCTGATATTTCACATAAAAAAGGACTCAAGTGAATATTACACATTACAAGATATTTCTTTAGTGAGGCACCAACCCCAATGAGACTAACCCCTAAACTTGTTGATATTACTCACAACAAGAGACTTGCATGAATATGAATCATCACAACTAGATTATATAAGTAATGACCAATGAAAATATTTGCATAACTTCGCTGATAGTGATCACAAAAGTTCAGCTCCAAATTCCTTCAAACCCTTGTCTCAAACACCTTCTTCAACTTATCTCTCTAGGTCTTTCTTAGAATTCATTTGTCTTGGCTCAAATACTTTCACACATATTAAAAATCAGTATTCAACCTATAAACACTTGGTCAATATACTCAAAACCTTCCCTCATACATGGAATCTCACTCACACCCTATGGCATTCACATTTTTCCCTCATCACAAGACTAGTTCACCAAAAATGAGCTCAAACATCACTTTTATATGCTTTTTCCTTATAACTTAAGGGAGGTCAGTCCCTCATGAAAAATTATGACCCATAAAACATAATAAATACCCATAAATACTATTACAATGGTCACAAATGACCCATATAGGTTGGTCATTCCCAATACCATCCAACTTTGCACCAAGAAGGCTTAAAACCCTACCATTGCTAGGATGAGAAAAATCACACTCATACCAAAAACATGATTATTAAAGCTCCCATAATTCACCATACATTAGTAATATAACATATAAACACAAACATGGTCACACATTTACTTGATACCAATCAATTATTTCATTTAAATGGGCCCACTGGCTCATTACCTTCACTAAACACTTGTTTCCAACAACCTGATTTTACCTTTAGGGCCTCAAGACCACTCAAGATGAACTCAACTATGGCATGTGAAAAATCTATGGAAATTCGTAGGCTATTTAAACACTTATATGCAATTTATATCTCATGAAACATCCATATGCTCAAACCACATCAACTTTTTCTTCACCAAATCAAGTTACCCAAAAATCTATTTTGCAAACTCAATAATTTTTCACCCTTGATTTCACTTTAAAGACATATAAAGGAATTAATTGATGAAAAAATTTCATCCCTATTCACTAATCCATGTGATATCAAGAATCAACTCAATCCATTTCATGCTTCAAATAACTCAATCTTTCAGCCAAAGCAAACTTGTCCTGAAATCCAGCAATACAAAATTCTTCATAAATTGACCTGAAAGACTAACAAATAAAAAAACCATGAGACATAATCCATACATAATGGAAATATATCTGAATTATCCTTTCCATAACATATTTTAACTCCTTCCAACTCCAAGTAGAAGGAATTCAACCCAACCAATCTCTAAACTATTTTTATGCCTTCTTGGACTCAAGAACTGAAACATGAGCCAACATACTCCATCACTCAAAAAATCACTTATGAAATTGAAAAAATCATTAACACCCTTATAAATGATTTATAAGCACTCAAAAACCTTCACCAAAAATAAAAACTCAAAATCATCACTTACCTCATGTAAGCCACTTGGCACCCTACTAGAACAAACATCCTTCAAACTTGACCTTCAAAGAACAAGATCATAAATTTTGCATACCATATAAAAACCAAAATTTTGATATACCATTATGTAAATATATATTAAATATATTCACAAATTTTTTTGAATGGAGTCCTAACTCCCCTGTAGCTTCCTGCAATGTCACTTTTACTGAAAGTTTCTCCAAATTGCCCCAAAAACCAGTCTTCATAAATAGGGTTGCAATTTGCAAATTTTATTCACAACCATGATCTTAAACTATTATAGAATATAATAAAAAATTCTAGGGATAAAAAATGTCAATTTATTCATTACCTCATTGGGATAACTTTCCAAATTGGAACTCTTCAAAAACAAGTAAATTTCAAGTGGGGCCCACATATCACCACATTCTCTAATGTACCTTTTTGGAAATATGGACTAGTCCTCTACAACATCCAATCATAACTTTTTAAAATCAATAAAAAACAGTATGGTATACTCACATTTTCTACAAGCTGCTCTTAGCTAGGGTTTAGTTAGGGTTTCAAACCACTTTATCTTCTTAACAATCGTTCATAAAAACGTGAAAATCAAAACCACCTCATTATTTTTGTGAAACCTTCATAACTAACCTAAGAATATATTCCAAAGATATTATATCCCCATGCAAAGCATACAATTCACAAAGAACATTAGAAGGTCAACATTTTCTCTAAAAACACACTGTCACTTACCGGATTCACTAAAACTTGCATATCTTTGAATTCCCATTTCAGAATGACATGAAACTTGTCATGAAGCATCATCATGAAAACATCTTCTAACTTTCCATACTCACCATATAGATCCAAATATGCTATCAAAATCTCCATCCAATCTCATTTACTCATGCTTACTTGCATGTTTCTCACTATTTTACTTCCCAAGGACCTCATATATGCATCAAACTCACTAAATAACTGAACTAAAACTCACCACACCTAAGGTACATTTCCTAACATTATCCATACTCCAAAAATATTGATTTGGTCCAAATCATATCTCCATTTCATTTTGCATGCATCTAGGGCTAGGAACAAGCTATGAATGACCTGAACTCAACCATGAAACACCATGAAATGACCATGTTGACCTCATGAAAACTCATATAAACCTATAACATACCTTATGGACCATGAAATGACCTCATTAAAACTTACAAACAACTCTAGAGAGCTCAAAAAATTACTATAGCAAGCTCAACCTTACACCAGGACATCATACAACTCACCAAACATGACTTGACTACTAAAGCTTCATCTTTGACACTTTAATAAAATATCATGGAGACTGATATGTACTCATGACACCCTTTTACATCAATGGAATTGAAATTAGCGACAAAAAAAACACAATGACCAATAATATCTCCCTTTGTCATTGATGACAACCACCTTCAGAAACATTGATGTCAATCAACATGACCAACACACCTACATGAATCATTTCCATGTTTTTGATGCTTCTCTCCCCCTTTGACATCTATGAAAAAGTATACAATGATAAAAATACATTGAAAATGACAACACACAACATGACACAATGGAAATAATGCATAAACTCAACTTACTTTCCAAAATACTCCCCCTTGGATTATAGTTTCTCTTTTCCAACTTAGACAACTGATAAAAACAGATCCATGGACCTGATAAATCATACAAACAAGCTCCCCTTAAATGATAGCCTCTTATTTTGATTTTTCATTGTCATTCATCACCATCTAAGTGTGTTCCATGAAATAAATCTAACGAATCTACCTCTAATACTATCTTTACACCTTTTAGGACCATTGATGACCACTTTCTCCATGCTTTAGAGGCTCAAGAACAACATGACATTACTCCTTGTAACTCCCCCTAGGACCATACTATCCAAATCTTACTATAAACACAAGAATTAGAGCACTTACCTTCCATATAAATCAAAGAGATGACTCAACCATATTGACTCTTCCATGATATGCTTCTTTAATGTTTTCTACCTCTTCACATACCATTTCAACCTTTTTAAGTCAAACACTTGCTTACCTACTAATATTTACTTTAAAATCATCATCTACTCTACCTGTAAAAGCTCATAGACACCTTCTAGACATGTGAGATGCCTAATAAAGAAGAAAAACAAGCTTCCCCTATCTCTTAAATTTTTCTCAGACATGTACATTCACAATTTTTCTCCTCATTCACTTTCCAACAAAACCTTCATAGTAACTTAGTCATAGCATGCCTCATACCACACTATCTTAGTATTTCATACCTGATTTAAGACTAAAAAGGTGAAAAAAATATTGAAGACCTTTTATTCACCTATGGTATACTAAAACAACTTCATCCAATAACTTCTTGGGGAAACTTTGATTCTGATCTTCAAAATCCATTAATCAAATATTAATTCACAAAAGAATCTTCTCACAACTCTCAAGAAACCTTCAAAGATTTAACACTGATACTTATAAACTTTACTGTAGACCCACACATTCATAGTTTGACCAAAAACCAACAAAAAAATATGATGCAAGACATACCTTAACATCATGAGTCCAATTCATATAAGAACAAGATCCAAATATACTTTCTTTCACACTATAAGTAACATTTATCTTATAATTATTGTTAGAACTAGTTGATGATTCTCATTCTAACCTATAGCACTGCCTTTTTCAATATTTCACAGATTTGGGATACTGGACTAAGATCATATCTTAACTTCATGTATTCACATTGTTACAGAGACCATACTTACATAGGACCTTTTCTTTCTCACTTGAAAACCCATTTTTATTTATCTATAGACACGACTTCATAGACCTTTGTCAACCAACTATCATCTACTAAACCTTTGGACACTTGATATACAGACTTGAAATATTGCAGATAAAATTAGAAACATAGTTCTATTGCCTATTAGAAAATTAGTAGATTCATATTAAAAACACAATAAAATGTCAGTAAAATGTTATAAAAACTACACCATATATGTAAAAGCACCTTGCAACACTTCAATCTTGATTTACTCATGCATTTCTTCCCTAATCATCATGGAACTTGTCTCCTCTTACTTTCAAAAATACTTTATTGATTTGTATCTTTCTATTTCATGCCTTTAAGATTTCAATAAATTTCAAACATACCTCTTCCATAACCTCTTTACATAACCTAAGATGTATCAACAATCATTACCTAAGAGTCCTCCTCACTCCTTCAACTCTGATTTTTCTCCTCACAGACCTGATATACATTCAGAACTTTGTTTCTAACGTGTAGATCATGATAGAACCTCTAAATGCTATCACCATGATTTATGTATCCTCATATCCTCTTAAACCTTTTCAATCATTGCAAGAAATGGTGCAATAGTATATTTGATGGATGATTACAAATTTAATTCAAGACCAATAATCAAATTTTGACACATGGAGATTTTCATTTCCAATCATTTAGAAACACTAAACCTTGTAACACCACTTCATTCTTGATGCCTTGATGAGCCAAACTATCTTCCCTTACTTTCATAGGACTAAAATTCATAGATTAAATTATTTCCTTTGATTGAGACACACATTGATCAGAGAACACAGAATATTCTCCTTCAAGAACATATGATGCATCAAAATGGGATTTTATTCATATTAACTTCACCACATGAGAATCATAGGACCAATAACTAAACCATAAATAAAATATCACTTGTCTTTAGACTACATGACAAACCACTTATGACCAAAAAAACCTTGAAGAAATTTAACATTCAAGAGTAGATCAGGATACTTGAGTCATACAATGAAAAACTGATATCAAACGCTCAAAATCATATACTAACATACCATGGACACACAAAGGATCATCAACACATTTATGGACCAATTATACACGAACATAGGATCTTGATACATGATAAGACCTAGCCAACTCAAGACAAAGAACTCACAATATGATGATTACAGACCTAATAGACTTCATTATTAGATATGAATTTGAAGAACACACCCAAAAATTTTGAGCAGCAAAAATACACAGAGATAGACCAAACATACCCAATATCAGACCTTAATTACTTTATCATAGCTTCAAGCTTAGACTCTGAATTTTGAATTTTTTATAATATAGTCAACCACAACACTAACTTGAAACACATGGACTAACAACTCTTTGAGACCTAACATATAAGACACCCAACAAACAAATGCCATTCATGGTCATATACATACTAGAATTTGACTTTGGAAATCTCCTGAAATGCATCTTCACAACTTCAAAAAATCTTGAGATACCATTCACAATCCTTCACATGACCTTCATATAGAGGCTCAATAATCTCTCTTGATGTTTCTTTCATGTTCCTTTCTCCATTTATCTTCACATCTATGATTATGTGTCTTGTTGAAGAAGTGAAAAGTATTGAACTGTATTACTTCAACCACACTAGCCATCATTGATCGATGAATCTCATCATAGACATCCTTTCTTGATCTAAAAACTTTACTACTATTTTGAATAACCACATGAGCTAAGAGGTCATGCCTAGAACCATTTGACCCATTAATGAACCCATTACACAATCTATATTGTAATACCCCTGCTGTCTTATCAATCTTACTTTGATCATGTGATTGGTTTGACATACTTTTTCAATTGAATTGTATCCTGCGTGGTGTTCTTTACTAGGAATATATGTGAATGCATATCTACATCATGAAGGGACAGTTTGATTTTACTCAATTAATCTAGCATACTTGCATATCTTGGTTATTAAGATTTTGTACTTGATGATATGTTGTTAGATATATATGGTAACTATGATCACACCAATGTTATTACTTTCGTTTGGTTTTGCTGATCATTCTCATAAGTATGGTGACTCTGGGTACTTGGTCATTATGATCCATACTCGGGAGAGGAACAATGTTGACGTATCTCAAGGTAATCTCTAAAGTGATTAATATTATTATTTTCTTGAACAAACCACGACCTTACTAAATTTGGGCGTGGTATAATTTGATTTCGGAGTTATTTATTTCTCTATGCAAAGATGATGCTTCAGAATAATACTTGATTTTAGTTTATTATGTCCTAGGATATTATCCTGAGTCATCATGATAATGTGGAATGTAATATCAATAGATTTTTTTATTTTCACAAGGCTCTAAGATTACTAAATTAATGGGCCTAATTTGATATGGAATCTAACCTTGATCTAGACTAAGGTTTATAAATATATTCAAACATTGTGAAGGCTTAAATCTATACTATCTAAGCCTTGGAATATACATATATTTGAGGAACTTATGTGTGGGAACCACTATGAATATGTCAATTAACTGAAACCTAACCTAACGGGTGTAATGTTTGGCCCAATGTTATAAAAAATATGGCCTAGGATTTGAATGGGGTACTATGTGATATATCAGTACGTAATCTGTTATATTTATGAGTTTGTATTTAATTAATATTGTCATCAAATTAGTGGAGGACCTAGCTAATTATAGAGGTCATAACTACAGTCGTGGTTAAATAAATTGGAAAGTTGGCTTAGAAGATAAGTTATAACTCCACTAAATTTAAATGGGAAAAAATAGACGGCGGGAAAAGTTAGACTGACACATTACTCGCATGTATTGAATGGGGGGGACGGCGAACCGCCTCAACCGCCTTGGAAAATTGGCAAGCGGTTTTTGAGGGGGAAACTCAATTTCTAGTCTATTGTTATTGATTGCTTTGATGGGGAGGTGTTCCTCAAAATTTCATGTAAATAGTTCCTATTATTTCGTTTCTTTGTTAATTTCGCATGGCTTATTGCATGAAGCTCTTAATAGGAGTTGATGAATTATTGGGTTGCATTTATTTTTGTTGCAGTATATAAGTATGAGGAGTTTTGGGAGATTCTAAATTTCTAAGGAAATAGATTTGAGTCGAGCTTGCACAGGGGAAGAAAGGAAAGAAGAAAGAAACAGTAATATGCATGATAGGCTATACCCCTCCGTAAGTATATTGCTCCATCTATTATTTTCATTACAAAATATGATATTAAGTTTACAATCATCATGTGGTTTTGGATTTTTTATTATTTATCTTAAATCTATAAAATATATTGTTATTCTCTATATATGAATGATTTGGGCAAATAAAATATGGTTATATTGAATTTGTATGGTATTGACTTGGTGGGTTTTCATGTATACAAGATTTTGTGGCATTCATATTTGAATCCGTTAGTTAATACAAATGGTATGTATTTGTGTGAACTTATGCTTAAGGTTTATTTTATTGAGGTTTATATATATGGTTTTATCAAATCCTTTCTTCATTAAGGGTTTTGTGTATATGGTTGATATGATTTTAATGTTCTCAGTTGTATGAAAACTTTGGGTACATACATATTGGTATTGATACATACATATTGGCCACCCTGTTCGAAGAGGTAGAAGAAATAGACTCCATCTTACTTCAGCGCACTTGCCTTGAAATGGAAAATGGAAAAAATGGTATACCTATACCTAGTAGATGATGAGGAAATAGAAAGTATGTATGTTGATCATTCATTAGGGGTGTGCGAAGTCCTAGAAAGTATAGATACGAATGCGTGTGCATATCACGAGCCTATGAAGACAAAGAAAATAAATATTGGATCAGAAGTTGAGCCTAAGGAGGCCATAATCAGAGACTATTGGTCATAATCGGAAGTGGCAAAACTTATTCAGTTGTTGCGGGATTACCAAGATTTATTTCGACAAGGGTATCATCAACTTAAAGGCGTGCATGAATCCCTATGGGAAATGAAGATAAAACTAAAAGAGGGTGTGCACCCAGTTAGAAAGTGACCCTATAGAATGAACCCCAATCTGCGTGAAAAAGTGAAAGAAGAGACTGACAAAATGACTAATTCTGGCATCATCAGGTCTTTGGATGAATCAGAATGGGTTAGTCTAATGTTAATCAGTATCAATAAGGATGGTCAGATTAGGATTTTTGTGGATTACAGAGAGCAGAATGCTGTATGCGTGACAGATCATTTTCCTATGTAATTCACTGAGGAAATATTAGAAGGCGTGGCAGGGCACGAAATCTATTCATTTACAAATGGCTTCTCTAGGTATCATCAGGTTAGAATTTCCTAGGAGGATCAGGAAAAGACCACTTTTACTACTAAATGGGGCAGCTTTGCCTATACTGTAATGCCTTTTGGACTAAAAAAACACACCTATTGTCTTTTCATGGATAGTGGTTCAATCATTTAAAGATTTCATTCACAACTTCTTGTAGGTGTATTTGGATGACTGGACAATATATGGACTTGTTAAAGATCATTTTGACAACCTACGCCTCATGTTTGAATAGTGTAGATAGTTTCGTATCTCTTTAAATATTAAGAAGTGCATATTTGCAACACCGTTTGGGATACTATTAGTTCACATAATCTGTAAGGCAGGTTTGTTGGTAGATCCAGATAAGGTTTTCGTCATTATAGGCCTGGCAGCACCTACGAGTCAAAGTGAGGTGCACGGATTCTTGGGCCATACAGGGTATTATAGGAAATTCATAAAGGGGTATGCCAAATTTGTAGCCCCTCTGGAGGAGCTACTGAAAAGGAAATGTACATTCTACTACAAACTGGGGGAGAACCATAGCAACGTGCGTTTGAGAAATTAAAGGAGAAACTTATTACCGCACCTATTATACGTTTTCCTTCATGGGACCAACCTTTCATGTTTATGTGGATGCCTCTGGAACAGCCATTGGTGCAGTTTTGGATCAGCCTGGAGAAGGTATTATAGATCACCCTATTTTCTTTTCTAGTAGGAAGATGACCCCTATAGAATGGAATTATACAACTACGGAGAGTGAAGCATTTTCAATAATATATGAAGTACACAAGTTTCGATAGTACTTACTTGCTACACAAACACACCATTTGTTTTTTATACAGATCATATTGCGTTGAAGTATTTGGTCAACAAGATTGTCTTGCAAGGGTGCATCTGCAAATGGGTCCTCTTATTTTAAGAATTTTATTTTACCATGGTCGTAAAACCTGGGAAGAGTAATTCTGGCCTAGATCACTTGTCAGGGATTGAATCAGGGGAGGACACGCAAGCTATAAAAGATACAATTCTTGATTCTTGGTTGTACAGATTACAACACATGCCTTTGGAGTTGGAGGATATTGCTATATTTTTACGATAGGTATAGCACCAGAAGGTATGACAACATTGGAAAAGAAACAACTTACAATTTGAGAAGCACCTTTTATGTTTATGAGTGGTGATCTATACAAGTTGGGTAGGGATGAAGTCTTGCGTTAATGTGTGTTGGAGCATGAGTGTACAACTATTATGGAGGAGGCTCATGGTGGTATTGCAGGTGGACACTATGCAGGTGATGCTACTGCGTGTAAGATTCTCCTTGTTGGATTATGTTGGGAGACCCTTTATAAATATTGTAAGGAATAGTATAATACATGTGATCACTGTCAGTGCCTTAGCAAATCTAGGACAAACGATGATGAAATTCCTCTGAGACCCATTTCCAGTGTAGAACCGTATGAGAATTGGGCTATTGATTGTGTGGGTCCTATTTCACTAGCCACGCGAAGGACTGGATCACACTATATTATCACTTGCACAGATTATCTCACATAGCTGGGTAGAAACAACCCCTACTAAAGATTGCACTGCAACTACAACAATTAGATTCTTATGGGAAAATATTATTACATGGTATGGATGTCCTTTAATTTTGACCAATGATAGAGGTACACACACTACTTGAATGAGACAATCAATATTTTGTTATAAGAGTTTATGGTTGCACGCCACAATACTACACCATACCACCCTCAGGCAAATGGATACTGCCGAGGTTTTCAACAAAATCTTAAGCCAGAAATTGACCGAAAATATATGATTTTGGAAGAGCAAGGATTGGGATGATAAAATATTTGTTGTACTTTGGTCATATACCCACAACGTATAAGCGGTTAAACAAATCCACACCATTTTAGTTAGTGTTTGGCGCAGAGGATGTACTCCCTCTAGAGTTTATGCTTCCTTATTTACACATTACACGTGCAGGTGGACTAGATGATGAACATGACTTAGAAGGAGAGGATTGAAAAGCTTGATCTACAATTAGATGAGAGACGTGTGCCATCAACACGTTGGAGCCAAAAGCAAGAGAAGGCTAGACAGAAAGCATTGTATGATCGGCAACATCAGGGATACAAAATCTTAAACTTTGACTGATGGTGCTTCTTTATGATTCTAAGGTTCTTACACCATCTGGGAAAGTCTCAAAGTACATTAGTTGGGGCCGTATGTTATCACTTACCATACTTGAAAACCGGTTCTTGTCAGTTAGCATGCACTTGTTGGCACACGGTTACCTAGTCACTTTAATGGGAGTAGGATGAATCCCTACTGTAAATAAGTCTTCTTAATGCTTGTAATAAGGAAATGTTGCCATTTAGATTAGGTTTTCCATTAAGTATTTCCTTAATAATGTATTTACTTTTATGTCACTATTCTTTATTAATTTTAGTTTGGCATTTTGTGTAATCAGTGCGTTTGCGCGCCAGAAGATAATTACCATTTAAAGAAATTTTTCATGTGCATAGGACAGCACATACCTTTTTTGTGGGGTGGTTGTTTATACCTTTTATCCGGACCATTGAGAATGAGTATGTATGGAATCAAATGGGACTACTGCAGGTGCTATTAAAGTTAGAAAATTGACAGGGAAGAGATTTCTTCTAGAAAAGGTGAGTAAAAGATGATTTTATATGTGGATGAGTGAAGGAACAATATAACACAAGGTAAGTAGATGGCCGTGAAGAATACCAGTGGAAGGCGCAGCGATGAGGTACTCGAGTGCACAGGGAAGCACACTGAAGAGAATTCTATAGCTAGAGGGTAAGAGAGCATGCGTTAGAAGGTTATGACTGGGGTGCAAAGATGCGACCACTGCGTAAATTGGTGATTTGGTAAATTAATGAGGTGATTTTTTGTAGGTGAAGAAGTAATGAATGTAATTTTTTTTGAAAATTTATAAAAAAGGGTGAAGGGGTGAGTTCATTCTTACCATTGCAACTATGAGAATTTGAAGAAGCTAAGTACGATTAAGTATGAAGATCCGAGCGATCGTGTTGAGGTGTGATGAGTGTGAAACCAGGCTTGGAATGGAGGTTTGTGCGAAGGAGAAGCTTGTGCTCCCATAAGAGAAGGGTTTGAATGAAGAAGATGCATATAAACAAGCTAGGGCACGTGGGTTCCACTAGGCCACGAAGATTTGAGATAGGGTTTGATTCGCACATCATAAGAGATTAGAGGTGAGTATTTCTAGATGATTGTAAAATGGAGATGGCACCCATTAAAGGTATCTACAGTAGGGGTGAAAGGAAAGAAGAAGGTGGTCGTAGAAGAGGAAGAACAAACACCTGAAAGTAACTTTTCTTAAATACAGTATCCAGGATTAATAGTTGCCAAGAATGGGAGTCACACATCCAGAGAAGCAAAGTGAGTGAGTACAACCATCGTACCATAAAAAATAAGGAGTTGGATGCACTCTTAAGCATAAATATAAATAAACACATAGCAGAGGACATGTTTTTTTTTTAATTATTGGTAAATAGTTTTTTGAAAGGGACTATACCCTTTTACAACAGTGCTCAAAAGAAAAATGTAACCCCAGAAAGCCCAACAACAAAAAACTGCCAAGAGCCAACAAAAACAAAACAACTGCTTCAAAAAAAAGCTAAAAAATAACAACTTAATAGCAACACAGCTTCCCAGCAACTGTACATATGGCCATATGCCCAGATGAAAACAATAATAGTACTAACAACGACAAGAATCAAACCTTTTCCGGAGTGGTGGGGGGTTTAGACTTGGCATTACCCTTCTTTTTCCGATCCACCACCGTCCACTCAGGATTTCCTGCATCCAATGCAATCGAAGCATCTGCAATGGATTTGAGGTGGATGTGACCCATAGGAAGGAGGGCCAAAAATTCCTTAACACACTGAATCAGCAATCTACGGACCACAGTCTATAGGAATTTTCTCAATGTTGGCCTGTAGAGATCAGCCACGACGGGTGAGTCAACTTGCAAGGGGGCACTAGAATCCTCAGCCGGATCTGAGTGGGCCATGAGATGTTCAGGAAGAGAATCCTTCCACCACGTAGCTTTGGTCTTTCATTTGGAATGTTCACAATCGTTTGTAACATTACCAGTTTGGAAGCAACGCCGACATCTGAAGGCAAGTCTCTCATAGTCAAGCCTCTGTACCCAGAGCCTTTCTCCAATCTGAAGATTGATTTCTACTGGTAATATTTTGGAGGTATCAATATCAACCAGGATTCGAGTGTATGTAGTATGTGTTTGAATGGAGGTCTTACCATCAACTGCCACACATGAGCCAAGAGTATCTCCTATAGCAATGAGACAAGATCGGTTCCAAAGTTGTAACGGAAGATCCTGGTAAACGAACCCAAATTGGGTAGGTATCAAAAGACTCCTGTCAACGGGTCGAGAGGACGGATACCATGGTTTGGACATCAGCCCATGCTCCCCCCAAACCCAGCTGCTGGCTAAAAATTAAATCCCTATCAGCAGGGGTTTCAAAGACCGCAATGAAGTAAGCTTTAGCACAGGGGTAAAGCTCAATCTTACCGTGTATTTTTTCTCTCCATCTCTGGGCTATCCATTCATGCAGCTAAGAAAGCTTAGGTCAAAATTTATGGAATCTGCATATGAGACCCAGCTGGGAGAGATTTTCCTCCTCGCGATGAATCTTGATAAGTAGATTCTCCCTGATTTTCAGCGTCGGGACCTCTTGGGAGGGTTTTAAGGGCTCATTTCTAGTATTCTCCTTATGTTTGGAAACTGCTATAGCATAAGAAGTGGATTTATCTCCACTAGAGGTTCCTGTCCCAATGGAGAGACCCCCTGTTTTTTGACAAGTCAGAGAAACTCGATCCCATATTTTCTTTGAAGGAGGGTTTTGATTTGCATCAAAAGCCATGTCAATCCAAGAGATTGGAGCTATATTTTCCAAGCCACATTTTACAGGCGCTGCCATCATTTTTACACTCAAGGGACAGGTTCCTAATGCCACCGCTAAGGAGAGGGGCATCTTGTTTTGTTTCATTGTTCGTGTCTCCTATATTCACATGTTCTGGTCGATCCATGCACTGTAGAGAAGCCCACAGAATAGCGCGAATGCGTAGCAACCATGACGGTGGTAGGCACGGAATAGGCACGTAACAGGCGTGGAACAGTCGCGGCTTATAGCAGAGGACATGTTGGTGTATGAAAATTCCTGAGAGTAAACTTTTGAAAAGGATTAGAGTCTACCAGTTGTATGAACTCCCTTACTTTGGAAAGTATGATCCCTTGTACAAGTGGCTCATGAACAGGGTGCACTAAGATTTCTTCTACTTTGTAGGACATAGAGTTAGGATCACAGCTGCGTTGATCTCCACTGTCACAGGATTAAAAGGCACTGGAGAAGATTTGAATGCTGATTTAACAGATAAGTCCACAATCTTAGAAACCAGAAAGGAGTTGGGATACACCAAAGGTTCACGTGGCATGGACATAGACAAGTTGAAGAAGTATCTAGTTGTGTAGGTAGTCGCATACCTTATCACAAAGCTAACTTACTAGGAAAGATGGTCACGAGTGAACACTATGAGTTTGCACGTTGCAAAGAAAATGTCGCAAGGAGTAGTCTACAATATATCTAGTTACCATTATTGAGACTATAATTGAAGAAGCGCGCTCAGGAGGCAAGATCAACTTTGGGGCTGTTCTTGTTGACCTTAGTATTCATGGAGATTGGAGTACCTAATGGACCAAAAGAAAGGATATGGGAATATCCCATGGAGAACATAGATCACCCGCGGAGTGCTTCAGAAAATACTTATGTGAAGGATCAATGACTAATCCAGTAAAGCAAATGGCTGAGAAGTGGTTCAATAGGATCTGCGTGGACTTTTAAAGAAGAGTGGCCCATCCTGAAGGACTTGCCCTTCGGTGGTTTGTAAGGTAGTTCAATTCACCGTGTATCGACATTTTTGAATAACAAGGTTCACAATGTGGGATGGCGCATGGAGCACGTGGTGTAAGTTACCATATGCCTTCATGGAAAGGTACTTTCACGCTTCATTCCATAGATTTTAGGATGTGCGCTGACTCAATTTTAATGCAGAAAAGGTATACTTGTGATTACCACACGTTAAGAAAGACATACATGTATCCAAGAAGGGCAACCGTATATTGAAGAGGTTGATTTCAGATGTAATTAGCATCAAGCCTAATCAAGCTTGGATGTTGGAGGATGTCAGAGCGGCGCTCGTGTACCTTTGCAACTCAAGCCCAAGCTTGAAAATAACAAGTATGTTGAGAATGATGTCACGCTCCCAGGGCCACCCAAAGGTAAACATACATTGGAGAATGTTCCAATGCCTAAGCCCACAGAAATAATAGAGGTATAAGATGAGGAAGATGAGTGTGAAGATAGTGGTGGCTTGGAACATAGGAGGAAGCCCTCAGATAGGAAGGAACTAGAGTATGTGGCTACACCACCTCAGGGGAATACATGAGAGGAAGAGGATATTGAAGTAGTACAAGGGGAGCACCACTTCAAGTGGGTATTCAAGAGATTAAGGACTCAAGGTGCTACTCTACAGTCAGTACGTCGGTCACCTAGGCTCTCTCCATAGAAGGAGACTACAGAGAAAAGAAGAAGGAAGTTGAAGCTAAATGAAGAAGCGAAAGAGTTTGAGGAGAGCGTGCTAGCATCTCCTACCCCCCCCTAAGTATGAAGAAGAACCCAAGGATACGAGAGAGCATCAAGAAGATGAAGGGAAGAAGGATGAGGAAGAAAATAACAAAGAAGAAGACGTGCATGACACAACTCAGGGCATGACAGAGCAAGTTGTAAATCTAGATGCTCCAGTCCCTAAGGGGCCTAGATCAAGGATAGTGAGTGGGGAGCACAGTGCACCAGTCATGGGCTATGCTAAGGACATAAGCAAAATTGTCTATGCCTGTTTTCATAGCACTGTGGTGCAAAAGGATTTATTTGGCTGGGAATTGATGGATGAAGATATGGTGATTGTGCATACAAGAAAGTAACTTTCATGGTCAATGCACACACACATGGATGATCCAAACTTTGATGTGTGTGAGGAGTCATGCATGTGTCTAGGAGGTTGAAGAACACCACCTCAAGCCAGGTACATAGTAGTAAAGCCTAATCTTATGTCTCAGATTAACAAGTAAGCAATGCTTTGGTGATAGGTATCGACAAAAGTGGCACATGGTGAAATATGGATAAAGCTGCAACTATTTAGTGCGTTGCAGAGAAGAGATCAAGACTAAGGAAGAGGAGATAATGAACTTAAAGTAGGAAAAATACATGGCACAGAATAAGAACACAATGTTTATCATCATGGTAGAGGAAATTGGTGACAATATTGTGAAGGCTAGGCTACACTTGGAGCCAAAGGTACCCAAGACATTTCCTTCGGCGATGCATTATGTAAATACATTGGTGGAATTAGTGCTTGAAGATGAACCTCTATGCATGCTTGAGCCAAAGGATCCAACAAAATAAGTAGAGCAAGAAAAGGCTTCACTGATGTGGAAGATTGCATCATATGAAGGATTGCTTCAGAGATTATAGGAGGAATTGAAGAAGGCGGATCAAGAGTTGAATATTTATACAACACTAGAAGCTGTTATAAGGACAAGGACCATTTTAGACGACAATGAGGTCCTGAAGGCCATGAAGGATGAGACATTGGGCCACGTAGCCGATTTCCCTACAAACCTTTCCCGTTGGCTTTTTTGGATATTTTTGTCCCGCATGTTCGAAGTGTGGCCAGGCCTCCTGTTCGTTGATTCGCCACTTTTTCCGCATCTAACCTTTTTCGTATTTTCACATCCTTTATGTCCCAGCGTCCCATGGACCACTTGTGTTGTTCAAGCCCGACCTTTTACACATTTCCCATATCGGCCGAATCGTATTTTCACATCCCTTATGTCCCAATGTTCCTTGGAAAATATGGACTTTTTTTTTCCCGCATTCTCCACTGTTTTCCTTTTTGAGTCTGTGCAAACAGTATTAAATGCATATTTATGATTTTTTATCTCTATAAAAAGCTATTTAAAGAGGCCACCATCTATGTAATTGTCACACCTTTTGCTCTTTATCTTTATCTCACATTTTTTTTCACAAAATTGAGCCATTTCCCGCTAGCCTCTACATTTTTCTATCTTTCCTTGGAGATCTTGTTTCAAGTCAATGCCTTCATTCTTTCGAGGGTATTTTCCTCAAACTCTTCTGCCATGAAGTTCAAGTATTATGGCCACAAACACCTTTCCTCCTTGGAGACATTTGTACCTAATACTGGAGAAGTGCAACACGTGGGCTTCGATGATTTCTGGGAAAGGTTAACTTGCGACACCCTACCCCCATGGCACAAATAATAAATGATAGTATGATTGCGTATGCTGCAGGATTTTCCCCTCTCTGTGTAATGTGTAGACACTGTGCTCGCTTGTGGGGCTAGTTTTCAATCCTGGCACCAAGGAAATAGTCAATGTGCATGAGAAATTGATTGCTAAATTGGATGGTGTTGCCATAGTCACTGCCCTAAGCATCCCCGAAATGGAAGAATCCAACATTCGTACCCTCACTCAAGCTCAAACACTATTTGATCAGGATAGTGAAAAGTACAAAACTTGGGTAGCAAAATCTTGGTTAAAAAACCCTAAAAAGGGTGCATCCCGACTATCTAAAGCATTATTCAGGGTGGATTTCAAAGAGGAACTATGAGACTTGATCACTTTGCTAGCCAGGATCATGGATATGCCCTCTACTAAGAATTTCATTTTTGGATGTGCCCTTTTATCAACATCCTTTATGGGGGTAAGCAGAATTTGAATTGGGCCGAAATTATCTGTGAAAATTTGACGGAGTAGCTAGCCCAGGTTAAAAAAACCAAGACATTTTACATGAATTCATACCTCATGTACACTCTGGAAGCATCTCGGGAGTGGCTTGGTTTCAATTTCATCACAGATAGAAAAGGTTGAGCCCATCTACATGTATTGCCCCCAGTTTTCTCTCAAGGTCAGTAACCATAGTTTTAGAAGGGTGAATGATGCCTTCACAATGTACATTGTGAGACTCCTAGAAGGTAACACTGCTAGGAGATTATCTGATGAAGCAAATATTTTGATAACTGAGTATGGAGCCTTCTTCACTCAATTTCGAAGATTCTCATACATTAGACTGGCTGGTTTTGACAACTACCCCCCAAAATCTCCCCATGTTCTGTAATGACAAGATGGCTTTAGTTGAGATCTACAGACAACTAGATAAAATCCACTAGACTTTCTGAGATAAGAAGATTTCTGGCCTTCATTTCCCCATCTTTCTGGGAAATTATACATGCAAGACATCCCTGGATGCATAGAACATTAACCGAACCATAGCTCTTCTCATTGTTCATTTCTTCAAGCGCCGACTTTTTTTTGATATAAGGAGCTACATTGGCCAAAACCTCAGAACAGACTACCACCATCACCCTCATATTGAAGATTACTGGGCTGATTATGTTGATGATTTTGAAGCTAGGATGAGGCATTATGGCAGGTTTTCCCTCCAGTAGATAGTTGATTTCAATCTTTTTAGTTTTCCTAAAGGACTCGAAGATGATGATGAAGATTTACATTCTGTTGAATATGAAAGTTCTATCAGGAACACTCCTCTTGAGCCCCTTGATTGGTTTTGTGGAAGAAAAATATAAACTAAAGGAGGTGATCATACCATCATTGTCTGAACTAAGATCTGGTTTGATAAGAAAATGCATGCCTACAGGATGAATAAGGGTCCATCTTCTTCACGAGGAACCATGACACCTAGGAAGGAGGAGAAAACACCTAGCACTGAAGTACATGAGCAATCTACACCTTCTTCTTCAGCTAGAGTTCCTGAGCAATCCACCCCTTTCTCTTCTACTATAGTATATACCAGAAGAATGTTAAAGAAGTCAAACAGGAACGAGTGGAAGAGGAAACCCCTCTAGAAAATCCAGAATCGCCTTATGGACTTGACAGCATTATTTTTCTAAGTGAATATGAGGAGGAAGAGGTGAAAGACCCATAAGAAACCCCTAAAGTGGGTACTAAGGTCAAGAATGAGGAAGAAAAGATTGAACCTCTAGGTTTAATAGACTCCTCTGCAATAGAAACTTCTGAGCCTGCACTCTCTCTACCACCCTGGAGTCAACTATGGTACAAATTTTGAGGTTGCAGAAAGCAAGTAGTTTGGGCCAGATAAAAATTGTGAAAATCGGCTAAGTCCTAGTCCAGCACAAGGTGGGACAAGTGGGACAAAGGTACGCAAACCGCCCGAACCGGCCGAAATGAGTCCAGGCGGCCCACTAAGCATTTGGGACAAGTGGGACGAAAGTACGCGGCGGGCACGAAATGCCGGTTCGACCGAGACTGAAAATCGACTTTAACTACCCGGGGCAGTATCGGGACGCGCAGAAGAATATGGAAATCAAAGAAACTCAAAAGAGTCAAGTCATTTATTCACAGGTGGGACAAGTGGTCCAGAAGGGCGCACCGGCCGAAACGGATGTCCCACACGAAAATCAAGATGTGCCAAGGCACAGGTAAAGGGACGCACAGTAAAATGGATGTCGACATGAAGAACCATGGAGAAATATGCGCACGTGTCAAAGGAGATGTCGCACGAAAATGGTGCGCCTATGGCATAGGTAAGGAGGTGTCGACACAAAAAAAGTGTGCCCGAGCCAATAGAAAGGTGTCACAACAAACAGATGTTGAACGTGATAAGTCATGCGCCAAGGTGCAGGTTAAGGGCGTATGAAAATGGATGTCGACATGAAAATATATGCGCCAAGGCACAGGTAAAAGGCGCATGAAAATGGATGTCGACATGAAAATATATGCACCAAGGCACAGGTTAAGGGCACATGAAAATGGATGTCGACATGAAGATATATGTGCCAAGGCGCAGGTCCAAGGCACGCATGAAAATGGATTGTCGACATGAAGATAGCCTGCACCAAGGCGCAGGTAAAGGGCGCATGAAAATGGATGTCGACATGAAGCGTAGCCATGTCATCCAAGGTGCAGAGCAAGGGCAATATGAAAATGGAGTGTCTGTTCCATGCCCTAAATCTTCATATGTGCCATATCTGGCACACAGAGCTTAAGGGTATTTCGACATATCAGGACGGATGTGCCAAGGCATTCACCTTCAGGAGGCGCAACATTTTGAGTGCTGACAGGAAGAGAGACCATGGAGCAATTATTCAGATGGCCATAACTTTTCACAGGGAGCTCGGATTCATGCAAGGTTGGACTTTTTGGAAAGATTACAAGGTCCTTTGTCCAACTATGACTGGATATCTTTAATTGGGTGAGAACAAGTTCTTCAAAAATGCAAAATACAGTTTGCCATTTTTTGGGTTTGCTAGGGTTCTCACCTACCATCATTATGAGATGAATTAAATAAAATCTGGAGATGGTTGGGGTAGATTTGGAATCTCTCTCTCTTCCCTCTCTCATTCTTCCTATAAATTGTAAGGAGGGGATTCTTTCTAAAGGTTGGACATTCTTGTTTTTTCCCCTCCCTTCTTCTCTTTGGCAGGAGAATTTGTGGAGTTCAAACCTCCCATCTAAAACTGTAATGCAACTTTGCCTCTTGGCATTTTGTAGTGTACTTGTATCAATATTTGGATAAAATAATGCATGTCTGTGGATGATTCTCAACCCTCTCTGTGTTCATTTGCATCCTCCTGATCTTTCACTACAAATTTGGTTATCTGTGCATGATCTTGCATTGCATTTTAATGGTTTGTGTTTATTGGCAAGACAGGTGTTCTTCATTCCTCAGTGCATCACCTTTGTTAGTTTAGGTTTATTTTTACGCATCTTCTTACCCTATCTCCTTGGCAAGTTAGATTAGGTTTTTGAGTAAACCCTCTGCATTTTTATGTGTGCATCTGAACAGAGGAATAGGAACCGGCCTTCATCTGGAGATCTTTCCCGATTCGCAAGGTCCCACACTTGGGAAAAGCTCCATGTTATGAAATCACACTGAGAGTCTCAACCCATCAAGTTGTAGACATTCAAGGGTGTTGTGATTCGCCAACAATAGTTTTGGCACACCCAGTGGGACCTTAGAGGTCTTCCACTTCATCTTTTGCAGGTTGATGTGTTCCTGTGAAGATTTCAGCCTTTGGAGGCACTTGCAAACACATCTGGCAACTCCATCTGGTCAATAACCCATCTCTAAAGTTGCAGACCTTCCTTTCCATTCATTTTCATTCAGTTTTCATACATTCTTCCTTCTATCTCTTCCATTCTTTTCCATTCCATGAAGTTGTGCAATCATGACTTCATTTCCATCATGGAATTCACATTTACAACAACAGCAATTATTTTCCACTTCCAACATGTTTTACAAATCCTCCAAATCAACATTTTGAACAAGTTCAAGATCAGCATGCATACCCATATGAGCAGCAATGCCAAAATCAGTTTGGCTATGGAAGCATGTCCAAGAGCAAGGGTATGCATAATTGTGAAGACAGTCAAGATCCAAAATGTAGATCTGCTTGGAGAAAATCCAAAAGATGGAGGTAAACATGGTGCAGTCCAGGGCTTAGGCACAAATGAAAGCATTTGGAATCAGTTGCAGAGCACCTTGACCATGGGTGGGACCTTTTCCAAGGCATTACAACCCTCAAGAGAAGCTTGACTTCATGATTGCAACACTACCATTTCTTACAAGGTGGATTGAAGGAATAGAGGTATATGAGAGGAGTATTCAACAACCTTGTCAACGGGTAAGCACACCATCTCATACTATTTCTTTTCCTCCTTCTCAATCTATATCATTTCAGCAGTGTCAAGTTTTAAACTCTCCATCTGTTGTCCCAAATGTTGATCCCATTTCTCCATCCCCTAGTCTTCCACCACACTTCAATTCTTCTTTCTTTTTTCCTTCCAAACAGTCATCCCCTCCACAAGAGCTAAATGAAATACCTTCCACTCCAAAGAAACAAGAGGTTTCACCTCCTCCACCACCACAAAAAATTGTAAAATCAGTTGAGTTACAACCCATCCCTCCTCTTGCATTCCCAATTCCATGTGGGGAAGAAGAAATTGTAAAAATCAGCCATGAAGGACAGCAAGAAGAGGAGCCCAACAAAAAAGAAATGACAGACAACTTGAGGAGTTTGGGCTGCCAAATTTGGGATAACAAAGATCCCCTTGATGGTTAAGTCTTCAGAAGAGGCCAAGGTTGAACAAATGGTGGTCAAGGTTGAGTTTGTTATAGCAGAAGAAGATGTTGATCCAATAGAAGTTGCACAATCAACCATAGAAGAGGAAAAAAAATCAGCTCAAAGTTCCATAAGAGAGGAACAGATGGAAGAAACCAAATCAGAGTTGGCAGCAGAAGAAAAATACATCATTGATGTTTTCTTTCCTTCATTTGCAGGGCATGATTTGGTTAATGCCATGATGGAGAACAGTTCTAAAAGAGATCTTTTGGCCCCAACTTGTCCTCTAGAGCAGTAGATTGAAGATTTTGACTTGACAAACTTCATGCTAGAGGAAGAGTTCAATTAAGAGCAAGATTTTCTTCAAGCAGTAGAGGAAGGAGAATGTGCTCCAAGTCCAAAAGAAGAGGAGCACATTCTAGTTGTGAAGGAGAAAAATGCAGATCCAAGGGCTTTGAGCACAAAGCAGGCTACAGAAGAACCTTCAGTTCTTCTTTCTACTTCATCTCTCTCAAGTTCTAGTACTGAAGAGGAGTTTGATCTCTCAAACTCAATGTTGGAGGATGAAGGAAACCATGGTGATCAAGTTGTAGATCAAAAGGACACCATGGAGGAAGTTGAACATTTGCAGCAGGACAGCAATGAGGTAGTTTACCTGTCTGATTTGGAGGAATGTTTTGATGGAGAAGAACCGGTTGAGTTTCCACCATTCTCTCTTTCATCATCCACATTCCAAACACTTGAGCCTTCTGTCATGGAGGAGATCATTCATTTGCAGTAGCCTGCATCTTATAGTAGCTCTTTGGGATCAAGTTGGGAAGATTTAAATCTTCCATGTTCTTCATTAAAGGAAGAGAAAGGGCAGAAGAGTTTCACCATTTCTTCCACATCATCCATTCAAGAAGGTCTACAAGAAACTCCATTTTTGGAGTTGAAAATCAAAGTCATGGGCATATCAAACAAACCATACCTTGCCCAATCAGGTATTTGGCTTCATTGGAGCCAAGGGAGAAGCCACAACCAGTCATGCTTGCTTCAGAGCATGAGGATGAGCTACAAAGTACCAAGGATCAGCTGCAATACCTCTTCAATCCAAATGCAAAGCAACTAAAAGAGGTATTGGATTTGCCTTCAGTTGATACCTTGATGATTTGGGTAGAAGACCAGCTTCTTGTTGATTTTCCACTCATCCAAGCAGCCATGATCAGCTCCAAATCAATTGCATGGCTGCCAATTTTGAAGAAAGGAAGCTATTTCTCACAACCAATTGCAGGGTTTGTTTAGCTTGCCTTTGCTTCCAGTTAGAGTAGAGTAGGTAGGTTTGCTTTCAGCAGAAGAAGTGCTTGTGCACACTCTGCATGTTCCATTTGGAGCATGTATGATTTTCAGTTTTGTACATAGTTTTTGGTGTTGCTGGTTTTGCTCTTGCACAGTTCATTTCAGTGGTTTTGGTGAGAACAACTCCAAGTTCAATGGGTTTCCAAGTGGCTCAGAGGGAAGATTTTCAAAGTTCAGACCAGTTTCCAGGCTATTACTTATGACTCCATGCCCAATGGATTGCTTCAAAGGCTACTGGTCTTCATCTAGCAGGCAGATGATCCCGTTGAGTCGCCAAATTGTTGTATATATCTTCCCCCCCAGGGTAATATAGACAAACAGAAGAATATGGAAATCAAAGAAACTCGAAACCTGACATTTATTTACGCCACCAGTCGCGCCCCTGGTCCCTTCAGGTTTTGAGGTGCATAACTCCCCCTGGCCGAGGTCAAAATGGAAAAAGCTCTGAGAAAGTGCGGAGAAGGTGCAGAATAGCAAGGTGTGGGGCCAGAAAAAAATTGGAAAATCGGCTAAGCCCCATGGCGCAGAAGGTGGACGAATGGGACAGAGGTACGCCGACATGTAAAAATGAGTCCAGGCAGCCCACTAAGCAAATGGCGACAGGTTGGAAGCGGGCGCGATCAGAAGGTGCCGACAGCCGAGGAGTTGGCTAACTGTTGATGTGTTACTATTGATTCGGTGAATCGATAGTGGGACAAATGAACGCGAAGTCTGCAACCGAAGGCGTTGGTCTCAATGCGAAATTGCATAACATGGAGCTTTTCCAAATGGATGTGGGACAAGAAGGAAATGCTCCCGAATGAAGGCCGGTTCAGCCGTCTGTTCCAAAAGCACACATAAAAATGGAGGATGTCGACAAAAACCTAATCTAACTTGCCAAGGAGCCCATTTCGGAGCGGTAAGAGGGTGCATAAAAATGCCATGTCCTAAATAACACCAAGGTGCATGGTATCGGGCGAATGAAAATGGATGTCGAACACCTGAAGATACAATGCGCCAAGAGCGCAGGTAAAGGGCAATGAAAACCAGATCATGCACACGTGTCTTAACCATGAATTTGCAGAAAAGTCAAAGGGTGAGTTTTCGAGGCACTGATGAAAATGATGGTGCCATGTGTCCCAGCTGGGGGTCCCAAAGGGTTGAGAATCATCCACAGACATGCATTATTTTCTCTAAAGGTATAGGATAGAGAATCACGCTACAAAATGCCAAGAGGCATGTTACATGGCAGTCCAGGTGGCAGATGGGAGGTTTGAACATTCACAAATTCACCTGGGTCAAAGAGAAGAAGGCCCTAAAATTTCAGACCTGTCCATACCTTTTGATCCAGAGCTCGGATTTATGCAAGTTCTAAGACAGGGAATGGAAAGCTTATGAGATCTACTACCAACCATCCAGACTACAATCTTGCATCTCATTTGGTGCGGTTTGGTGGGAACCCTAAAATTCATGAAAAATGGGTGCGTGTTCATGGCCAGAACTGACGTATTTTGCAACCAGCGTTTGCAAAAGACAGTTCGCCGCTCTTGACAGGATTCTCACCTGCCGCCATAATGAGATCTAGTCGTAAATTGCGACCTAGAGGTGGTTGGGGTAGATTTTCGAATCTCCCTCTCTTTTCCCTCTCTCATTCTTCCTATAAATTGTAAGGAGGGGCTTCTTTCTAAGTCAGGTTGTTCATTCTCCAATCTGGTTCGGGGTTCCCCTCCCTTCTTTGCATCTTTGGAGGGTGAAACATGTGGGAGTTCAAACCTCCTCCATGCTCTGTAATGCAAAACCTTGCCTCTTGCCTTTTCCTAATGGTGTGTTCTGTGCAAACTTTGAAGCAACATCCCAACGCATGTTTGTGGATGCCTCTGTCAATCCTTTCTCGCTTCATTTACATGTTTTTCTTCTTGCCTCTCTTCACTGCAGGTATTTGTGCATGTTTGAACGTTCACTGCATGATCTGGCAGTTGTGTTCATGGAGTTTTGGGACATATTTCTGTGTGAAAATCGGGTATTTGGACCTCTCCGACATATGTCCTTCCTTCCTCAGGTGCATCACCTCTCTGTTGTCATATGGTTCCTTATTTTGACTTGTTGTCCAACATTCTTACCCTTCTCTGGGGTAGATATAGTTAACAGTTAGATTAGGTTTTTGAGTAAACCCTCTACATTTTTATGTGTGCATCTGAACAGAGGAATAGGAACCGGCCTTCATCCGGAGAGCTTTTGGCAGATTTAGCAAGGTCCCACACTTGGGAAAAGCTCCATGTTATGCAATCGCACTGAGAGTCTCCCCATGTTGTGCAATCACACTGGATGCCTGAACATCAACCTAGAAGCCTGATGTGCGTTCTAGGGGTGCTGTGAGTTTGCACTAACAATACCTAAAGAAACATGTTGCAGAATACCAATAGCAATAACCCATGTCACAAAAGATGGACAAATTATCTGCATTCGCAAACCTTTGGATAATGCTAACAACCCACTCAGAACCTACACACTGATTGCTTAGAGACGAGTATTTAAAGGGCCATTGCTTCCAATTAAAATACAAGAAGCACTAAAATTTACGTTGTATTTGCATGCAAAAAATGAAAAAGCAAAACTAAAAACAACAAACCCTCATTAAACGTGTAAAAATGAAAAGCATATATGCTAAAAATATCGGAAAAAGTGAAAATGTCAAAAAGGTTGTCGTAACCATCAAAACGGCCGTCAAATTTAATATAGTGGCGTGAACGGTCGTAAAGGCCTTTTCCATACGGGGAACACCTTCCGCATAATAATTAATACCAACAAAAACATAAACTTTGGAATTAAAATAATAAAAAATATTTTGATATCTTATTAATAAAATATCAACATCTTAAATCAGTGATAAAATAGAAACATCTATTACTTGTTATTTTGACTTAGTTTCATTTGATTTGATTTGATTTTTTACAAATACAGATTAAATTACAAACATTGGATTTGAGATTTTGTAAGAAATGTGAAACTTGAAGGCTAAATTTTGAGTCGTGAAAGTTAAGGTTAGAATTCATTTATTGAATGGTCGTTCGCCCCATTGGTGAAGTTGTTTGGCTCACAAAGAGCCCACCACGGTTCAATTTTTAGTGAGGCAAAGCCCAGAAATTCCGTAATAAAGGATAAGGCCAGGATCGTACCTCAGGTGGATTTTGTCGGAATGAAACCCCTAAGATTTGCAATTTTATACTAGTGAGTCATTTCTTTCATCATTTGCAATATTTTTATTTTTTTAATTTTAAATTTGAAATAGCTCTTTAATCTTCTCACAAACTTTTATGTTGTTTTTTTGGATCTTTCTATTGATTAGTGGAGATCCAATTGACTAGTGTATAATCACTATTTGCGAAAAAATAATTGTATCTTTGATAGCTAGAAATTGATTAATGTAGCATTATTTTTTTGTTGATTTATAATTGTACAACAAATGCCCAGATACTTATAAAGTTTCAATCAATTAGAGAATCCCACACAAATTTAAAATTTTAATGCACTTTAGAAAATATGAAAGATGGAAATTGCAGCAGAGAAAAAAATCACTATTAACGTTTATGTAATATATTTTTATAAAATAAATACCAACATTGGTTGCAATTAGAACGATTAAATTAGAGGAAATTAGAGTAAGAATGATTCAATAGTCATTTTTTGGGCTAATAATGGGATGAGTTAATAGGTGTTTATGGAGATGTAACAATTGATCTCTTCTTACCTATGGAGATCGAGGATTTATAAAACAAGTTATTTATTTTCAATCTGTCAAATATATAGCTTAATTTATTCCATGTATTTGGTAATAATGTGTAATTAAATATTGAACGTCAAATGACAATCACATAATATTTTGGACTGATACCTAAATTTATTATGACATATAACCTTCAACATCAAAATATAGCACTACCTCCAACCCGTCAGAAAAGAGTGGGTAAAAATTTGCATGTCAAAAAAAATTAAAATGTAAAAATCACTTACAATAGAGAAGTGCAAGTTACTTTTAAAACTGTCAAAACAAGGGTTACAGTGAAAAACACATGTCAACAATTTGTATGAAATTTGTAAATCTTAAAAAATATTTTTGATGAATTCTACAAATAACAATCCCCTCTAGCTTTTTAGGCCCTCTGTGTGACTTGCAAATACGTTAGACAAGAGCATATTGACCAATTATCAAAACATTTGATACAATAAATATATTACTACTATTGGAATTTATTCGGATGTTTTTAGCTTCTGCCTTGTTTTTTTTCCGCTTCTTAGTTGCATGAGCTACCTTGAGAGGAGGAGAATAAAGGTAGGATCGACTTGCACACAAATATGTTGTCCACTTAGGATTCTCCGCAATAGAATTTAGAACGAAATCACATGTGTAGAGTGGACACGAGCTCAGATATGGGCTAAGATGAATATTTAAAGGTCGGGGTAGACTTGGAGAAAAGTGTTGAACCGGTCTTAAAGGGTGACTTCAATCCATGACTAATAATGTAGGGTGTCGAGCATGCTCTATGTGAGCCACGCTGGTGCCAAAAGGTGGGATGGGCTCGTAATGGTCTTGATCCAAATTGTTGAGATCAATTCAAGGTTGGTGTGTAGACTAGCTAGGGGCGAAGATGATTGGATTAGCTCAATTTTTATGCAATGGACAAGGATCTCAGAGAAAATGTAGTTGGGGATTTTTTTTTAAGAAAAACAAAGGTCAGTTTACTTGAGGAGTTCACCCATTACGACTCTTGCAACTAAAAATTGAGTTTAGTGTCGAGCTTCTCCCTAAGGCAAAGGTTTGATTGGGCCTATCTGAGATGGTAGAATGCAAGGCAGGGGAGAGGAGCTCATTGTAGATAGGGAAAACATGTAGAGATAAGCTTCTTCATCCATTGAAATCACCCATCCAAGTCATCAACCATCCAAGTCATCATTGACATCTTCTCTCTAATTGTTGTTCAATAGTAGTGATGTGGATGCCCAACAAGAATTTTTATATTTATATTTGTGCTCAAGACAATGCAAACTCAACTATATGCCTAAGAAGTTGAGGAAGAAATGGAGGAGCCTAGTGAGTCTCATGTTCATTTCCTTAGCACTAAAGGTATTAATGAAGAGGACAACTATGATGAAAGAGTGGTAGAGATGAAGAGAGATTCATACGCCGTTATGACTCGGGAGCAGACCAACATGAAAGAGAAAGTGGTGCAGCCTACTAAAAAATCTAAGGAGTACACTGTAACTATTCTGGTGATTGTAAAGAAGGGAGCTCATGTTCCTACTACTTCCACACAAAAGGTAAGCTCTGCTAGTCCTTCTTCTTCTACTTATGTTTCTAAAAACTTTCATCCACCAAATGATGGAGCTGATAGATCAAAAAATCCTCCTATTCCTAGTAGTGGTCCTCCATCCACATCTGGATCTTTTGACATTATAGACCATCTTAAGAAAACCAAGATTCAGATCTTTGATGCAGAATTTTATCAAACTCATCCTAAAGCCTTTGCCAAAATGGTTGACTTTGTTAATTCAAAATCTAAAACCCCTACTCCATCCTCCAAAAGAATTTTTCCCACTCCATCCTCAGCACCTCAACCTAGCCTTGTAGTTATGGTCATTTCACCCAATGAAAAGATTAAACCATTCTATGTGACTCTCCTCATAGCTGGCCACAAGCTTAGCAATTGTGTCATTGATTTAGGTGCATCTGATAATGTAATTCCCACAAAAGTGGCTCATGATTTAGGCCTAACCCTGACTCACACTTATGGTTCTTTCTATTCCATGGAGAGTAGAGAAGTACCTTTGGCTGGAAGAATCAAGGATGCACAAGTGGCTTTTGTTGTTTTTCCAGAGAAGAAAGTCTTAGCTACCATATTGGTTGCTGATATTCCTCCTTCCTATGACATGCTGCTAAGTAGGAACTTTTGCAAATATGTTTGAGGTGAGATCCAAATGGATTGGTCACATGCTTTGATCCCGGTCAATGGGAAGATGAAGAAGCTACTACCTGAGAAGAAAACCAAGTATATTGTGCATAAAACAGATGATCCAAAAGCACAAATAATTTATGAAGACATTGGTCATGGTAACTACATGATCATGTCACCAGATGAGGCAAGCTTGCCAAAGGGAGTTTTTCTTGACCCTAACGGTGTGTGGACCTTGGAATTTGATGGCAGCTGCTCTTCAGCTGGTTTTGGAGCTAGAGTGGTGTTGATCTCTCATGAGGGTAAGACTCATCATTTTCTCATTCAAGTTCCAGTTTGAAAATACAAATAACATTGCTGAGTATGAGGCCCTCATTATGGGATTGAGCATGGCGAAGGAAATGGGAATAAAAAATATTCTAGCTTGTGGAGATGGTGAGATTATTGTAAAACAAATAAGAGACCTTAAAGCTATATTTACCAACTAAATTAAATGTTAGGTTAACATACATTAATAAGTGGAAATATAAATGTGCACACCATAATAAAAGTAAATAACAACATAAAACAAATTACACAGTGACACCATATATAACGTGGAAAACCCGTAAATGGGTAAAAAACCACAGAAGAATAATCCACTATAGAGAAACATTTTACAACCCAGTCCAGTAACTCCTCCCTCACTTCTACTCCATGTATTTACCCGTAATCCAAATGATTCACGTGATTAATGAATATGACCTACAGTCATATTTAAATAACCCGAAGGGTTATGTCCATATTAAGTGATGGGGCACACCCCGATTTAATAAATAGTTAGTTAATTAATAACTAACAAACCTAATCTAAAGTTTATATTTAAATAATAAGAATATAAACTATTCTATATTATTTAACTATAAACTAAACATTATGATGCACTTAATATTATAGTTCTAACGCTCCCCATTAATATTAAGTGGGGATCCATATGCCAACATTACCTGTTTGTACAACAGGATTTACAAATCCATAAACCCTAAAGGTTTAGGCTAGCATATGTACTTTTGAAGGAATTATAACACCTTCATCATGCTCAACTTACCTTTTGGTACAAAAGGATTTGGAATCCATAAATCAGACATATGATTTAGGCTAAGCATGATTTGTGAGACTACATCTCACTATTTCTCATGGAAATATTCTTATACCACATCTCTAGGAGCCTTTTATAACACAAGGACCTCCTTTACAAACAGATGCACACTGGACTGTATTTTTCCCATAAACTCTATCAGTTTACATGTAAACTCTATCAGTTTACTTTAGATCATACAAGATCTTTTACAATGCTTTTAAACCAGAGTAGAAGTATAGAGGAGAAGGAGTCAACAACTGGCCGACCATTAGGAGGTGACATTGCATGCACACTCCCCCTCAATGGAAACTCTAAAAGGCCAAGCATTGCACACACTTGCAGTATTTTACAACACACAATGGCTCGTAAACATAACTGCAATCTTAATCTTCAGTCTGGTAGAACTGGAGATCTCTATCACCGCAGAGAACCTTCTCTCGGATAACACATATATGAACTTCAATATGCTTCATTCTCTGATGTTGAACTAGATTCTTTATCAAGAGTAATACCACTCTGACTACCACATAGAATAGGAATACTTCCTTCAACTTCCATGTGTATCTCTTCCAACAGCCGCTTCAGCCACATGGCTTCTTTGCTGCTTCCATTGTACTTCTCTACCTCAGTAGAAGAAATGGAGACTGTTGGTTGCTTTTAGTTGTTCCAAGTAATGGTTCCTGCACCAAAAAACTTGAACACATATCCAGTATATTTTATATCTAACACAACATCAACATGGTTAGAGTCACAATATCCATATAGACATCATAATAAGCATATATAAATCATTATTGATTTCACTTTTAACCAACTGTAAAAGTTAAACACAAGTTGTAAAACAACTAACATAATAATATTCTTAATAAATAACCATGTTAAAAACTATGTTGAAAAAATTCAACATACTATCTTGTAAAATATATATTAGATGTAATCAATATTGGACGTCTCCACTACAAACGCAAGGGCATCCCCAAGTGTTATTTGATATGCATATAATAATATTTTACTAATCATATACTAAGAAATGTTTTATCAAAAAACATATATATCTTCATTGTCTTATTTTAAGACTTTATAAATGAGATAAGACTTGATAACATATCAGATAATCAATCATAGTTAATCACAGTATTCACTAAAAACATATCCACTAACTATGGACACTTCTCATAATTTTTTTCAAAAATGACATGTAAGCACTTCAATACATTTTGCTTCAGACATGTCATATATGATCACTTTTTCATTCCAAAATATGAAAAACAGTTCTATTTTTGAATAAACTATCAAAAAATGAAGCAAAATTTTAAAGCATATATAAGCCATTTTGTGTATGTTTTTTAGTTGTAGTTACTTCTAGTTCATTTTTACTAACCCATCTGAGTTAATTATGAAAGAAAAAAAACTCCTTTTTCAACAGTATATAAAATAGAAAATATACTTTTCATTTAGAAGTAATTTATAAAGCTATTATATTAGCACTATGATTATTCTCATCATCATTATCTTGATTTTGATATGATTTATTCCATTTCTGATTTTTGAAATTTGACTTATTTTTAAATTTACAATCTTCTTTCTTATGTCCAAATTTCCCACAATTATGACATTTACCATCAAAACTAACTTTTAAGTTTCCTGGTTTCTTGTTTTTATTAGGAGTTTTAAAAGTTGATTTTTGATTCTTGTTGAATCTAGAAGGTTTACCTTTTTTTTTGAGCAAGAAGTGCCTGTGTGGCATTTTCTTTTGAATCAAAATTAGTCATAACCTGCTCTTCCTGAACAAGGAGATTACTAAGGGTTTGAAAATTTGGAATGTCTTGTTCGGATTGATACTTTGAATTCAAAATTGAAATGAAATTTCTAAATTTTTCATGAATATTTAATTGGATAATAAAATAGAGCAATTTATCATGAATCAAATTACTGCCAGATCCATCTAATTGTGACTTAATATTTTTTATTTTTGCTAAATAATTAATCACTTTTTCATCTCCCTTCATGGGAGTTGTCATAAGCTCTAAAATCAATTTAATAATTTTTGATAAACATACCTTCGTGCATCGACTCCAATTGTGTCCAAGCTTCACTAGGACTTTCTAGATTTCTGATATGAAGCAGAAAATCATAGTGATTGTACGCTTCACAAGATAATGGACATCGCCTCTTGTACTTTCTGTTGATATGTGGCGACATTATCAACAGTTGCATGTCTTCCAGTAGGAGCTCTCTCTGTTCCATTTACAACTGCCCATAGTTTGCGAGCCATGAATTCTGCTTTCAATCAAATCTTCCAAATGTTGTAGTTGTTTCCATTCAACATCTGAGATTTATCAATTGAAAATTGATTAGACCCCATTTGTGCGTAAAATATAGATAAAAAATAATTAATAAACAAGGATTAAAATAAGAGTTTTTATAGAAATTCCCCCTGTCGTATTTTAATCCTCGTAATCGATCACGATCAATTTTACACAAAAAAGGAGGTCCTGTATATAAAAGAATCTATACACGAAAAATATTAGAACTGATATCAAAAATTCAATTGAAATGTGAGTGATTTTTTTTTTTAGTTTTCTAACAAAATGATGACAACGATCTAGACATCGTGTCATACAAAATATATCATTTTAAACAAAAAATAAACGATTATATTATTTTTACTATTTTTCACAAAAAAAAAATAACTTTTACATTAATTTATTTTTTTTTGAAAAGAAAATAAAATAATATTATATTTTTAAAAAATTGGAGCTAATCATATTACTATATATTGATATCCCATTAATTTAAAGCTCTTTATCGTGGATTTTATTTAGAAATGCCTAAATTACCTCTTTGGCTTATAAATATATATTTAAATATTGAGGATTTGCAATTAAACCATATGGGATAGAAAACCATTAATATATTATGGCTATATTAATTAGCAAGATATATTGATATAAAATGTTAGTTACAATTAATTAAATTATAACTAATTGAAGCAAAGATTTTAGAAAAATATTAAAATATTATTAGCATAATAAATTAATACTTATAAGTCTAAATTCGTAGTATTAGGATCAAAATTAAATGGGTTAAAAGTTGAAATGAAATATCCCCATTTTATAAATGTTAATATTAAATAAGAATTACATAACCATATATTACAATTTATTTTATTCAAATGGGTATAATGATGGTTCCAAGGAAAATAAAAAAATGGGGGGGGCCACATATAAAATGTTTTTCAAATTCTGTTAAACAAATTATTAAAAAACCATACTATGTGGAAAGCTTATATCCCAAACTTATTTACCAATTTTTGTTTATATTATTCAAAGGTGGTAAAGGGGTATGAAGAGGGCCATTTAATAAAAAATGGGATCCAAAGATGGCATAATATGTTTATTAAAGTTTATTTTAAATACTTTAAAAAGTTTTATAAAAGGGGTAAGCATATTTTATAAAACATATTTAAATAAATTATATAAAGGGATGTGGTTAAGTTTATAATTAATTTATATATATATAATAAAACATATATTTAAAACATATGTGATTTATTTTAATTTAACAAATTCCATGGCTATTTTTATTAGGTTAAATACTATACTTTGGCCACTTTTTTAAATAGTCTGATAGTTATAAACAATATGAATAAAATATTTAAACTATTTAAAGTTATTTTATGTTTATAGGTAAATGAAAAAAGGGTTATAAATATATTTTCTATTTATAAAAAAATATAGTTTATTTGGCCAATTATATATAAATAATATATAAATATTGAAACTTTAAAAACTTATTTAAAAATATATATATAGGGCTTGTAAGATATATATATATATATAAAGTATTTTAAATATTTTCATAGATTTGTACAAATTATTTCATTTAAAAAGGGAAGAGGGTTTCATTTTTCAAATTGTAAAAACAATATTACCAAGAGACAATGGTTTTTACACAACCAATGAAAAAATTTAAATGAAATATTTTCTTGAATCTTGTCTCCTTACCTTGTTTTTCACTTGAAATTCCTTACTTTGATTTCTTGAATTCCTGCATACCATATAAAAAATACAAAATATTTCAAAAATATTTAATAACTCTTACCTTGATTTTGAGGGAAGGGGGGTAATTCATGAAGTTGAATTAAACTTAAAACTTGAAAATCCACAATGCCTTTTCACCTGTAACCATGTCCAACTATGCAAAATGATATTTACCATACTAAATTAAATAAGGGGGGAAACATTAAATAAATATAAATTGCAAATATTATTAACTACCTTCCCAACCGTTAAGGTTACATTATTAAACCCGCTCTGGTACCATGTCAGGACGAGGGGTGAAAAGGTATATTTACTAGCTAAATAAAATGTTAGGTTAACATACATTAATAAGTGGAAATATAAATGAGCACACCATAATAAAAGTAAATAACAACATAAAACAGTGACACCATATATAACGTGGAAAACCCATAAATGGGTAAAAAACCACAGAAGAATAATCCACTATAGAGAAACATTTTACAACCCAGTCCAGTAACTCCTCCCTCACTTCTACTCCATGTATTTACCCGTAATCCAAATGATTCACATGATCTAATGAATATGACCTATAGTCATATTTAAATAACCCAAAGGGTTATGTCCATATTAAGTGATGGGGCACACCCCGATTTAATAAATAGTTAGTTAATTAATAACTAACAAACCTAATCTAAAGTTTATATTTAAATAATAAGAATATAAACTATTCTATATTATTTAACTATAAACTAAACATTATGATGCACTTAATATTATCCAGAGACTGTGTGTCTTCAAATGAAGAAGGTGTCAAAGAACAGATAGATCAAGATGGATGCATCAAACTGAAGGGTAATAAGATTCCTAAAGGGCTGGTGAGTTTAGAATACTTGTTCGACAAGCATGACAGGTATGTCAAATCTAAAGCTTCCCATGGACCCCAACAATCTGCTAAGACCGAGGAAGTGAATATTGGGAGTATTGATGACCCCAAGATGGTGAACATCGGAAAGTGCTATACTCTAGAGGAGAAAGTGAAGGTGGTAAATCTTTTGAAGAACTATGTTGACATCCTTGCTTACTCCTATGATGACGTCAAAGCTTTTCTGCCAAAATACATGCAACATTTCATTCCTCTTAAACTTGGGATCAAGCCTTTCAAGCAGAAACAAAGGCAATATAACCCAAATATTGCTGATACTATTTTCCAGGAAATCCAAAAGTTGCTAAAAGGCACAGATCATCTTCCCAATACACCATTCTACATGGATTGCCAATATTGTGCATGTAAGAAATAAAAATGTTGAGATTCGGATTTGTGTTGATTTTAGAAATGTGAATCAGGCTTCTTTAAAGGACAACTATCCCTTCCCCATGATGGATCAAGTGTTGCAAGTTGTCACAGGCTCAGAAATGTTATCTATACTTGATGGGTTCTCCGACTACAACCAAGTAGATGTCGATATTGAGGATCAACATAAGAGTGCTTTCACTACTCCTTGGGGTACCTTTGCCTACAAGAGAATGCCTTTCGGTCTCATAAATGCTGGTGCCACTTTTCAGAGAGCCATGGACCTAGCTTTTGGTAGTTTGAAAGGAAAATGCATCGTTATTTATATAGATTATTTGATGGTGTTTTCCAAGGTCAGAGAAAATCACTTTCAACACCTCGAAACTGTCCTAAAAAAATGTAGAGAGCATGGAATCTCTCTCAATCCCAAGAAATATATCTTTTGTGTCATTGAGGGTAAGTTGCTTAGGCACATTGTTTCCAAGGAAGGGACCAAAATTGACCCAGAAAGAGTTCAGGCCATCCAGCAAATTTCTCTTGCCACAAGTAAGAAAGGCGTCCATTATTTTCTTTGGTAAGATCAATTTCCTAAGAAGATTCATCCCTAATTTTGCAGAACTTACTATGAGCATTGCTTAAATGATGAAAGGAAAGAAAACATTCGGTTGGTCCTCTGAAGGGAAGGAAGCATTTGAAGGCATCAAGAAAGCTATTGCTAAGACTCCTATCTTGGCGTGTTCGGATTTTAGCAAGGATTTTATTATCTATTGCTACGCTACGGGAGGTACCTTGGCTACTGTGTTGACTTAAAGAAATTTGGAAGATCATGAACTCCCAATTGCATTCATGAGTTATGTCCTGAAAGATCATGAGTTGAAGTACACTATGATAGAAAAACATGCTTTTGTGGTGGTCAAAGTTGTTAAGCCATTTCATTTTTATAGCCTCAACTCCCATTCCATCATGCTCGTGCGTGATACCATGATCAAATCCATTCTTAAAAATTAGGAGTTTGGAACCATGAGAGGCAATTGGGTAGAAAAGGCTCAAGAATATGACCTTGATATCAAACCAACCAAGCTATTCTGAGGAAGAGGTTTGTGCGAGCTGATTTCCGAAGGAGCTGATGGAAATTTGTCTCAAGAAACAGTTGACATCCTTGTTGTCCTCTTCCTTAGTTCTACTGATCAATGGTATGCTGACATTGCACATTTCCTTACCTATGGTGAATTCCCATCTCATTTAAATGCTAAACAAAAGAGAGCTATCAAGCAGAGGTCTACACAATACATGTTGTGGGAGAATGCTTTGTTCAAGCGAGGTCAAGATGGGAGATTTTTGAAGTGTGTTGATAAAGAAAAACAAAAGAAATTGTTTTCAGCTTTCCATGATCAGGCCTTTGGAGGTCATTTCTCTTTTGCTGTCACTACCCACAAAATCCTTCGTGTTGGATACTATTGGCGTACTTTGTTTGGAGATGCATAAAAATGGGTAGGTAAGTGCAAAGCATGCCAAATGTTTATTGGAAGGCCTAAGTTGGTTGCTTTACCCCTCAAGCTAGTAATGATCGAGGAGCCTTTTCAGCAATGGGTTTTGAATTTCATTGGAACACTCAACCCACCTTCAAGTGTGGGGCATACTCATGTGTTGACCACCATTGATTAATTCACCAAGCGGGTGGAAGCCACTCCAGTCAAGAGTACTACTTCTGAGGTAGTATGCAATTTCATCAAAGAGAACATCCTGATAAGGTTTGGGATACCAAATAAGATTGTGACCGATAATGCTTCAAACTTTTCTTCTACTGAGATGATGGATTTCTGCTATGGTTACTGAATTTCCCTTGCTCATTCTTCATACTACTACCCCCAAGAGAATGGGCAAGAAGAATCAACAAGGAAGAACTTGGTGACTATTGTTTGGAAGCTGGTTAATGACTCATAGAGGAATTGGCACAAGAAACTATATGATGCACTCTGGGCTGATAGGATTACACCCAAAAGAGCAATTGGAATGTCTCCTTTCCAAGTAGTATATGGTGTTGAAGCTCAACTCCTTGTGATGGTAGAATTACCAGCGTTGCATCTGATGAAAGCTATTGAAGATTCAAGTTTCAACAACTCTTTGGACAAAGGATCATGTACCTTCAAAAGCTAGATGAAGACAGATTGCAAGTTGTTGATAGGATCTCTACCCATCAGTAGAAAGTGAAGGCTTTTTTTTGAAAAGAAAGCCAAACCCAGAGTTTTCCAAGTGTGAGAAATTGTGCTGTTATGGGACAAAAGGCATGAACCTCGAGGAAGCCATGGTAAGTTCGACTCTCTTTGGCTTGGTCCTTTCAAAATAAGGCACTTTGCTAGAGAAAATTCTTTCTATTTGGATTACATGGATGGGTCTCCCCTCCCAATTCCTTATAGTGGGAAGTACCTAAAACTGTTTAAGTCTTAGGTGATTAGGCAATCATGTGTATATTCTGTACAGTGTGTGTGTTTGTCTTTTCCTGCTTTTGGCTTATTTCCTTTTTTTTGTGTTTGTCTTTTGTATTACCTTTGACTCTATTGCCCAATGGATAAGGCACAAGTCTTCTTCCCCAGAGTTTATCTTGAATTCTTGTCTTACCTCATCCTTATGATCAAGTCAAGCCATCCCCAGAAAGAGCCAGTTGTTGTCCCCCTCAAAATTTCCCCTTTTTGAAAGACTAATTTTCTGAAAATTTTGAGTTGGCACCCTTCAAAAGTGCTTGAGTGAAGTGAGATGTTCAAAGAAGTTGAGAGATTTTTGTTTTTTAGAGTCTTTTAGCATCTTGCGGGTTTTTTTAAGATATTTTTGTCCCGCATGTCTCAAGTGTGGTCGGGCCTCTTGTTCACTGATTCGTCGATTTCCCTGTAAACCTTTACCCATCGGATTTTTTTGGATATTTTTGTCCCGTATGTCCCAAGTTTGGCTGGGCCTCCTATTCGCCACTTTTTCCACATCTAACCTTTTTTGACTTTTCGCATCCTTTATGTCCCAGCATCCCATGGACCACGTGTGTCATTCAAGCCCACTTTTGCCGCATTTCCCATATCATCCGAATCAAATTTTCGCATCCCTTATGTCCCAATGTTCCTTGGACCATTTGGACTAGTTTTTCCCACATTCTCCGCAATTTGCCTTTTTGAGTTGGTATAATGGTATTAAATGCGCATTTATGATTTTCTCTCTCCAAAAAGATATTTAAAGAGGCCATCATCTATGCAATTGTCACACCTTTTGCTCTTTATCTTTAGCTCGAATTTTTTTTGCAAAATCGAGCCATTACCCGCTAGCCTCTGCATTTTTTCTATTTTCCTCAGAGAGCCCATTTCAATTCAGTTCCTTCATTCTTTCGAGGGTATTTTCCTCAAACTTTGTCTCCACGAAGTTTAAGTATAAGGGCCACGAACACCTTTCCTCCTTGGAGACGTCTGTACCTAATATTGGAGATAGTGAAATGTGGCACGTGGACTTCGATGATTTTTGGGAAAGGTTAACTTGCGAGAACCCTACCCCCATGGCACAAATAATAAATGATAGTGGGATAGTGTATGCTACGGGATTTCCCCTCTCTGTGTAATGTGCAGCACCGTGCTCGCTTGCGGGGCTAGTTTCAATCCTGGCACCAAGGAAATAGTCAATGTGCATGGGGAATTGATTGCTAAATTGGATGCTTCTGCAATAGCTGCTACCTGCACATCTCTGAAATGGAAGAATCCAACATTCTCACCCTTGCTCAAACTCAAACGCTATTTGATCAAGATAGTGAAAAGTACAAAACTCGGGTAGCCAAATCTTGGTTAAAAAACCCTAAAAAGGGTGCATCTCGATTGCCTAAAGCGTTATTCAAGGTGGATTTCAAAGAGGAACTATCATACTTCATCACTCTATTGGCCAGGATCATGGGTATGCCCTCTACTAATGAATTTCATTTTAGGATGTGCCCCTTTATCAACATCCTTTGTGAGGGTAAGAAAAATTTGAATTGGGCCGAAATTATCTGTGAAAATTTGATGGATCAGCTAGCCCAGGTTCAACAAACCAAGACATTTTACATGACTTCATACCTCATCTACACTTTGGCAGCATCTCGGGAGTGGCATGGTTTCAGTTTCATTGTAGATAAAAAGGTTGAGCCCATCTACATGTATTGCCCCCAGTTTACTCTCAAGGTCAGTAACCATAGTTTCAGAAGGGTGAATGATGCCTTCACCATGTACATTGTGAGACTCCTAGAAGGTAACACTGCTAGGAGATTTCCTGATGAAGAAAAGATTTTGATAACTGAGTATGGAGCCTTCTTCACTCAATTTCAAAGATTCTCATACATCAGACTGGTTGGTTTTGACAACTCCCCCTAAATATCCACATGTTCTGTAATGACAAGACAACTTTAGTTAAGATCTGCAGACAGCTGGATAAACTCCACCAGACTTGCTGAGATAAGAAGATTTTCTTACCTTCATTTCCCCATCTCTCTAGGAAATTATACATACAAGACAACCTTGGATGCACAGAACATTGACCGGACCATAGCTCCTCTCACTGTTCATTTCTTTAAGCCCTAGCTTTGTTTTGATATAAGGAGCTACATTGCCCAGCACCTACGAATAGCCTACCACCATCACCTTGATACTAAAGATTACTGGGTTGACTGTGTTGATGATTTTGAAGCTAGGAGGAGGCATTATGGCGGGGTTTCCCTCCAGCAGATAGTTGATTTCAATATTTTCAGTGTACCTAAAGGACTCGAAGATGATGATGAAGATTTGTATTCTGTTGAATATGAAAGTTCTATCAGGAACACTCCTCTTGAGACCCTAAATTGGTTTGTGGATGATGAAAAAGATAACCTGAAGGAGGTGATCAATCCCATCATTGTCTGACCAAGATCTTTTTTGACAAGAAAATGCATGCCTACAAGATGAATAAGGGTCCATCTTCTTCGCGAGGAACCACCACACCTAGGAAGGAGGAAAAAACACCTAGTGCTGAAGTACCTGAGCAATCTACACCTTCTTCTTCAGCTAGAGTTCCTAAGTAGTCCACCCCTTCCTCTTCTACCATAGTATACCAAAAGAAGGTTAAAGAAGTCAAACAGGAACCAGTGGAAGAGGAAACCCCTCTAGAAATGCAAGAATTGCCTTATGGACCTGACAACATTATTGTTCTAAGTGAAGATGAGGAGGAAGAGGCAAAAGACCCAGAATAAACCCCTACAGTGGGTACTGAGGTCGAGAATGAGGAACAAAGGATTGAACCTCTAGGTTTAATAGACTCCTCTACAATAGAAACTTCTAAGACTGCACTCACTACCACCCTGGAGTCAACTGTGGTACAAAATTTTAGTGCCAAGAGTTCACTCATGCTTGGGCCTCTTGCTCCTTCTGCTTATTCTTCTTCCTTTGCTTGGGTTCATCCCTTGGTTGACAACAGGAAAAGGAAAGCTTCCTCTCAGGTGACAGTACCCAACTTTGATGTTGTTGTGGCAGTTCTACTTGGTACCAGTCCCCCTCCTCCAGTAAAGAAAGCCAATGTCACTTCAAGGTTGGTGACAGATACTCAAGGCCAACAGTTTCTGGAGGTTGCAAAGCCTAAAGTGGATAAAGATGAAAAGGACCTTTTGGTCTCTGAATTAGAGCTTTCGAGGATTCCAATGGGAGAATCTACACCTGAGAGTGAGGTTCATAACCTCAGGGAAACCGTGACTAGGGTCATTGAAAGAGTGGAGAAAGGAAAACAGACTATGGAGCAACTGGACGAACATAACCAAGTTCTTTCCAGTTTCATCAGTTCATTCTTGGTAAAGGATAAAGTTTTTGGATACAACTCCACTGGCCACTCTCCCACCTCCCACAATTCTCAGCCCAAATGAGGTGAAAACTATCAAAGAAATCCATAGATATTCTACATACGGGAAGGCTGTTGAGGCAATGGTGGATGATATGACTATGGCTGGTTTGAACTTCATTGAAGAGGATTTCAAAATGTATGAGAAGGTGTCCAAGTTGTAGTAGAGATTCACTGCAATAACCAAGGCTTTGGACAAAGAAATGAAGCTCTGGAGTGGTTGTATCATAGACATTTGTTTGATGGGTCAAAATGATGATAAAATACTGTTGGAAAATAATGTGTTTGTTGATGCCAAGAATAACTTAACAAGAACATGGATTTTCAGCATCGAGTGGAAGATAAAGGTTCTAGAAGAAGCATTGGGGGAGTTGGGTAATATGTGGCAAAAGGGTGAAACTTTAAAATCCTACATTGTGTTTTCCTTCAAATATATTCACTTCCATCTTCAGAATGAAATCTCTGGTGTCTTGTTCTCTCTTCAGGAAATCAAGGCGCAGTTCAGAGCCTTTGTCAAGGTAGATCTGTTCAAGGAGGAGTCAATCACCAAAGAGAATATGAAGGATGTATGCTCTTTTGAGTTTGCTGTAACAGAGGCCAACAAGGAATTTCTGGGAGAATACCGATTTCAACAAGGACATGGAGAAATTTCTTGACACGTGGACTCATGCCACCTCCAAAATGGAAATTCCAAAAGGTATGGAAATAGCGAAAGCATTGAAGAGATTCAGGCATCGGATTCTCAAGATGGTGGGCCCCTCTCAACCTCAACTGAATGTTTCCCCTTTTGGCTCTTGCCTTTCTATTTCTCTAAAGGATTTTATTGTAATATTAATTAAGGACTTTGTTCTCCTTAATTAATTAATATCTTGATTAAAAGAAACGGTTACAAAATATAACCACCCTGTTAGCTATATATTGGACTCTCGACGCCATTGGGGCTGGAACTCTGATAATTTTTGAAAGTGTAAGCAATCAATACAAAATATTTCCCTTCTTGTTTCCGTTTGTGTCTATTATTGCTCTCTTTTTCTTATTTGGAATCTGTGAATCTTCAATCTCTTGCATTAAAAAACTTTGTGTTCTTGTAGATGTGATTTCTAGAACTTTGCATCTCCGAAATACTATCTTATGATTTTATATGCATGATTCTACCCCATTTCACTCTTGTTCAGTACATGTAAGGATATATTTTGCTATATATATTTCTTGAGATACTGTTGCATTCTACTATTTATTTTTTCCTTAGTTCTTCCATTCTTTTGTATTAAGGATTCCCCCCTGCATTAGAACACTTTCAAGATATCAGAGTTTCTCATCAAATTGACAATTATACATTTGTAAATAGTTTTCCATTTGCTTTTCAATAAAGGAACCTCTCCCACTAAAGAGGAGGGACTTCTTGTCCCTTGATTGTTGCTTTCTTTAAGGTAACATTTTAATCACCAATAAGTGGCAAGGAAGATTGCATCTTATGAAGGACTACTGGAATCATTGCGTGAGGAGCTGAAGAAGGCATATCAAGCATTGGACATCTGTACATCTCTTGAGGTAGTGATAAGGACATGAACTATTTCTGAAGACAACAAGGTCCTTAAGGCTATGAAGGATGACACATTGGGCCACACAGAAAGGTTGGCGGAGGTGAAGAAAAAGTGTGAAGCCTTGACAACAACATAAGAGCCACACAAGGAATGACTAGATGAGCTTGGGAAACTCATCGCATAGAAGATGGAGTTGTTAGAAGGGAGAATGATAGCAATGTCAAGTATTGTCTTAGTTTTGTAGAATGGAAAAGGAGAAGTTGCACAGGATGAACTGGAGTCTATTTCTGTAGACATACCAGGAAAAGTGGAACAAGAACTTGTTGAGTGACATACCTTGGAGGCAGCAATAAATGAGGAGTATCCAGAATTGATACTTCCAGTTGACACAAAGGAAGTTGCAGAATAAGACCTAATTCTTTGGACACCTCATTCTTTCATTCTTTTATATCAACATTCTTTTCATTCTTGGATTCATCTTTCAGACCATTTTCAGGGTGGCAATGAGATTAGTGTGGGGTAATGTTGAGCAGATAGATACTTAGATAAAAATGCACAAGAAGTCTATATGGTGGAACAATGCATGATCAAATTGTATGGAAGGGATCAAAATAGAATCGTGCGCAAGGAATAGTACGACTTTGGGACTTAGCCATTTGTACATACACGGGCTATTTTTGGAGGTTACGTACAGAACACACAAACTAGTTGGAATCTTGTGTGACAAGCATGAGGTATTTTTTGAGGATAAACTACGGAGTACGTTGCATGGATACGATCCAAGGATAGATTTATTACTAATAATTAAACTGAGAGATGTCTATTGATAGCACACTTGCATGTATGGCTATTCTTGTAACGACGCGTGGATAATAATATCATGCAACCTATTTTGGGATCAGATAAGTAGTGAAGGGCAAGTCCCCACCCTTTTATATATAAGATAATCTGTGTAGTAAGATGTGTGCATGTATATGAGAGAGAGAGATGATTATAGTATAGAGTTTTTGTGGATGATCTGAATTACCATACAGTTACTGTATCGGTTTTATGCGGGCATGGGTACACCATGAATGTAAGAAGAGATTCTATGTAATTATTTGATTAATGTAATGTAATTTATTGGCAGAATCTGTGTTAATTCTTGTGCGTAAACAAATCTTATACATTCTTAATTCTAACACAGTTATTGTTTAAATTATTTTATTCTTTAGACATAGATTAGTGCCTATGCTGTAGCATGATATAGAAGTTATGGATCCATGTGTAATAAGTCTACATCATGCTAACATCTTGCATCAGCAAACCTGAAAGAGGGTCCTAGTACCTTTGCGTGCTTTGGGTGAGCACTCAGTCTCAGCTAAGTGATGTGCTAGTGCGTCTAGGTTCTTACTGTTAAATTCTAGGTTGCATCAAGTGTTTTGTTGAGGGATGTTCTACTGATAAGGAATGTTTTGTACTAGGATGTTTCATGACAAAATATTATCTGAGATACTTTTTTTGGGGGCAAAGAACCATGTTGTAAAGCACTAGACTAAAATTTTTGAATGTATTGGTATGGTGTTGATATTTGCATAAGAGGATGTGAATATGTGGGAATGTTTTTGGGTGGTGTAGAAGAAGCGACAGATGATGGTGCCTGTTGCAGAATGTTTTTGTTGTGAGATATTGTATTGTGGGATGTTTTGTAATGGCATAGAATGTGGCATAGAAATTAAAGGTCAAGAGGGTTATGGCATGTATTTTGGGGCAGGATGCATGATGGAAATGGAACTAGTGTTAATCATTGGTGTTGTTGAAGGGATAGACATGGTAATGTTTTTAATAGGAATGGTATTCTGTTGAGATAATAAAAAAAGTATAAATATGGATAGAACTTAATGATGTTGATACCTATGAGGGAGACTGAACGAGCCATCGTGGAGGTAATGGTACTACTTTTGGTAGATGTAGAACTTATAGAGGGAATTAATGAAGACATGAATTGTTAGGAAGACACATTTTGTGATGAGATCATATGGAGATCATGGATAGGTGCTGAGGAAACATTAGATGCCTCGGGTTGACTTACAAAATTTTTTCTCATCCAATGTGTCAAATGGATTGGTAAAGCTACTAGTGTTCTGGGATTGACTAATGTTGGGCATTTCAAATTCAGCTGAAGTATCAAAAAATTACTACTGAATAATGGGTTTCCTAGTTTTGTTGAATGAGTTGTGTATAATAGGTAAAGGATTGTGAGAGTGTGCCAATGAATTGTGGTGTGAATGACTTCATTTGAACATTCCTCACTATCAGGTATGCATTAAGAGAAATAGGATTCAAATCTAACATCTCTTCTGAAATAAGGTATGACGGATTATTAACTGTGGTGCAGCGGATATAATGAGAAGAAGCCAAATCTCTATGTATAGAGTTTTTGTGGATGATCTGAATTACCAGAAGTTACTGTATCGGTTTTATGCGGGCATGGGAACTTACACCATGAATGTAAGAAGACTATGTAATTATTTGATTAATGTAATGTAATTTATTGGCAGAATCTGTGTTAATTCTTGGTAAACAAATCTTATACATTTTGTTGAGGGATGTTTTACTGATAAGGAGTGTTATGTGATGGAATGTTTTGTACTCATATGTTTTGCAACGGGATATTTTTTTGAGAGAGGTTTTCTTAGGGGAAAGAACCTTTTTTCAAAGCACTAGATTACGAAGTTTGAATGTACTAGTATGGTGTTGATATTTGCATAAGAGGATGTGAATATGTGGGAATGTGTTGGGATGGTGTAGAAGAAGCGGAAAATGATGGTGCTTACCGCAAAATGTTTTATTGTGGGATGTTTTGTAATGACATGGACTATGACATATAAATCAAAGGTTGAGAGGTTTGTGCCATGTATTGTGAGGTGGGATGTGTACTGGCAATGGCACTGGTGTTAATCATTGGCATTGTTGAAGGGATAGACATGGTAATGTTTTGAATAGGAATGGTATTCTGTTGAGATAATACAAAAGTAGAAAGAGGAACAAAACTTAATGATGATTTTGGTACCTATGAGGAGACCGAAAGAGCCGTCATGGAGGCAATGGTATTACTTTGGGGAGGTGTAGACCCTATAGAAGGACTGGATGAAGACATAAATTGTTGGGCAGACACATTTTGTGATGAGATCATATGGAGATCATAGAAAGGTGATGAGGAAACATCAGATGCTTTAGGTTGACTTGCAAAAGGTTGCTCATCCAATGTGTCAAATGGATTGGTAGAGCTAGTAGCATTTTGGGATTGACTAATGCTTGTGTTTCAGATTGAGCTGAAGTATCAAAAATAACTACTGAATAATGGTTCTTAGTTTTTCTCAATGAGTTGTGGAATGGTGGGTAAAGGGTTGTGAGAGTGTGCAACAGATTGTGGTGTGAGTGACTGCATTTGAATATTTCTTGCTTCCAGGTATGCATTAAGAGAAATAGGATTCGAATCTAACATCTCTTCAAAAATAGGATCACCCCCATTATAAAATGGGAGTTCAGGTGCAATGGGAGAAAATGAATGTTCTGATTCTAGTGTGTAAAGAATTTTTTTCCATGGTAGTGTTGCGGAGAATAAAATAATTGTTGTCCAGTTTCATTGTTATGACCAGACCCTACTTCATTCCATGTTTGTGTGTCAAAAATAGGATTGGATGTGTTTGTTTGATAAAGCAATACTTTTGGCCACATAGGTGAAGAAATTTTTACTGGGAGTGGTGTAGTGCGAAGTGGGGCTTGAAGTTGAAATGCGGGTGTTGAGGTAGACATGTTTTCAAATGATTGATTATGTGTTTGTTGTCTAGTAAGTACCATAATAAACAAACACACACAAAACACAAAGCAAATGCTTAATAGTTAATTGTGTTAATTATCAAAGAACAAGCAATGGCAAGTAAAATATTATTTTATTCTTGTTTTGTTTAATTATGAAAGGTGAAATATGTAAAATGGTCAATTAGGGTCCTAAGAAGTGGCTATCTAAGGCTAGTTTTAGTTGTGTTTAGAGACGGAGCCCTTGATATACCTGAATGTACATGAGGCACAATTCTATAATATTGTTGGTACGGGCATGGTATTGGGGCCTACCCCCTCACTTCACAGTCCCATTGCAATAAGGGAGTCAGGTGCTAGGACAAAATATACTAACAATCAGATGTTTATACTCAGCCAGAACACTGAGCTGGCTTCCTTGTTGGGTGATGAAATCCCAATCAGTTTCACCTGGATGGGGGTTGTTTTAAATGCATTTTTTGATGTCAAAGTGGTTTGGTTGTGTGTAGGGGAAAAAAATAAGTGAATGCAACAAATTTCCTTCCTAGTTAGACTATGTGATCAAGAAGTATGTATCAATTCGTTTTAAATCCCAAAATGAGATGTTGATTTCGATGAGGACAAACAAGTCAATGATGCAAGATGGAAAAGAAAAGGAAAGGTAGTTTCCAGACTCACCATGAGATTGCTCCAATATTTTTTTTAGTTTTCCTTTTTAGCGGTTTTAAGTCATTTATTTAGCAAATCCGCAGGAGCAAAGCTTCTAGAGATAAAGAAACCTATGATTTTATTAAAGATAACAAAAAATAGAAGGAAAAAAGACTACAAATTGATGAAATTTGTTAGGGAAGATTAAACAAAGAAAATCGCTAGTGATTCAGAAGAATCACAAGTGATCAAGTTAATCGTTAGTGATTGGAATTTAGTGCAACATATGTTAAAATGATGATAAAATGAAAATTTACAAGGGGTTGAGGTCCCACCGGTGTGCCAGAATGTCTCATGTGGTTTTTACCTTGGTTGTCTTGATATTTTCAAGAGGTAATAACTAAACTCAACCTCGATATGGTGGGGTTTCTAGGATACCCATGGATGTTGATTATGTTTTTGTGCACCATGTTTAGAAACAATCAAAACAAGTCTTTACTATAAATAAGACTCATGTAATCAAATCTGCAATGTTATGTTAAAACAAATGTTATTAATCAAGTTTAACACTTCTGATATTTATTTAACACATATAGTTGTGTATAAAAAAGAGATTACAAAACAACATGTGCTTATCACTTATTTAAATACATATATGATTTGAGAATAATTAATGATTAAATCCACAAGTCATATTCTCGATCAGTATAGATATTTTTAGAGACAAGGGAATGAGATTCAATAGAGTTGGTAGTTTCCTCCTCTTCTTCAGTCAGGTCCAAGTCAGGGATGGAAATGTAATCCTCAGCGAAGAAGTTTGAATCTTCTTCCTAGGTGTTGTATTGGTGCAAAGGTGGATTCTGAGTTGGAGATGTTGATGTGACTGATGGAATTGGATTATGAAGAAGTACAATAATCCTCCTCCAAATTCTCAAGATTGGTTTTGTAGCGGCGTTCAAATTGGGAAAGCTCTTCTCGTAGCCTCAATGTCTCATCATAAGCATTCTAGAAGGCATCAGTAGCTTCACGGATGCGTTGTGTGGAAGTGAAGATGGCTTCAAGATGATCAAGTGGAGTAACCTGAATGACACACAATTCTAAATCATTGATCAAATCGTATTGTTCCCAATAGAAAGGGTGGCGGATGTGAGGGAATGAATCAACTGTAGGAAAATTAGGACCTCCTAATGCCATCTAAAATCATGAAACTTGACAAAATATTAGTAAATAATAAGAAATATGTCGTTGTTTTGATCAGATTGAGTGAAAAATAGTAAAGAGATAAAATAAAAGGAATCGCTAGCGATTCAAGGGAATCACTGGTGATTGGGGTAATCATTTTGAATTACTGTGAAAGTTAATTATTTTTCCTAAAACAGAGTTAAAATCAATGTTTTACGTTATTAATTTTGTCAAAAACAGAGGATTAATGATGTGAAAATTATCTAAAAACAAGAACGTACCTAATGTTAATCCATGGAATGAATAAAATGAAATATTTTATCTTATTTGATGTCTGGTATGACTGATAGATGAAACAAGGTGGTTGAAGAGTGAGAACAAGTAATTTGACGATGACAAATCTGACTCTACAAGCGTGTGACGTTGTAGTGTGTTGATGTGGAAGTATTGAATGCCTGGTGGATTGAGAAAATGGTAGAATGTACCTGTAAAACCTGTGGATTCGTGATGCAAAATGAGGTCTGAAAACTTTATCTTATAGATCTCCGGTGATCAGGTAAATCATCGGACGATTTCGGTGAAATCTTAGTTAGGCCACAAACCGAATGATTTCCTTCTATTTTTCATTCCAAAGGATGGGTTTCGAGTTTTTTTGATGTGGTAGAGGTTAAAAAAGCACAAGATAACCTATTTGGATGTTGGGAAGGAGTTAGATTTTAGTATATTTGATTAGTTAGAAAATAAGTTAATTTAGGAAGGTGTTTAGTGTGATTTTAGTAATTTGTTAAGTGACTCGACGAGGTGTGAAGGTGAGGTGTGAGAGGATAATATCCATTTATATATTTTAATCATTTAAATAATTATTTTAGACTCTTAGGAATATGATGGGATAAATTAATTTTCCAAAATAAAATTTATGGTTCAGGACCCATTTAACAAACCCTAAGTGTGAGGCAGAGATAGCCCGAGAAAGAGTAATTTCCAAACAAAATGAATTTCTTACATTTTCAAGGCCTCAAGTCTTGACTATAGGATTATGTTAACTTCCTCTACATTCTTAGTTTAATGATAAAGAAAACCTCTTCATCATTATTTACTTTTCTTTACATTTCTAATAATCCTGGTTAGACACACAGTTACAGTTTTTGGTTCTTGGAAGGTTTTCAAACATTCAATGAGTAATATGCCCCTACTAATCAATTCTTACCATTTCAAACATTTCTCCAACATCTCCTCATCATAAATATATTATGGTACAAACCTCCACTAAAAAAATTATGTTTATGACGTCAAAAACCCATCTAAAATATAGTCACAGTCCAAAATACTTTGAAAGAGTTGTCGAATCGTATCGAAAACTGTGCACCATGATGAAGTTACAATATGGTTGAATCATAATGGCTCTAATGTAATCACAAGGAAGAATTGATCAACAACTGAATAACTTACATAATAGAAAAAAATCTTACTCATGTAGATGAATAGTACAGCGGAGTGTCATATAAGGCATGACTGAGTAACCCAGAAGTGCAAGGGTACACACAGGGTGTTACGTAACCCTAGTGCATGACTCTAATACCTAAACCCTAAACCTAACCCATTGTGAGATGACCCTCTAATATGTGAGTGGAGAAAACCTAGGATAACTCACACCAATACCCCCCCCTTCATTGAATCTTGGGTAGCAGCTATGAATTCAGATGGAAATAGAAGACACTCCTTAACAAATAAGAAAGATGTGTCAATGGGGCCTTGTCAAATAAAGGCCTGATAAGGTTCACATAAACAAACAACATCTTCCTAGAAGAAGAATAAATGGGCCCCGACAACTAAAGGCCTGATAAGGGTACCCATGCACAAAAAAGAGAGTCCCAAGAAAGTGAAGGAAAACCTAGTGGGAAAAAAAAAACATCCTCCACAAGAGAACAAAAAAAACTCTCTAATTCTAAAAAAGATTCCAAAGATGGGTCCTAGCCATATACTAGCTTGAAAAAGCGCACCCATGTACAAAGGGGTAATTCTCTCAAAAAGATAAATAAGAGAGAAGAAGAGGGAGACAAGAGGGATGAAGAAATATGCCATATACGGATCTAACCTCTGTAATTCTAAGAAGTCTCCCATAAGAATTTTGATCACAAGATCCTCTCCCTCTTGGACTGAAGAAGAGCCATCCACACACTGAACTGTGTGCCTTCCCTTAGGAAGGAAATAAATGATGTTCTTGAATTCTGCCCACTCCACGAAGGAAACTCAAAGGTAGTAAGCATGAAGAACTTTGAGTCTGGTCCACGAAAGTGTGACATGTGTCTAGTAAGCAATTGTGCAAGGAAACCGAAGGTAATGTCACGAGTGTAGAACTCTCAGAGTATGAAGGGTGAGAACCTATAGAAAAGATGTCCAACTGATGTGAAAGTAAACAAAACATCCCTCACAACATAAAAATGGATCCACAAGAAAGGGTGGATCAATGAAGGTCTCCGGAAGAGTAGGAACTGTCAAGATTCCCAGAAGGGGTACTCCTAGCAATGGAGATGACTGAAATCCTCTGAAATACCTGTATATGGATGAGGAATCTGTAGTACATCATAAATGTACTCTGTAAAAGGATTGACTAAGGTCAAGAAGATACTCGTCCCAATGAGGGGGGGTTAACAAACAGAAAAGAGTGATGTCAGATATGTATTCGCCATCCAATGAAGGATGGAGGTAGTGAAATGGGCCTCACACACTAAAAGTGGAAAATAGGTGGGTGTGATGATTGTATGATATTTTATATCAGACTACTCAATGTCTGATGAGACAATAGTGGGATATGTCAATATTCTCTGTAATAGGTGAGAGAAGGAGGAGAAGAGTTCCAACAAAATTTGAGTGAGTACGTCTCATATCCAAAGTATCTCCAACTAAGAACTCTAGTACTTTGCAATCCTTGTCATAGCCCAGAGGAGTACCAAGAGAATCAAGATCAGAATCAGAAGATTCTTCACTCGAGTGAGAAGGGACATAGTCATCATCATCACTACTATCAGAATTGGAAGGATATAACTGAAGTCAGTTAGTAGAGGTAAAGAAAGAGTGGGGTCCACAACATCAATCTGAGGAGTTAAAATCCAAATCAGAGAGCTGAAGATCCTCATTAGGTAGAGAAGTAGAAGACTCGGCCTTACGTAGCATTTCCTTTGATAGACTTAGGAACACCTATTTGATTTTTCTCAGGTAAATGAGTAAGGTGGTCAATTTGTTTTCTCATAGATAAATGATCTTTATGACTAAGCTTCTTACAATAGGAACATAAAATACTTTCCTTTTTGTGCTCTTGGCTCAGAAATCAAAGCATTCATGTTAAATTTAGTTATTGGTCTTGGTTTCCTTCTTAGTTTGATCCTTTTTCTCTATCTTATTATCAGTCTTATTTTCCTTACTAGTACTTGTTACAAGGTAATGTGACTTGGACTTGAGAGACCCCATTTGAATGACTTTTTCCTATTATTAAATTAGTTAGGATGAAAAAAATTCAAAGGAGGGCATGTTCCAAGTATCACACAAGGTAAATTTTGTATCTTAAAAATTTGACACAAAGACAGAATATTCAAGACCTAGCTTTGAGATAATCGATAAGATCAGTTGAGAATATTTCTTCTCTAATTTACATTCCTTTTAACAACAATCTAGTGTTGACAAAATTTCGAGAAGAAACCTTGTAGGTTTTCAAAATCACTAGAATGTAACCCTAGTAGTTCATTCTCCAACTCATGCGTTGTCATGTCATCTTGTTGTCTAAACATTTCATCCAACATTTTCCACGTCAGAATTAGGGTGTTTCAAATGACTCGATGTGGAAGATCAAGTCAAGGAGAAACAAACCATGCAGAGAATACCTAAAGCTTGATCATTACAGTTTAACCACTTAGATTTTTTAGGGTCTTCATCTAGTTCAATCTCAATTCCCATGGTGATGCGGTATAAACCCTTTACCTTTTATTTTTATAAGCATTTTCGATCATCCTCTCGAAAAAATTTGAATGACATAAGAAAGGGAATTTAGAAGTAAACATCCATAGTGAAAGAGAGAGAGAAAGAATGTAGAAAAGAATCAAAACCACCTAGGACAATACAGATAACCCCCTTGCTTTCGGAACTTTATAGTTGAGTGTGTTTGATTACAGTTGGGTCCGTAGCAGTGTAGTTGTGAAACACTTTGTAACTTGACTTGTAAATTAGCATAATAACGTGTAAGAGAGGATACCAAAACAGTGTTTTCATGGAGCACAGCAAAAAAAGTGACACCGTAAACAAGCAGAAAGGAAAAAATAAGGAAGGTGGCAAAAGAAATCCTGGTTATGAGAAAAAGCGTCTCACGTCGTAAATGAGTAACCCCCCTTGCTACAAACTATGTTGTGGACGCACTCACTAATCGACAAGCAAAAATAAGGGTAATATACAATGATTTTAAATGGACTTGAGAGGAGTCCAGAGGATCTTTAGAACACCATAAAGGCATGCTCGGAAGGGGAAAAAATGTCCTCAAAGTGTCACAACACACTTGAGCGGACGATTAGTTAAAAAAATTGACGATTAAACGCCTAAAAAAATATCGTGTGGAAACATCCAATTTAGCTAATTTTAGAGCTAATTGGACTTAAAAAATGATAATTGCATTAAGTTAAAAAAAATGATTTTTTAAAAAAAAATATTTACTAAACGTGAATGAGAGTTTGAAATTAATAAAACTAGATTTAATATGATTAAATCTAATTAATTTCAAATAATAAAAAACTAATTAAGATTTAATTAAAACCTAATTAAATATGTTAAACACTTTCCTTTTTTTTTTTAAAGGGCCAAGTTAAATTGTTCCCACTACAATTTAAAGTTTTGGTTAAGATCTATGAAGATCGATAAGATCTATTAAATCAAGTAATACGCAAGAATTTAAAAAAAAAAAAAAAAAAAAAAAAAAAAGATTTTTGAAGATTTTTGCAAGATTTAAAAAGTATTTAATAAAATACTAACCAAAAAAACTTACCAAAAAAAAACTCTCACGTTTTAAAAAAGGTAAAAAACTTATGTTTTAAAAAAGGAAAGTAAAGAAATATTTTTCCAAATTCGTGAATAAAATGCAGAACATTTTAAAAACTTACCATTTAAAAAAAAAACTTACCAAATGCGTAGGAAACTTACCAAAACGTGCATGAAAACAAAGAAAAATTACCTTTTTTTGAAGACCACGTAGATTTTATGTGTTTTTTTTTTGTTTGGCCGCTGCAAGTTTCAGTCCACGTAGGTTTCAGTCCAAAGCAAATAGAAAGCATGTTGGAGAGGGAGGAGGAAGAAGGGAGGAGGGACGTAGCCATGAACAGGGTGCAGGAAAAGTGAAGGAGGAGCCATGACCAACAAGGAGGAGCCACGGCCAGCAAAGGAACACGATGGAAATCCAAGTTTTCACCTCCGATCACACCCACGGCCAACAAATAGCAAACACACAGCAAAGCAAACAGCAAGCACGTCCTCATCAATCACGTCCTCAGTAAACATGACCTCTAAAAACATCCTCAACAAACAACAAACACAAGCAGCCAAAAAATAAACGTAGGCCAGAGAGGAGAGAAGGCTCGGGACAAAGCCAAAAAACCCCACAAATGTTGCAGTCTAAAACACCAAGAACAAATTTTATTTTTTTATTTTTGACCTGAATCTTTGCAAAACCATGAAAAAAAAAAAAAAAAAACACAGAAACACAAAGAGAAAAAGCCAATTTTTTTTTTTAAAAATTTACTTGCAGTTCAATAAAATGATTAAAAACTAGAAGAAAAAAACCTCCGTTTTTAACTGATATGCTAGATTTAAATGCAATTAGCTAAATGTATCTCTAAAACTCTTAATAGCTCAAGGAGATCTACACATGCACGAAGAACACAACAAAATGACAAATTTCCAAGAACAACTTGTTAAGTACGTTAGCAAAAAAAACCAGAAAATAAGGATCGAAAACTTACACGAGTTAAAAAAAAACGAAAAAAAAACAAGAGTAATCACAACTAAAAAAAAATGAGTGCATGTTTACCCAATCTCAACTCTAATACCATGAAATATAGTCACAGTCTAGAATGCTTAAGAATAAATTGCATGCAATAGATATTTCTTGAAATTTATTCTTAAGCCCTTGAAAATTAACACGTTATCAAGATTTTCACTAAAAAATTCAAGAAAAATAATCATTATTCCCAGTCTCAAACCCAGTTATAGTGCATGCATAAACAAGACATATATATTCATAAAGTGAGAAAAGTAAATTACTTATGTGATGGAATTTCACTGATATCTCTCCTATAATGATATTATTGAAAGATTGATTCACCAAAAAACCTCTGGTCACACAGTCACACAAAGTTCATATGTAAAATTTATTCTTAGAACAAGGTAAGCACTAGTTCAAACTTCCAAGTATAACCATGAGTTCAGTCAACTATTTCAAGAATGATAAACAAAATTTTATCCCTAATTCCTAAAAAGAGATGGAAAACTTCACCATTTCAAGGAGAGAATAACCTTCATGAAATGAAAAATAGTTTTCTTATATCTCAGTATTTATAGTTACACAATATTCTTGTTTCTTTGATTTTTTTTCTCCTCTATTCTGGAGGAGTTCCCCTAATCCTTCCTTGAATGAGTCCCTTTACCATTGATTCTTTCCCATATTTCTAACTTATTCTTACCCTAACTGTCATATGATGACTCATCATAACCTTTCATATTACCATGCATGTATAATAAGGTATTTTACATTAATTAACAACATTTTATTGTCTCATGTCCACTTTAAAATACTTATCATGACATGTTTAAACACCTGTTCAAACCCTCAATACCCTTTACAAGCTTCTATTGTTCTTTACAATATTTGAAAATTTGAATTGAAGAAATGGAGGGAAAGCATATTTTTGACCAAAATTCAAATTTGATGACCTCTTAGGGTCTTACGTCTTCTTCAAAGTCTCTCTCGTAAACTCTTAATCATGTTTTAACTCAATTTTTGTGTTTTTAAATGATGCTTGATCATACTCCCGAGGAGGAGAAAAACAACCTTGTAGTTTCATGTTGAAAACCTATAATTTTGTCTTTACTACTGATTCTTGAACTTTTTTTATTTTTCTTATTCCTCTTCTTGCTCTTCCACTATCATAGCTCTTTATTTGGCCACCTGGATCCCATACTTGGCTCTTTGACCTTTCATCTTCCTTGAAATGGCTTCGTTCTATCCCGAGATTCTTCTTCATCTATTTCATCGTCATTCCTTTGTCACCTTATCCTATAAAAAACAAACATAAAAATAGAAAACATACATTTTTCCTTATGATTCTTGAGATTTTATACATCTTCATAGACTTTTCTCACCACAATTTCATCATTTTCTTTGTTCACATGGGCTAGAAACTACCCATAATCTTCATATCTCTTCTTTTCACTATCCTTATCTTCCTCATCAACTAATTTTTCCTCTTTTAAACCCTTTTCTAGATCCATAAGCTCTTTATCATGATATTTTCAATCTCTCTTTCACCTTTCTCTCATTGTCTCGAATTTTCCTTCTCTTCATCTTATTTCTCGAATGCATTCTGATGCATTATACTTCTCTTATTGTCTTCAAACTACAAAAATAAGTCCAAGGCCTCCTCTAGGACCTTATCTCCTTATTTTTCACATGTTTCATACTTTGTGCTATCAATTCTTTGTTCTTTTATTCATTCTCTTTCACCTGTGTACATGTTCACTTATGTCTCATCAAAAAAATTATTAAGTGTCATCACCATAATCATAACTCCTAAACTGATTTCTTTCTTGTCAACATGTAGCTTACACAATTCTTCATTGTTTACAAAACTATCAAACTTATATTCTTCACTTCTAGTCTATTTGCAATCCTCATTTTTCATTACAAATATATCACAAACCTTGTCATCACCTTGAATTTCTACTGTTACCTTCTCATTGTCTTCATCCATCATCTGTAAGCTCTCATTTATAACCTATTTGATCTCTTCTTTCTCAACTTTACTTACATGCTCCATTTACTTAAGCTTTTCCTTTTCTTCCTTCTTGATCATTCTCAACTGTAATCTTTGGTTCTTTATAAAAATATGATATATAGGCCACTTGACCCTTCTCTTCATCACAAACCCAACTTATCTATCTTCTTGCATTAACATCTCTTCTAGCTTCTTTACATCCTCCCTTAATGTCTTCAATTCTTGCTCCATCCATATATCTAGCCTCCTTTTCTTTTATCTATTTTTCTAATCTTCTCTTTCTTTTTCTTTCTCTCTCTCCGAGATGAAAATCCATGCCTATCAATTTTCTTTAGACTCCATCACAAGTTATGATCTCTCCAAAGTTCTGATCCTTTATCTGTTCATGTTTGAAGTTTTCAAGACCACTTGGAAACTTTGAAAATGTATGTAGCAACTTGGATTTTTCAAAATCTAATTCACAACACGATGCCTACCTCTGATACCAATATGATGAACAGCTCCGCAAATGTTCCAGGGTTAAAAATTCCATTATTTCGAACAATAGATGGGCTGTATATCTTGACGTTTTAACTTAGTTTACTTGAATCGACTCATTTTCTGAGAAGAATATTAAGACTTTTCTCTATTTTATTGTGACCATGGAGTTTATGTTGAGCTTCTATTTGGGCGTATTTAATCATTTTTTTACTCACTCTATGCAACAATTAATGCCATTAAGACCTTATACAACACTAGTTCCACTGGTTGACTCTATCGAGCCTTGAAAACCACCTGAGAATTATGTATGTCTGCATATTCTATATTTTCTAAGTTCCTCCATTATTAAGTTCTTGAAATATTAGCTCCTATTTAGTCCACATGCATCCTTCTGAATATCTACAGCACCTTCGTGTCTCAGTATTCATGTTGGTTAGACCCAAATAGAATTGTTCACATGGCTACCAATCAGTTCAATATAGTTTAGATCTCCCTAACTACATAATTGCTTTACTTTTGCAACTTATTTACTATGGGCTGCCTATAAAAAGTCTCTTAAACCTAGTGTGCTTGCAACAGTCATAGCTGGGATGAACTAGAGGTTTTCACATTATGCTATTAATATGCATGGGACATGTAGTGCAGTACCATATGCAAGGTTAGCCATAATGTCTGTATAAATATTTCTAGATCGGTTAATTAAACTTTACTCTTCAGGACATCTCACATTTGTTTTCCTAATACTAAACAACCATGATTGGTGGCCTGATCTGAGAATCATTGCCGCAGATTCTGACCGCTTTCATGACTGAAGTATGAAAACACTTGCCCTAATACTATTTGAGCATCTGGTTTAGGTAGTTTTATATACCTCGCCTGATCCGCATGCTGGAGACAACCCTGGAGGTTGCTGCATCTAAAACCCTTTCCCTGTTATGCTAATTGGCACACTGTTTCTAGCCCTTAGAATCCGTGCTGACTATAATCCTTCTGATTGGTCTTTGAGTAATTCCTTCATATGCTAATATTTGAATTCGGCAGATAAGACCTATTTATGTTAAAGTTTCCTTAAATGGGCCTGGTTGTTTCGATTCAAACACAAATGGATTTGTAGCGGATCAAACTCTAGATGCTCTTAGGCTTGACACTTGGAATTATCTGCATGAACCTCTTGCACCTACGGACTTTGTTCTCCGAGCTCTCTTTCTGTAACTAACTGTCATGTTTTAATTCCAATGGTGGATGTTTATGAAGTCCCTTGGTCTTAGTCATGAAGGGCCATGCATTCCTCTGTTTTCAATACTGAAGAAATAACTTCAATTCTATTCAATCTCTGCAGAACCTTAACCTGAGGAAAGATATGTCAATATATCTAACTACACGATTAAGACACACTTCTTCTTCTCAAGATTACATTGTCATGCATAGAGAAATCATTAGATCATTCAACTATTTCGAGTCCAGTATACACAGGTGAATATCGGTGTAGGAAGTATACACACTCAGAATCCTCTGTCATGGCAATCTTTCAGTACTTTGAAGATAACGCGTGGTGAAATTTGAATGAGGATTATGGAATTACACCCTTATTCCAACGCCGTCAACAGCCTGTGGAAGTAACTATTTATGATGTATACGCTTAAACAATCCGTATGTCATAAATCTCACTATTTTTTTTACATATAGACTCAAAATCAAATAAATGCATGTGATTACCAAGATCAGATACAATCTCTAACTTTTTGACCCTTTAATTCAATCAAACGTATTCCTAGGAAGTAGTATTTGAAGCATTCCAAACAAAGTGACTACCTTGAGGTTTCCTAATGGTAGAACTGAAGTTAATCATGGGGAAAGACTCTTACCCCGGTTTTTGCACAACGAGTATTATGAAGACTGCATAAGCTTAACATACATCTATTGTAACTATGTGTCATCACCAGAGGAAGCAGTGGTGACTGCATCGGGAGATAGATGTAACCAGTCCATGATTATCTGGTGCTCGCCACTGGTTTTTTTAGCTTAACGAACAATTTAGCCACTACTCTTACATAAAGTAGACTTAGACTTCCAACAAGATCGAATCAGAAAAATACTTAATTTTGGAAATACTGAAGAATTCCAGACTCTTAGAGTTTGTGAAAATTGAAGTTACTCAAGCATTTGATCTATAAACCCAAATATGTGATGTTCCTCGTTCAGTCTGAAGAGGTATGGTCCAAAAAAGTAACCAGTTTGTCACCTTATGGTAAGAAGTATAGTTTTTCACACTATGTTAAAACACAAAGGTAAATCTAATATTGTAGTTTTAACATAAAATCTTCAGTGCTCATTACTAAATATCTTCAATGAGCCTGGTCCACTTTCTCCCTCTGAAATTACCTACAAGGGAATGATTCAGTCAACTGAAGCTCCTTGCTTTCACTTAAACTCATTCTCCCCTTGAAAATGGGGCTAAATCATACCCTAGCTAACTTCATATATCAGTTACCAGACTGTTCCTATATAGCACAAAAGGAGAATTTTTTCTATGTTCTTTTTAGTCTGAGCTTGTCATCTACCCCTTAAGTCTCATTTAGCACTATCTCCAACATGCCTCACAAACACTTCTTAACCATATAACATCTTGATAAGCCTCTTAGACCACTCACATTGCTATATCCCATTATTTATGGCAGTAGCTATCTCTAAATTTGCAATAAATAAATACCAGTTAAAACACATTTTTGACCTAAAATTCATATTTGATGACCTCTTAGGGTCTTCCATCTTCGTTGGCATGCATTTTTCCATTCACTAGTTTGTATTTACTGATTATAGTTGGATTTCATTAGATTGAATTCGAGATATTCAGGGCCCCAGAACTTCCAGGTTTTTGATATAAAACATATGAAGTTCTTGAATTAGAGTGTGAACCTAGTTAATCTATGCTCCGACGAAAGTGAGGCTTAAAATAATTATTTACCGAGTCAAACATAATTACTTTCATAAGCACATCAACCCGAAAATACGACTAAATTTTTTTTTTTGATAAAGTATTTTACCTACACTTGACGGACGTCAAAAGTTTTATATTTTACATTCGAGGTATTATGTTTAATCTTTAGTTTGATTACATAATTACTCATTATATATATTTATTTATTTATAAACGAAAGGACATTTCATTAACTTAAAATTTCATTTTGTTTTAAACGAAACCATGCTTATATTTTCCAAGGTTCAAGGTTAAGCCAATGTGCAACTTGACAATATCAAGTCAACGATAACTGACTCGACTATTACTACAGCAGGAAAATTTTAATATAAGTACATAGATGGATCTCATAACCAATGACGAGCTCCAAGGGAAAACAAGGTTAATTAGATGGTTGGGTTCTTATTTTAAAGGTATCATATTAAATATCTATATCTTGGATCATAGCGCCTATACAGAAACGTTTAAGTTGCGAAGAACATAAGGGATACAAACAAAGTCATACCGTGGTGTGCGTAGGTAAACACTTTCCGCCATGAGAAAATATGATCACCAGGCTTAATCTCACTTATGTCGAGCCCGTTGAAAAAAATGGAGCCATAGTGACACCAACAACATGCCACATCCACGTGGCCAAGGATACGTTTAAATGGTAAGCGGCCATACAAAAGTTTTTCACGTGGAGAAACTATTCAATTAAAAAAAATTAGGTTGGAAGTCATGGTTGGGGGTGGGTGGCTCAACCAATAGCCACCTGCCAAAAATTCTAAACTCCCTCCCTTGCGTGTTACAGGTTAACCATACCAACTGGCCGCATAAAACATTTATTCACCTAGATATGCAAATCTTATGCTTTGCCCACTTGGTTTGCCTTCATTTACCCGCCCTGAGCCGCGTAGGAGAAAATGGTGGTTAGAGATGAAGCTACGGCAGTATAGGGGAAGGCGTATTACCTCTTTTCATTCGGCCCTAGCCGCGTGAATGAGTCATGGTGGAGTCGCAGATGAAGCTACAGGTGAAAACTAGGAGATGTAATTCCCCAATCCTCTCGGAAAAAGGCCGTGCGAACTTTTATCATTTCAGGAGTGTTGTAGATGGAGCTCCACAGTCCAACCTGCCACTGTAGTCGGAGCAGGCAGCAGGCGTTTAAACAAGCAGACTGTCCAACTATGTTGTTATCTGTTCAGTATCGAATGCATTTCAAATTCGGGTTCTGCCTTCAAGATATTTTTATCAAATCGATTGAGGGACAGAGGTAGAGTGTTACCTGGAGACCAGCGCATAAATGATTATTAACAGATTTTCTACTGTTTGCAGCTCAGCCACAACAACCTCTCTTAAGGAGAACCATTTTCTTTTTGAAGCGCTCTCGATTCCTTATGCATTTAGGGACATGCAGGTTGTTACCAAATACTGTTGTTATTGTGATCAGCTGGGGATTGAATGTATCCTTCAAATTTTACAGGAACCAACAGATCCTTCTAGAATTTTTTCAGCAAAAAGCCCAACATGATAGAGGGACAGTGAGAGTGTTACAGAGACCAGTTGAAATTTAAAACATCGATCCTCTACATGAGGTTTGCATCTGTTCACTGTTTTATTAAAAGAATAAAAAGCACTCATAATTTCTTGTGGAAATCAATATCATTTAAAGAGGTTTGTTTTTCATATCAGAATGTTCATGGAGTTTTGCATAAGCCCTATGTTTTTCAGAAATTGTTCTATAGAATTTCCTGATGACAGTTCCTACGTAGGTTTATTTATATAATGCATTCTAGCACATAAGCTGATTTAGCATTTGATTTATTTATTGGCTTCGGTTTATAATAATAGTTTATACCTTTATTAATTTATAAACTTGGAATATTAATAACATATTGTTAATATTAGTAAAATCCTATAATAGTAAATTCATTAGTTTTTAATATTACTTAATATGAATAATATTTAAAATATTAGTTTCCTTATTAAATGAAATGTGGGTAATCAACTTATTAAGCTTAGAACTTTTGTGTCGTTAAAATCTCCTTCTACCAATTTAATAGGGGGGCATTGTATGGGATTTCAAGTAGGTTTGATTTCATTTCCTTTTACAATTTGCAAATAGATTTACAATGGATTCATAAATGAAGAAAAAACATAATAGAGCTAGAGCTTAAATTTCTTCATTGGCATATTGAAAACTATTTAAAAACTTAAGTCTTTTCATCAACAACAAGAAGAGAAATGCACTAATATTCCAACTTTTCAATACATCTCCTTGTAATAAAATGAATTTCAATATAATTAATATATATATATTTTGTAATTTCCCAACATTCCCTCAAGAGGTTTCAACAATCTTTCCATTAAGTTTTAAAACAAGAACTACTAGCATTTCAACAAGATCAACTTATTCATAAGAGGTTCCAAGCCAAGTAAGAAGGAGAATAAATAGATTGTCTTTCTTTCAACTTTTTATTCCATCCACATTACAACCTTGCTAATGAAAATCAATACGACTTTCCTTCAACATCTTGTTACAACATTTTCTACTTCATGTGGAAACAAATTTACAATAATGGAAGCTAAAATACAAAGCAATATTACATTTTTCCTCCACTCAAGGTGGGTAAAATACATGGTGGTTTCACATTGTCATCAACAAGGTTCCAATGCTCCAAATATCAACAAGGTGGCTCCTCCATAGTTTGCTTGATTCACAACAAAATAAGGGGAGAGGCAACGCTCTCCTCCCAACCAAGATACCCAATGGAGAAGAGAAGCCATCCTCTCCATTGGCCCCTGAGCCCCAACCACATTACAATGGGAGAAAAATCCAACTCATGGCAACTACTAGCTTCCACATAACTAAACATAACATTTCACATTCATTCCATAATCCTTCAAAACAAGATCAACAACACAACAAGAGGGAAAACAATCACAATAACAAGTCACAAGGCTTACCAATAAATCCACAAGAGTAAAACATATGGGGAGGCCACTTATGCCTTCCAATGGGAATGGGTGCCACCTAAAAGCCTCCAATGCAAAACACAATACCCCTAACAACTCTTATGCCTCCCTCAAGTACCCCTTATCCCTCCATTCACTCTTATGCCTCCCTCAACTCTTATGGCTCCCTCAAAGTAAAACAAGAAGAAAATGCAAGCATTTCTCTTACAAGGTGGGCACCCAACCCAAACTCCCTCCTCAAGAACATGATCTCTTATGCCTCCCTCAATTAAACTCCCCATAGTCTCCTCCCACTCCCAACTTAGGCATTCTACCCATTCCCAACAAGCATTGCAAACAACAAAATTCAACACAACATATGTACTCATTCATATAACAAAAAGAAGAAAACATAATACAAACAAAGGTGAAGCTCCTACCTTTCCATGGTAGAGCTTGCTCCAAGTATGAAGTCTCAAATCCCTCCAAAGATCAAGCAAGCATCCACAAGCTCCCACAAAATTCCCACAAGTATCAACAAGCTCCAAAAATCCACAAACTCCTTCCAAATCCTCTCCTCTCCAAAATACACAAGACTAAAAATGAAACTTCCAACCCCCAAAACAAACAAGAGGATCAAATAAATAGAGAAAAGAGAGGGAGGGATGATGTGGCTCCAAGTAGGATGCCACCTCCTTTTCCCTCCACTCCACATCATTTGGTCAACATCAAATTCCAATGCACCATTAATAAGTGGTTGAAAGAAAGGCAAGCACCTTACACACTCCAACTAAGCCCACTCCCCAAAGGACAAAATTAAATTTTGAAAGAAAGTGCAATTAATATTTTTACCCTTTTATCCCCCCAAAACACCTAAAAGACCCTAAATTTGGCCTTCCAACCCATAGGTAGGGTTGGCATGGGGTTTTAAGAGGTGTGGGACAAGTTTGACTTGTCCCACAAGCTTTGAAATTTGGCCTCCAAGGCCAAATTCGAGTTTCCCATGTGGGGTAGAGTGTGCTACACTCAAACTCAAACACACATCAATCCACACAAAATCCCAAGTAAATCAAATCCTAATAAATGAACTCTCTTAGGTCACATCTTTTAATTAGTTTAGGACAATTTCAAATTAACTTAATTAACCCACTACAACCCATGGCTAACAAAGGGGTAAACTCCAATCCAAAGAATATGAATAATAACACAAGTAAAATTTCACTTACTAAGAGCAACACATACTAACATAATAAAAGGGAAAAATTAAAACAAAACAACACATGATCCCTAGGTCACAATTTTCCCTTTACCAGATAATTCTAACACACACACAATTACTTGTTGCCATGGTGACCTTAGCTGGATTCTTCTCGAATTCCGATGTGGTTGGTCTCCACTCCCCAATATTGTTGTGAATATAATATACCTGCAGAACAGAAAATACCTCCTTCGGCCTGTTGGCCGCATTAAAACATTCATGCCAAATATACAATATAATCTAAAATAAACGACACATGATTTACTATCATCTATGCAAGTACGATATCACTAACACTTCCTAGCACATTTCTATTCCACATATCATTTATATCAAAACGATCATCACATTAGTCCAATTATCAAGTTCTACTCAATATGATTAAACATATCACATGTCATAATTAAGATAAATAACCCTGTCAAAAGTATACAAATATCGTCATCAAATGTCCACCAGTAAACCATATGCATCATATAAAGATCAAATCAATAACAGTCCAATGTCTATGATATCTACTAGCATGCTAAATCAAGAAGCCATAATAAATCCATAGTGAAGTAATCAGTCTCGAAAACAACAAAACAAAATGAGGTCGAAGGGAAGTGGGCACTACATCCCCCTCCCCTTAGACTCGACTTCCTCCTGGAAGTCACTGGAAAAGGTGTGGAAACTGTCCTCGTAGCAAAGTAGCATCCTCCCAAGTAGCTGCAGTCTCATCATACCTGTCCCATTGGACCCGAACCTGATCAATCTCTCTGCCGCGAAGGCCCAGGGTCCTGCGATCTATAATGCGCACGGGCTCCACCATCACCTGCCCCTGATCCTGCACCTGCAATGCGGTCCAATCTAGCACATGAGAAGGATCAGAAATATATCTCCTAAGCACAGAAACGTGAAACACATCATGGACGCGAGTTAAGCTAGGTGGCAATGCTAGACGATAGGCCAAGGGACCGAGGCGCTCCAAGATCTCAAAGGGACCCACAAACCTAGGAGCAAGCTTAGAACCTTTTCCATAACGGATAGGGCTCTTATGCGGTCTGACACGAAGAAACACCTTCGTGCCTACCTCAAAACTGCGATCTGTCCTATGCTGGTCTGCATACTTCTTCTGTCTATCCTGCGCCTCCTGCAATCTCTGTCTGATCAAGGTAACCTGCTGCTCCATATCCTGTAATAATGCTGGCCCAAGGGAAACCCTGTCCTCAATCCTATCCCAACTAAGAGGTGTCCTGCACTCTCTACCATATAATGCCTGAAAAGGAGCCATGCCTATAGAACTCTGGAAACTATTATTGTAGGCAAACTCCACCAAATACAGATACTCCTCCCATCTCGACTGATGATCCATCACGTACATCCTGAGCATATCCTCCAAAATCTGATTCACCCTCTCTGTCTGTCCATCTGTCTCAGGGTGATAAGCTGTGCTGAAATTAATCCTCGTCCCGAGGGCATACTGCATGGTGGTCCAGAAATGGGAAGTGTACAAAGGGTCGCGGTCGCAAATGATCTTCCACGGAATCCCATGTAATCTGACAATCTCATCAAGGTATACTCGTGCCACAGCACTTGCTGTATAGGTGGTCTTTACTGGAGAAAAATGAGCTACCTTCGTCAATTTATCCACCGTGACCATGATGGCGTCGTGATGGTATCTCGACGTAGGTAACCCAACGATGAAGTCCATGGAAATGGTGTCCCACTTCCACTCCGGTATGGCGTGAGGATAGAGAAGGCCAGCTGGATGCTGATGCTCGGCCTTCACCCTCTGGCACTCTAAACAGCGTGACACAAACAAAGCCACGTCTCTCCGAAGTCCTCTCCAAAAATACAACTGTCTCAAGGTGGCGTGCATCTTCTTCACCCCGGGATGGGCTGAATAAGGTGCACGATGAGCCTCTATCAAAATGTCATGTCTCAAGCCTCCATCTCTAGGAACATATATCCGACCTCTGTGTCTGAGAAGACCATCTGCCTCTAATGAAAATCCATCAAATCTCCCCTCAAGGGGTCTCTGAGACTCAATCTCTGCTCTGGCTGCAAGGTAGAAACTATCCTGAGGAAGCTGCTGCAAGATCCTACTCCGCAAATCTGTGCCCACTGAGGTGGCCATAGCCACATGTCTCCGCCTACTCAAGGCATCTGCAACCACATTCTCCTTCCCTTTCACATGCTCTATCTCCATGTCATACTCACAGAGTAACTCCATCCAACGCCGCTGACGAGCGTTGAGATTGGGCTGCGTGAAGAGGTGGCGAAGACTCAAGTGATCAGTCCTGAGTGTAAATCTCCGGCCAAGAAGAAAATGTCTCCACCGCACTAAGGCATGTACCACTGCTGCAAGCTCAAGGTCATGGGTCGGATAATTGAGCTCATAATCTTTGAGTTTGCGAGACTCAAAGGCAACTACTCTACCCTCCTGCATTAACACACCTCCAAGTCCTGCCAAGGAAGCATCTGTGCAAACGTAGAACTCACCCTGAGGATCTGGCACTGCAAGAATAGGTGCTCTCGTGAGGCATTCCTTCAGTGTACTGAAAGCCTGCTCACATCTATCTGACCATAAAAACTTCTTCCCTTTCCGCTGAAGAGAAGTGATAGGGTGCGCAATCCGAGAAAAATCCTGAACAAACCTCCTGTAGTACCCTGCTAGACCCATGAAACTACGCACCTCGGTCACACTAGTGGGTGCTGGCCAATCCATGATGGCTCGAATCTTGGAAGGATCGACTGCGATACCTTCCCCAGAAATGATGTGGCCCAAATACTGCACCTCAGGCTGAAAGAACGCACACTTCTCCAAGTTCCCGTAAAGGCGCTGTTCGCGAAGACACTGAAGAACCTGGCGAAGGTGCTCCTCGTGCTCCTCACGTGTGCGTGAGTAAATCAGAATGTCATCAAGGAAGATGAGCACGAAGCGATCAAGGAAGGTCCTGAATACCCCATTCATCAAACTCATAAACACTGCGGGGGCATTCGTCAAACCGAAAGGTACCACTGTGAACTCGTAGTGGCCATATCTCGTACGGAATGCTGTCTTGTGAATATCCGTCTCCGCAATCCTGAGCTGATGGTACCCTGACTTAAGATCTATCTTAGAGAAAACTGTAGCCCCCTTCATCTGATCAAATAAATCATCAATGCGTGGAAGGGGGTAACGATTCTTGATCGTTACTTTATTCAGCTGACGGTAGTCAATACACAACCGAAGAGATCCATCCTTCTTCTTTACGAAGATCACTGGTGCACCCCAAGGGGATACACTAGGATGGATTAGGCCTTTCTCCAGAAGGTCCTCAAGCTGCAACTTGAGCTCACATAACTCAGGAGTAGTCATCCGATAGGGTGCTCGTGAGATAGGCTCTGCGCCCGGAACTAGATCTATATGGAAGTCGATCTCACGTGGGGGAGGTAATCCCGGTAGCTCCCCTGGGAACACATCAGCAAACTCTGATAAGATGGGATGGTCATCGAGGGAAGGTCCTCTGGACTCATCCTCTGATCTGTCACTGACCGTAATAGCAAACAACTGACAACCCTGTCGCGCACACCGCTTAAGCTGCATAGCGGAGATGGTGCGAATGGATACGGCCCTCCTAACTCCTGATATCACTGACTCTACTCCAAGATCATCTATGCAAGCAATAGTCTTATGGTAACAATCCACTCTAGCTCTGTGAGCGGACAACCAATCCATGCCTAAAATGATGCCATAAGATCCTAATGGAAGGATCCGAAGATCAGAAGTAGTGGTGAAGGGTCCCAAATCCACTACACACTCCTTAACTAAGGAGTCTACAGAAATTTTGGCTCCAGAAGCCATCTCAACGTCCCAACTACGGCCCTGCCTAACTGCCACCAGCCTACAATGCTCTACTAAGGATGGTGCAATAAAAGAATCAGAAGAACCAGAATCAAATAATATAGAGGTGGAAATACCACCAATACTACCTGTCGTCTCAATCACAGTACTCTGATGCTCAGCCTGGCGGTTCTCGACCGCTGCGTAGATCCGATGACTCCGTGCCATATCTCCAACAGTAGGCTCTGAGCTCTGCGTCTTACCCTTGTTAGGGTTCTGTGGGCAATCTCTCCAATGATGTCCAACAACACCACAACCATAACAGCTGCCTGGTCCTCTCCAGTGGGAAGCAGCTCCAGCTGGTACTCTAGATGACTGAGATACAGATCCTGACGATCCGGCTATGGACTGCTGAGGTCTCTGCTGACGAGCTCCTGCTGACTGAGCTCTCGGTGCACCCTGTGTCCTGATGGGACCCCTAGGAGGAGGCCCCATACTACGTCCTCTCTGCGCATCAAATCTCTGAGGAGGTCGGTAAGGTGGGCGGGTCTGCTGCTGCTGCTGCTGTGGTGGCCTGAATGAAGCTTGCCCTGAACTCTGTCCACCCCGTGGAGGAGGAACTGACCCCTTCGACCTAACATCCTGCATCTGCTGGATACGGCTCCGAACTCTGTCTCTAGCCTGCTGCGTCTTTCCCCGTGTCTCCTCTGCAATATAGGCCTTCTCCACGGCCTCTGCTAATGTCTGTGGGCAGTGAATGCGCACTGCGCCACCTAAATCCAAGTTCAGGCCCCGGATGAACCTGTGAATCCGTACCTGCTCATCCTGCATATAGTCGACGTACTGGAGTAGGTCCAGAAATCGACTCTCATACTCAGCTACTGTCATCGATGCCTGACGGAGGTCATGAAACTCGTCTATCCGCTGCTGTATAAATCTCCTGGGTAAATACCTGCTCCTGAAACGCTCCTCAAACAGCTCCCAGGTAATCGTCTCCGAGTCAACATGGAGCTTCTGCTCCTCGGTCCTCCACCAGACTCCTGCTCCATCCTTCAGAAGATGGATTGCAACACGAGCTTTCGTGTTGCTAGTACAAGGGCAGAGCTTGAAGCATCCGCTCAAGCTCACCAACCAGGCCTCTGCCTGAAAACCACCTGTATCACCCGAATAGTGAGATGGTCGTAGCTTCAGGATCTCCCTGATATGGTCTGCAGCTGACGTATGACGAATCCTAGGTCTCTCTGTATGCTCCTCCCTCTGTCTAGGGCTCCGAGACCTGTCCCTATGTCCTGAGATCCTGTCCCCATGTCCTCTCTGTGGTGACTCTGCCCTAGCCGACTCCGCACGGAAGTTCTCTGCCCTGTGCTCCTCGCTGTGTCGAGGGGATGCCTGGGCATCTACTGATGGCTCCAAACTATGTCTTGCAAGTCGTCCTCCCAAGGGCTCTCCGCGTATAGCGGCATTGACATCCTGGAGTGTCTGCAAGATCTGAGGTAGAATGGCTGCTACGGCCTGCTTTGGCGGTGGTATGTCTAGGTCTATATGAAGAGACCCCTCGCCCAATCCGCGCCTCCTGCACAGATCAAGGCGAGAGTTAGTTCATTGTTCTAGGTCTTGTGCCAGTTTTCTAAATTTGTTGTTTCCTATAATTATCAACATTGTGGTTTTATATTTTAAAAGAATCAGCTCTGCACTAAGTTAAATGTTCCTGTTTCATGTTTTCTGCGTGTGCCCAAGGGTCCAAGCTTCGAACCCCTGGCTCTGATACCAAAATGTAACGCCGCAAAAAGACGACGCTCACGACGACGACGACGAAGAACTTGCTTCCACAAACATTCAACCCGAAAATGCGACTAATTTTTTTTTTTTTTTTAGGGTGTTTTTCATACAGGCTTGAAACTACAAAAGTCACGATAATGCTTATTAGGTTAAAGATATTTAAATTTATCTTTGCTTTCAAGTAAAGTTGATAGTCAAAAAGTTAGTTAAGTAATGTCACAATATCACTAATAACTATTGCTAATAATTAACCTTAATGTATGCACTAATTTATTATGAAAAGTTATACGACATAATGAGCCAATATTCAATTTCAAGCATTATGATATAAAGGTCATCATTATTATCTTATATTAATATAACCATTTGATATTACATTATATCATGTTCATTTAATACATAATGAATATATAAAAATGATAATATACATTAAGATAGTATACTTGAACCTAATTTTATTGAATTTATTATATTGTATGATTAACGTATTAGATTTACATAATTTAAAATATATATATGTATAAAATAATAAAAATATACATTGACATAAACTATATACTTGACATAAATATTAAAATTAAACAAAAACAAGTTATCCGAGTTTTATAATTGGTGAAAAAGAAGAGCATTCAAATTTAATTTTAAAATTATGGTTGGGGGGGGGCGGTGGGTGGCTATAATGGCCACCTGCCAAACATTATACTCCCTCCCCTTGCGTGCAAAACTATATTCCAACTGGGCCGCATAGTCATTTATTCACTTGGGAAAAAGATTTGCAAACTAACACTTAACAATCCCTATGTTTTCATTGAACACACATTTGTGGGCTGTGGCAGCCGCAAAAAATTGTAAGTTAGATGAAGCTACAGGCCAGTGAAACTTGGAACCATTTACCCTAAAGCTTATTTCCTAGCATTGATCTGGAAATCAAGGAGCATATCTTGCATTATGGAGACAGACAATGGTGTCATTACCAATGCCACCCTTGCATGCAGGTTAATAAGGTTAGGTACATAGGTGGTGAATTTCAGAGTTATGGCTTGGGTGGAAGTAAAAAGTTATGCCACTTTCATTGGGTGCTGTGAGGAGGAACAATAGCTCACAGAGGTTCCAAACTGCACATTTAAACAGGCCTTGGCTTGGCGTGCAAACAAGCAGGTTGTCCAACTATGTTGTTATCTGTTCAGTATCGAATGCATCCTCAAATTCGGGTTCTCCTTCAAGATATTTTTATCAAATCGATTGAGGGACAGTGAGAGTGGTTACGATGAACCAGATGAAGTTTAATGGATTAAACTATGGCTATCTGATCTTACTTTATACGGATGCAAAAAAAAAGCAGCAACATCGAGGAGGCTGAAGAAGGATAGAGGTGGAGGTGTTCTTTTCATATCATTTTGAATGTTCATGAAAGTAGGTTTCCATTTATTTGTTATTCTGTTCAGAATGGACGCTTAGTCCAGATTTGCCTGGGAATATTGGCAAGTAGGTTGTCCAAAATCTTTTTTTTAGAACCATCCCTTCAAATTTAAATGTATCAAGAGTTGTCAACTATGTTGCTATCTGATCAGTGAGAGAATGCATCCATAGAACCTTCGGTTTTACCTTCACAGGCTTGCATATTAGGGTTATCAAAATCTCATGGATAAGTGTTTCATAACAGAATAGTTCATGTTACATAATTTTAGACCAGATGAAATTTATTACATGATTCTTTAATGAGATTTTTACCTGTTTTATTAAGTACAGTCCAGCAACATGGGTATTAAGAATCCTCATCAGAGGTGGATCTATTTCATATCAAATTCAGATTAGTATTTTGCATTTAAAAAAATTTGTTTTGAAAGCGTAAATGCTGGCTTGCCAGATCTTAACGTTTTCATTGTAGGTTTGTATAAAATTATATTAGGTATTTGTTTCTTGGCTGTTAATAGATTATTTTATAATATTTTATTTAATATAAAATAAATATTAATGGTATATTGTTATTGTTATATTAGAATTAAAAATAGTAAATACATTAGTTGTAATATTACTTTAGATATGAATTATATTGAAAATATTAGTTTCCTTATTAAACATTAGGAGTATTGGGTATTAACTTTAATAAGCTTAGTAACTTTGCATTAAAATTTCCTTCTACACAATTTAATAAACATTGCATGGGATTTCAAATAGGTTTGATTTCATTTCCTTTTACGATTTGCAAATAGATTTACAATGGATTCTTAAATGAAGAAAAACATAATAGAGCTAGAGCATAGATTTCTTTATTGGCATATTTAAAAACTATTTAAAACTTAAGTCTTTTTTTAACAATAAAAAGAATGGTAAATGCACTAATATTCCAACTTTTCAATACATCTCCTTTAAGTAACAAAATGGGATTTATATAATATATATATATTTTTTTAAAATTTCCCAACTTTCCTCAAGAGGTTTCAACAATCTTTCCATTAAGTTTTAAAGCAAGAACTACTAGCATTTCAATAAGATCAACTTATTCATAAGAGGTTCCAAGCCAAGTAAGAAGGAGAATAAATAGATTGTCTTCCTTTCAACTTTTGATTCCATCTACATTACAACCTTACTAATGAAGTTCAAAACAACTTTCCTTCAACATCTTGTTACAACACTTTCTACTTCATGTGGAAACAAATTTACAATATGGAAGCTAAAATACAAAGCAATATTACATTTTTCCTCCACTCAAGGTGGGTAAAATACATGGTGGTTTCACATTGTCATCAACAAGGTTCCAATGCTCCAAATATCAACAAGGTGGCTCCTCCATAGTTTTCTTGATTCACAACAAAATAAGGGGAGAGGCAACGCTCTCCTCCCAACCAAGATACCCAATGGAGAAGAGAAGCCATCCTCTCCATTGGCCCCCGAGCCCCAACCACATCACAATGGGAGAAAATCCAACTCATGGCAACTACTAGCTTCCACATAACTCAACATAAAATTTCACATTCATTCCATAATCCTTCAAAACAAAATCAACAACACAACAAGAGGGAAAACAATCACAACAACAAGTCACAAGGCTTATCAAGAAAGCCACAAGAGTAAGACATATGGGGAGGCCACTTATGCCTCCCAATGGGAATGGGTGCCACCTAAAAGCCTCCAATACAAAACACAATACCCCTAACAACTCTTATGCCTCCCTCAAGTACCCCTTATCCCTCCATTCACTCTTATGCCTCCCTCAACTCTTATGGCTCCCTCAAAGTAAAACAAGAAGAAAATGCAAGCATTTCTCTTACAAGGTGGGCACCCAACCCAAACTCCCTCCTCAAGAACATGATCTCTTATGCCTCCCTCAATTAAACTCCCCATAGTCTCCTCCCACTCCCAACTTAGGCATTCTACCCATTCCCAACAAGCATTTCAAAACAACAACATTCAACACAACATATGTACTCATTCATATAACAAAAAGAAGAAAACATAATACAAACAAAGGTGAAGCTCCTACCTTTCCATGGTAGAGCTTGCTCCAAGTATGAAGTCTCAAATCCCTCCAAAGATCAAGCAAGCATCCACAAGCTCCAACAAAATTCCCACAAGTATCAACAAGCTCCAAAAATCCACAAACTCCTTCCAATTCCTCTCGTCTCCAAAATACACAAGACTAAAAATGAATTTTCCAACCCCCAAAACAAACAAGAGGATCAAATAAATAGAGAAAAGAGAGGGAGGGATGATGTGGCTCCAAGTAGGATGCCACCTCCTTTTCCCTCCACTCCACATCATTTGGTCAACATCAAATTCCAATGCACCATTAATAAGTGGTTGAAAGAAAGGCAAGCACCTTACACACTCCAACTAAGCCCACTCCCCCAAAGGACAAAATTAAATTTTGAAAGAAAGTGCAATTAATATTTTTACCCTTTTATCCCCCCAAAACACCTAAAAGACCCTAAATTTGGCCTTCCAACCCATAGGTAGGGTTGGCATGGGGTTTTAAGAGGTGTGGGACAAGTTTGACTTGTCCCACAAGCTTTGAAATTTGGCCTCCAAGGCCAAATTCGAGTTTCCCATGTGGGGTAGAGTGTGCTACACTCAAACTCAAACACACATCAATCCACACAAAATCCCAAGTAAATCAAATCCTAATAAATGAACTCTCTTAGGTCACATCTTTTAATTAGTTTAGGACAATTTCAAATTAACTTAATTAACCCACTACAACCCATGGCTAACAAAGGGGTAAACTCCAATCCAAAGAATATGAATAATAACACAAGTAAAATTTCACTTACTAAGAGCAACACATACTAACATAATAAAAGGGAAAAATTAAAACAAAACAACACATGATCCCTAGGTCACAATTTTCCCTTTACCAGATAATTCTAACACACACACAATTACTTGTTGCCATGGTGACCTTAGCTGGATTCTTCTCGAATTCCGATGTGGTTGGTCTCCACTCCCCAATATTGTTGTGAATATAATATACCTGCAGAACAGAAAATACCTCCTTCGGCCTGTTGGCCGCATTAAAACATTCATGCCAAATATACAATATAATCTAAAATAAACGACACATGATTTACTATCATCTATGCAAGTACGATATCACTTAACACTTTCTAGCACATTTCTATTCCACATTTCATTTATGTCAAAACGATCATCACATTAGTCCAATTATCAAGTTCTACTCAATATGATTAAACATATCACATGTCATAATTAAGATAAATAACCCTGTCAAAAGTATACAAATATCGTCATCAAATGTCCACCAGTAAACCATATGCATCATATAAAGATCAAATCAATAACAGTCCAATGTCTATGATATCTACTAGCATGCTAAATCAAGAAGCCATAATAAATCCATAGTGAAGTAATCAGTCTCGAAAACAACAAAACAAAATGCATATTAAATTTTTTCAGCCAACTAAAAAAATGAAGACCCAACATGCATCCACTGGAAACATTAACATGGGTACTGGTAAGTTGTAATAGATTATCATAACCTTTTTCCTTTTTTCGTCAGTTCAGTTTAATTTTTTAATATCTTTGTAATAGTCAAAACATTTTTCATTTTTGAATACAGAAACCCCTACTGTTAATTGTATTCAACATGAAACAGTAAACCAAAACATAAACCCTAAAGAAACAATTATTTCATTAGATGAAGATATAATTGACCCAGACATGCCAGAGCTAGAAGATTGTCCTGATTGCCAAATGCATTCAATACATGAATGTTCAAATGAAAAGATTCCAGCAGAAGATGATATTGACAGGACCCTTCAAAAAAATAAATCTGTGAGAAAGAAGAAAACATCCTGGACAATAGGAAGGTCTTTTCAGGTAGATTGGGCAGCAAAATACCCATTCATTGAACTTGTACAACCACATAATGGTAGTGATACTCCCAAAGAATGTAGATGTACTATTTGTGGTTGGAAATTGGGTAAAGAACATAGAATGCAACTTAAATTGGACACTATAGAGAAACATTGTGGCAAAGTATATTACACAGTCACTGAAAATGATGGAAAAATAATGAAAACTCATAGATGGAAAACTGCAAAAGAGTGCATGCATGTAAGATATAAGGAGGAGTATGAAAATAAGATGAAACACTCTCAAAAACTTTCAGGAGAAAGGAGGAACCATTAATGCAAATTTTGGAAAAGCTGCAAATGAAAATATGAAGGCAAAAACTACCCAGTTTTCAACCATATTCTTTATTCTTAAAATGGGCAGACCAATTTCATATTTTTCAGAATATAAGAAATTGTTCAAGTTCAATGGGTTTCCAAACCTTCCACATTCACATTGGTCAGAGAGTAGTGCTTGGGAGATGGTGAGATGTCTTGCAATGATTGAACAAGAAGATCTGAAAGAAAACATCAAGAATGCAAGTTTCATCTCCCTTTCAATTGATGAGGTTACAACTTGTTGACAACACTTCTTGGGTTTGTATGCATGTATATACTTTCCAGAACCACACAAGGACACCTCATCTGCTATTTGTTCATAAAATGCAAGAAAATTGCAATGCTGAAAATCTTTTCAAATTGGTTATATCTAATTTGAAGGACATAACAGGAATGGATAATTATTCTATAGCTACAAAGCTTATTTGCATTGGTGTTGATGGTGCATCAGTGATGCAGGGTCATAGAAATGGTCTATGTGTGCATCTCCAAACATTTGTTTCTCCTTATATGATTCATATTCATTGCATGGCTCACAGGATGAATCTTGCATATAGGATAGTAAGCACATTTGAATGTGTTGAAAAAGTTGAAGAGCTTATCTGTGAACTACATGCCTATATGTCAAGTAGTCCAAAAATATTTCTAGAGTTTCAAAAGTTTTCATTTGGGGTCACAGATGGTAAGAAACTTCTTAAAGATGTTGATTTAAGATGGATTTCTATGTATGAGCCTACATACATAGTTTTTGAGGAATATCCATCATTAACTGGTTTCATGTTTAAGAACCATAGGCAAGTTGACAGGGAAAAATATTTTCTTTACCACCTAACAGACTTGGAAACATTGTTTACACTTTGTGGGATTCTTCCAATGTTGCATGAAATGAATTGCATAACAAATATTTCTCAAGAACTATCCATCTATATAGAAGACTTCATTAGGTTTAGGAAAAAGGTGTGTTAGAATCTAGATACATTATATAACTCTGATGAATGCTTTAAAGGACATATATTTAGCGACTGGAAAAATCTGACAAATTTAAAGGATCCTAACAACTACTTCAGATTCAATATATGTGGTCATCTTTGTATCTTTGTTAACGGGAAGGAGATTCAAATGCACACATTCAAAAAATGAGTGGATATTGTTGGATCAGAGCTTGAAGAAGTGCCTGTTACACGTAATTTATATGATTCTATTATATCTGAAACAAGAAAAAATTACAGAAAATTTCACAATGCTTATCCAGTGAGATCAGAGATCATTTTAAAAAGGTGAGATTCTTGAGGCCATGGGAGTGGTCAATCCTAACTTTTGGAATCTTGTAGGAGGCAGAGCTGTAGCTGATTCATTTAAAAGACACATGGGTACTATCATTAAGCATTTTGGACAATCAGTTGAATGTAATGGATTTCAGATTAATGGTGTTCTTCAAAAGGAATCACTTGCATTGTAAATCAACTGATTTCAGCCAGGTAATGAGTGAACAATTTGAATTACTGAGTGATCCAGCAGAAAAAGGAGAAATTACACTTCTATGGAAAATTTTGTATCCTAGTACCATCCTTCATGAAAGTATTAGTGAATGTTTCTGATTGTATGAATTATGTCAAACAATGATATTGGGATCAGTTGAAGACGAAAGAGTTTTTCAACACACTAACATTTATAAAATCAAAATATCGGAACAGACTGGATAAAAATCTTGAGACTTTCTTGAGATTATATGTTTCACAATATGATGTGGATACATTTCCTTATGAACGGGTAATGACAGTATGGAATTCTCTTACAGAGAGGAGAGGGATCAATAATTCTAATACAAGGACTACAGATAACAATGAAACTATGACTGAAAATCACAATGAAAGATTAGATAACAGTGTTGGGAACCAAAAAGATATGTTTCAGTTTGAGCTAGTTGATATTGAGTAAAGAAGAATGAATGTACATTTTAATTCTGGAAAGAAAATCTCATATCAGAATATAAGTATGTATATTGTTATTTTTGTTATACGCATGTTCATTATTGAATAATATTTTCAATGTTGCAATTTGTTTAGAGTTTTTAAATGAGAAATTTCATACTTATTTTTTCTGTTGTCTTTTAAATGATAATAATATCATTCCATTTATGGTATATTTTTTAGTCTTACGCATGAATATAGTACAAATACAACAACATATAATTTTTTAATTGCTGATATTTTTGGATAATTTGAATGTTTGTTCTTTGAAAAATAATTTCAGTGTTTGGAAACAAAACTTGTAGTTCTGTCCACAGAAAGTATTTGAAAATGATAATAATCAGTAATGTAATATGTAATAGTAATATCAAACACAATTGAGAATAATAATCACATTAAGAATCCACTTGAATAACTTATGCACTAATATAACAAAATTAAAAGTAAAATGCCACATCGATTGAAATTTGAAACTTTCAATATTTTCATTAATAAGTATATATATTTATATGCTGAATTTGAAACAGTTTTACAAAAAGATTCTAAAAACAACAATTACAATTTCACAATTTGTTTTTACAACATCATCCTTGAGAAGATTCTTCTCTGTGTGTTTCAGTTTCTGTCTCCTGCACAACAGAACTTTCTTTTACAACACTAGACTGAACAAGATCCTTTGCTACAACTTCAATATTCGAAAGAATTTCTCATTTTGGATTTGTTGCATCACCAGCAGACAGTAATGTTGGATCCTGTTATGTTTTCTTCTTCAACAGTATCTCTGGATCCATTCCATGTGCCTTTATGATCCTTCTCAAGGTATTATTCTTCTTGTTTAATATAGCAAGTTTTTGTTTCAATTCAATTGTTGCATTTTTTTTGGCACTTTTTAAATGCACATCAAGCACTGTAGCCTCATTTTTCAAATTTTTGTACTTTGACTGCATTTCAAAATAGAAAAATAATTAATAAGTTTCAAAAAATTGTAAAAAATATTTGAAAATTTAGTAAGACTTACCAATGCCTTATCTCGTTCCACATTTGCAATAACTACAAGGCCCTTGTCTCTCGACCACATATTGTGGTAGGCTTGTGCTTCTGCATTTAAATTCTCAATTCTATTCAACATAATGTCCAACACTTCATCATCATAACTATTTTCAAAAGATACAGAACCAGACACAACTTGATTCAACAAAATATCAAGCTTAGCTGGCTCGTTTTGAACTGAAGAATACAATATATGTCTTTGGGAGTGATTTTTAAATCGTGAATTTATTTCTTTAATAAGAAATTTAGCCCTAAACTCCCACAATTTTAATTGTTCAATATCCTTCAATATAACATCAACATTGGCTTCACAATTGTCATCCAAAAGAGCATTAAGTGCAAAAGCATATTTTTGGTCATCGGTTAAGGTAGTATGTATTGGAGAAGATGTGCTTGATCTATCCACTCTTATTGGAGAAGGATTACTTGCCCCATGAATCATATCTTGGGGATTAAAAGTTCCATGGGCCTGAACCCCACTTTCAATCCCTAGATATTCCTCATCCAAATCAATTTCATTCAAAACAAAAACACCCCATCCACTAGGAACATTTCCCAATGAAAATGTTGGAAAGTCAGCAAAAAAATTAAGGGTGCCCCTACTTGAAACTGTAGGAAGAAATGAAATATGCTTTCCACTGCACCTGGTCCTGATATTTTGTGGTGGAGGTGGAGGAGGTGGCATCTTCCTCTTCATAGTAGATGGATTTTGAATTGGATGTGGAGGAGGCCCTGCAACAATCAAATGTAATTTTGTAAATAACATAAGAAAATTCAAATGAAAAACATAATATGATTGAAATAATAATAAATGTAACATTATATCATATATGATTATAAATATTACTTTGTTGAAAGGATTCCATCTAAGGTATAAATTGGGCTTGTTGCAGTTGATGTGGTTGTTGTAGAGAAGTAGATTGAAATGTCTGGGAGTTGTACTGGTAGGTGTGGTCTAAAACATTATTAAGCATCAACGATTGATGAGCTTGTCAAATTTTTGTTTAAAAAAATAAAAGCAAAAAAACACAAAAATGAAATTCATACCTGGAGCCAAAGAGTGAGGTACCGAAGATATTTCTACATCTTGTTGTGTTTGATCAAATTCAAATACATTTTTTTCTGGGCTACCATGAGCCCAACGATATAATCCTGTGCTACTGGAGGTTTCTGCAGCAAAGGAATATAAGTTACAAGAAATATTGAAACATATACAAGTTATAAATAATTAATTACATTTATTTTCAAACATATTGAAACATATGTCATATATACATCATAAATTAAAATACCTGTGATTAATGCCTGTGGTATGGTGGATGTGTCAGTTTGAGGGTTTAAGGAACTCCTCATCCATTTGAAAGATTGTGGAGTGGTGTCCTCCTCATGTTGATCATCTGATACAGTAACTGAATCTCCTGAACCTGGTGGGAAATGACCTCTGATAGCAGCATCCCTTCACGATGCAGCCACAACAACTATTTTCTGTTATAATTCAATAGTAAACTATTTATTAATCCCAAATAAAAAATATACTAGATATATATTACAAAAAAGAATAATAATTAAAAACCAAATAATCAAAAATTGGGACTCACCTCCTGCTCTTGAAGTGTTAACGACAAATCTGATAGCTTTGCATGCATTGTTGTCGGAGGAGTGGTGCCACATAAATTATAGAGGGATTCATAATATAAACCAAGAATATAATTTGTGCAACTGATGGTAACATTTTCATTCAAATAAACATTGGCCAAATCACCTCTTATCCTGGAGGATAAGTAACAACACTTGTCAAATTTCTTCCCACTTAGGGTGCGAACGATGATATAAGTCCAAATCCCACCATGGAATATCTATATATCAACCTTGCAATATAATTCTGGCCTGAAAGAACTACACCACAACCTGAAGAAATGGGTGACTAAAATCCTTGAGTTGAATTCCTCTTTTTGAAGGATTTTGGGAAGTTGTAAGTGTAAATACAAGGAGACACATTTTGTTAATACTGAAATGAAATGTAAAATTGAAAATAATAAAAATGAAATGTAAAACTGAAAATAAACTTACGAGCAGTAGCAATGTAATTGCATCAATAGATAATTGAAAATGAGACTCCAAATACTTGCAATCTTCATCTGATAAAACAACCTTCGTCGTGACAGGATCCACATCCTTGTGTGGTAGTCTTGTCAGATGCTCAATGTCCTCAGGTGAAGTTCCAAATGAATGTGCATGAGATGGGAGTTGATAATGAAAGGTGAAATTGTAAGTGTCGTAGTTGAGTAGAAGATTGTTGAGTGTCTTCTGGTCTGTCTGAAATTGGGGCATATACACTAGCCCTGTGAAACTGGACGCTTCGATCCATTGGGAAAATGTATTAGGATCCTCAAGAAATGTGTACAATTGAGGAAAGACAAGGATCTTGAATGAAAAATTCTTCATATTTGTTGTTGATGCAGTTGGGCTCTTGGGCTGTGTGGAAAATTGTCTTTCTTCTTGGCATTTTTTATTTGTTATAAAATTCTTGGCACTTTGTTTGTAGTTATCCTTTGGCATTCTAGTTTCTCTGTTAACATGGATTCTGTAGATCACCTTTTTGCTGAGGGTTTTTTCTCATTGCTTGGCTTCTCTCATTTGTGTAGAGTGAAAATGACTACCCCTCATGTATATATAGTAATTTTTAATACAATTACTGGATGGCTGCATAGAAAATGACAACACCCTTTATGCCACTTATCAGTACCATTCTACATGTTACCGGCCGTAGCATTCTATATGTTACCTGACCCATAGCATATTAGAATGCCACCAGACTGGTAGCAAGTAGAATGTTACCGACCGATAGCATGACACATGCTACCAGCCTACAGATCTCATAAATGCTACCAACCAATGCTAACATTATTATGTATGCTACTGATCCATGGTAGCATGTAGAATGCTACCGGTTGGTAACATGTACATTTTGTACTACCAGCTGGTAGCATGCAGAATGCTACTGACTGGTAACATGCAGATATGCTACCAGCTGGTAGCATGCATAATGCTACCGATCAGTCAGTAGCATGCATAATGCTACCGTCTGATAGCATATTCTGCATTATTGTCGTTCGGTAGCATGTATGAATACAACTACCGGTAGCATGTATACTGCTACCGATTGTAGCATGAGAATGTTACTGGTCGGTAGATGTACCAAATATTACCATTTGACAACATGCAGAATGCTACCGGTCGGAAGCATGCAGAATGCTACCGGTCCGGTAGCATGCATAATGCTACCGGTTGGTAGCATTCTAGCATACTGTCAGCCGGTAGCAAGTAGAATGCTACCGTCTAGTAGCACAAAAAATGTGACATATGTTACTTCTATCATGCCTACCTTTCCCAGAATGATGTTAAAAAATTACCTTCCACACGAAACAAATTTTCTTACGATTCACCATACATGCAAATGTGGTTTTACCAATAATTGTAAAATATTTTCTAAGGATTTTTTTCGGAGGGACTCTTAAAATTTTCCCTGGTATGATTATATTTCTTCAATGGAAACCTCTGTGCCCAACATTGGGGATGGTGGTGTTTAGAAACTTGATTTTGGAGGATTTTAGGGCCTGAATCTTTGAAGAAACCCCCATCATTATTGCCCAATGTATCAAAAATACTTGGATTGGTTTTTTTGCCAGGTTTCCCCTCTCTATTTAATGCACTAACACCATATGAGTCTATGCTTCATGTTTTGACTTGGAAACTAAAGAATTCGAGGATCCGTAAGCTCTTTTCTATTATTTATTGATTCTCTCTATCAACATTGTACACAAGCAGAATAAGAGACGGTTGAATAAAACAGAATGTTTTTTTTCTGAGCTTTGTTGTTCGCATCACCTTGTGAGAAGAGTTATTATAATTATTGTTTGTAGATTTCTTGATATTTTCTCAGTATAGTATAAGCGCTTAATTTTTTAAAATCTTGAGTAGCGCCCCAAAAAGTCATATTGGTCATTTTAAATAGCCAAAAGAATTCTGAACTTGGTCATTTCAGGACCTATACAGACATAGGTACTGGCCTCATCTATTACAATGTACGTATGCCTGGGTTCTTTACATGGTTCCTGCTATATTCCTCAACCTCGTCTAGACATTCTTCCAAATCCTTACAACCCGCATAACACAGGACCTCAACAACCTTTCTTGCAATCAGACCATGTTACAGGCATCTAATAATATTTCATTCCAGGACCAGGACCAGGACTAGGACTACTCAATTTGAAATGGGCATCGACATACACAACATATATATAAATATGCATCCTCATATTGTTCAATAATCTCACATTAAATTAATACAAATCTCTTTTAAAACATCTTCCACCTCAGCCCTAATGCAGGTTTCAATGGCTTCATAAATATTTAATTCAACTGGTGTTTGGCCGCTTAGATCATAAAATAGAATCTCCACTTGATTGTATGAGCGTCTCTGCCTCCTTAACTTATAAGACTTTGTTGAACAAGAAAAATAATAGGAATCAGCCGTATAACCCTAAAAAAATGCATGCTCAAATAAAAGTGTGTTACCTTAAATCTGATTCCTCAAAAACAGAAATTGCAGTGCTTGTTGGCACCGGGAAAAGAATATCAGATCCTATTTTGTAATCCCTTCCTATCATAGAATTCTTCTCACATTATTCACTCATTGCAGACATATTGATCTTTGTATAGGATTCCTGGACCTGTAAAATGAGAGTAAAAAATAAGGGGTAATCAGAGGAGGGAGATTAAGCATGACCTCAACCTATTCAAAATACTGTAATCAGAAAAATTCTGTCACTAATTTACTTTGTTAAAAAGAAAACCCACCATACAAATCTCGGTGAAAGGACAATCTTGGTGATAGAAAAATAACGTGGGAATTCTTGCAGCAAGGGTGGATACAAAATTAAAGTTGGAATTATATATATATAAGGAGTTTTCGATCAGGGCTCAAAATGATTTTAACGGATGGTATGAGGAGTCCTAAGACAAATTTTTCACATTAAAAAGTCTATAAATAAAATTAGGGTTGAATACATTTTCAATACCTATGCATGTACAAATTAAATAGGGAGAGCGAATAAATTTGATGGCCATGTCCTAGTTATATTTTTATTTTTTTTGATACAAGATATTAGTAGGACCTCCATAAATCCTTAGCATATGACATACAAGACTCAGCCACGTCTTTTTAGTTAATAAGATAACAATGACTTATTTTATGGATACATACACATGTTACTCATAGCATGGTATTTATCATCATGTGTATTATGATGAAAGTGCATAGCATAAGTTAGACCGACCCACCCAAATCTGACACATAATACATATTATCGGTGGATGTGGTTGCTTGCCGTGCATGAACGTTGATTGAAGAAATCTTAGCCATTTATTTTTGTGAGGTGGAGGTTGTCTACTTTATCATTTTTTTGTATGACATGGCAGTTGTCTACTCACCTCACACCATTCTCAAGCAATGTGCAGGGTTTATTCTTTGTAGAGGGAAGTTGTAGCCAACCCTACTTCTTTTTGCCTATAGATAACATAAGTCATGGATTTACATGGTTGTAGTATGCGTGCAAAAGAAATGATGCTTCGTCCTTTGGTTTGGCAGCATTGTACAAGGCTCACGGGTGGCCACTGCATTTGTTAATTTCCACTATAATTTAGAGGGAGTAAGGGAGAGGGAGCCAATAGTTGTGCACCCAAGTTGAGGGGTGTACAACACACATGATAAATGACATCAAATATTGAAAAAAAAAAACCCTTTAATAGATTTTTTTTTCTTAATCTAAATACTTTTTTTTGAGCATTTTTATTTTATCCGAAAGTGGGTTTTAAATGGATTTAAATCAAGTAGTTTTCCATACAAAGGAAGAAAGGGTGGACCTATTCAGTAGTGGCATTATGTCATGCATTTTTTTCCACTTATGTGGGCATCATGTGATTGGGTGATTCTTTGATGTGATTTGATGTGACACATTTTATTAGCTACTTTTTTTTTTCAAATGTTGAATGACAAATGTACATGTACTAGTCACTCACCTTCACAAGGATACCCCTCAACCATCATTGGTCCATGCTCCCACTATTGGCTCCTCTCCCTTAATTGTGGTTGGTTATTTAGGTGGGATTTCACAGAGACCTATGCCCTTTTCCCTCTTTCTAAGTTTGTGGACAGTTTTTCTGGGTACCCATGCTCTTTCCTTTTATTGGGCTTGTTATCAGTTTTTATAATTTTCCGTTGGCTGCCAACAAATTTCATCTGTTTGCAATCGTGGGCCTTGAAGTCATAATTCCAAGTTTGGATAATTTCTTTGACGACAGAATGAGATGTTAATGGAGTCATCGTTAGGCGTTGGTGGAATATATACATCGACGTTCTTCTAGATTGAACAAACAATTGTTTAATTTTTAATTTTTTTAATATGCTTTTCGTCTCTTTGACTAAAACCTCTTTGGCCTTGTTTCCTTGAAGTATGATCGTATTTATTTATTTCTTACATTGTTATTAATAATATGTTTTGCATATTTTTTATTTAGGTTATTTTTGTATGGAGATAATGCATAGAATGTTTCAATGTCGGTCCATGGACGCAAGCCACAAATATTTAATGCCCACCTTTTATTTTCAACTTTTCATTTATGTTTTCATCTTACCTAAGAAATTTAACACCGTCTAATTAAAAAATTGAAGCCATAAAAAATATTATAAAATAGCAAGGCTCGACCCATATATAATAATAACCAATTACACAACTAATTAACTTGCGAGTTCTTATAGCACTACTTTTTTCCCTGCAAAATTTATTTGACTATCCATTACTCATCTTGACCCATTTTTGTCTATTCTAAATAATCCAATCTCAGTTACATATGTAATTGGGATATAATTTTTTTTTGTTTCCCCAATCAATTGTTACAACCTATGAGTTTCCCAGCATATTAAGACTAGTAATTAGTGTGACTCAACTACAATTTCAAAGTAATTTTTTTATATCTTCTTCCATAGAATTATCTTACATTTCTTTAATCATTTCCTTTCCATTTTAAATCCAAGTGGGATGGGATGACAAAATTCCCACATAAGACAAATAATAATCATTGTGTTGTGAATATGCATGTGAGGAGAAATATATGCATCATTATAATTTGGCATGCATATGCTCAAAATTTGACAATGTGATAAGAATAAGAATCGTAGTGCTTAGAATCTAGTTTCTAAACTACCTTTTTTTTTAAATGGTGGAGATTAAGAAGGTCAAATGTGGTGCGCACACAAAGTGTGTCTATTTTTGTGTCAAAAAGATAACAACCTATTGTGTGTGCACCCCCCCCCCCCCCCCCCCCCCCCATTTTTTGAGTTCTATAAATTATTTTACAAATCCCTTTTGGTATAAAGTTAGCTAAGACCATGTATGAGGTCCCACTAATTTTTCATAATTTTTGGATGAATATATAATTTTTTACTAATTTTCAAAGTGAACACATTCCAAAAATGAAATATTTGTGTGTACACCCCCGTAATTTTGAGAAAAATAGTCAATTTTTTGTTTTTAAATACATGTAGAATGGATTTTAGATGAAGCCTTGTTTTTTGAAATTTGGATTGAAAAAATCATAAATTATGTACAAAAAATATACATACGTTTTGGCACAGAAAAGAAGGCACTAGTAAAAGAAATTAAGGATGAAAGTCTTTAAACTAATCAGATTTTAGAAAGAAGTATATTGTCAAAAAGGTAAAATCGAGCTTGACATCGCAATGTAATTTTTTTTTAATATTGTTTTATAACACATGAGAAATTGGGGTGTACACATGAGATTTTTATTTTTTTTTGTAAAACACAGATTTATTCACAGATTACACAGTAAAAACCTTAAGTTTGGATATCCTAGGAAAATCCAAGCCTATGGATTGGGAATTTCAAATCCATAGAAGATAAAAGGCATGCACGATAAATGCGCTCTCATTATAACACAAACGTGCGTTTGTGTTCATGTTATAACATGTGCTTATTCCTAGTAATGTTATAGACATGTGGTTTTGGGAGCTATATATGTACTTTCAAAAATAAATGTTTAATTTATTAATCTTTATACTTTATTATTTCTTATACTTTAAATTTATTTTAGTAAATATAAGAAATTAGGGTCACTCTGCACCTTATGGAACTAGTCTCACAGCTCCATAAGTCACAGTTTAGAAGATAGTTTTTCATATTCTAATTTGGTCAGTACATAGGTATTTTTCAGGATTTCAACATTCAACCTAAAGATTTTAGGGTTTAAATTCTACAATCGATATCTGTTTTGGGAAAGAATATAGTTATTGTTTAGGTTTTGGGGCCTTCTTGATTGGTTATTGACATTTGTATGAGTTTTAGATGTGTCAAAACTATATTTTAAGAACCTCATAACTCCCAAAGGTAACAACAATTGCTCAAATATATGGACTCATGAAATTCCTTATAACACATAAAAAATCAAAACACATACAAGTTTGTTGGAATAATTTTCATTGATGTCAAAGGAAGCTAGCAACAACAAAACAATTTGATGGTAGAATTGATTGCCATTGATGTAAAATGTTCATCATCTATCATTTGGATCTGAGCTGGTTATAAATCTCATCATCTAGAGCTTACAATCACATGTAGAGTTGGTCTGGAGCTCAGTCATAATGCTTTTCATTATGGAGCTCGTAGTGTAGCTCGTTTGGAGCTCGGTCACAATGTCTGTCCATCTGGAGCTAGGAGTATAAATGGCCCAAAGGTTAGAGTAGTGTTGGTCATTTGGAGATAGGCATTGCTCGTTTGACCCAATGTCTATAGTCCGGAGCTCATAGTAGAGTTTTTCTATAGCTTTCTTAAGAATTTCTCTCGTTCAGAGTTAGAAGTATGATTGGTCAATTCATCTGGATTGATAAGAAGACATGACTATGAGTAATAAACTACAAATTGAGATTTGAATATGGGCCACATTGATACATCTGGAGTGACATGTTTATCATGTTTGAGAAAATATATGACCTGGTTAAGTGAAGATTCATGATCACGAGGACTGTGAGTAAAGTATGTAATTTAGCTATAGGTTGAGTGGTGAGTGAAAGGCCAAAGGCCACTAATCAATGAAGAATCATTGGATCATGTAGGCCAACTATTCCAAGGAGTTGAAAACATGTTTATGATCTTGAAGATACAGTTCAACCGTCTCTAGCCACTCAAATGGTGAACATGACTCACTTTATGTTTTCTTAGGTTCTATAACCATAGTCATTTGATTATAAACCTAATGATTGATCCAAAACATGTTCCCTTGATTAGATCCTCTACTCCCGCAACACCTATTGTGACATATCTACCTTCTCCCCCTTTTATTTCTCCACATGTTTCTAAAACTATTCCATTTGTGAGATCACCTCCAACTCTTCTCTCCATTATTTCCCCCACCCTCCTATATGTGAGCCATGTTGCACATGAAATGAATATCTTGGACATGATATTTAAGATTATAGCACTCATCGAAAACATATGAAGAAAATCAAAGTGGAGGCTAGGAGAGATCAACAAAAGAATCCACTCAACCTTATCTACACCAATATATTGCTCTTATTACGGATTTTTCTCACATACAAATGATACTTTTCAGGTTATCTATCACAAGCACCAAATATAAGAACACTCTCCTCATGCACAAAAGTGAGGGGCTTATTTTCATGCAAAATGTATAACATGAAAAATTAAAAATTTGAGCATGAAAACTAAGCTCACAATTGAAAATTATGTTTCCCATGATTGAGGTGGAATTTGCAGTGTTATAGTGCAGTGTGGAGGTCAAGAACATGGAATTCATTCTTAGAAATTCCTCCAAGTTTCATTCAGGGATCAATCCTTCTATCAAGAGGAGGAAACCTATCTCCATGAGGAGAAATTGAGAAAGAGGGTGTCTAGACATCATAAGCATGCTTCCACTCAGGTGACATCTTGGTCAGGGAGGTGAATTGTGAGATTAAGAAGAGATCATCATGTGAGGCTCAAGGAGTGATTTGATGATCATCATATCCTGACTCTTCCATTGTGTCCAAATATCTTCGAGGAAAAAATCAAAAGGATCTAGTCATGTTACTAAGGCATCCAAGACCATCATGTGTGAAGGATAAAAAATTCACCTATTCTCATGAGAGGGATATGAGCAAGAAGTGTGTGAGCATCCTAAATTCGATTCCATTCAAGGAGGATTTTGAAGCCAGGAAGGGTAAGAGGATGATATTCATATGGAGATGTTGTCATGTGAATTGACTAACCCAAAAATGCAAAACTTAAACCATGACAACCAAGCCACAATGTGAAATCTTGCTCCCAAATCTTCCTGAATCCCTCTTTGGACCAACCTACTTCCTATGTCATGATCACTTTTTCCTTGAAGGTATTCCTAATGCATTGGGTGAACATGTATAAGTTTTCAAAAAGGTGTAACAAGGTCCATTATTCCATTCAGTGAAGTGCAGTAAAAGACTAATTCTCTGGCAAGCCTAGAAAGGAAATTTTGGCCATTTCAAGCCTGTGTGCATCCTCTGAGAGGGTTTTGAAAAGTTATTAAGTATCTAGATGTGGTATTTGAGATCCTTGAAGGTGTTTAAAGTAATTTAGGAAAGGTTTGATCATTCAGGGATAGTCTGTTCAAAAGTGGGTTTTCAGGTGCAAGGAATGAGCAGTCAAATTGTGAACCTTGACTTCTCTGACTGATTCTATATCTCTAAGGAGTTAGGAGGAAAAAAAGTAGGCACCAGAAATATTGAATAATCCTCTACATTTTGGGAGCATCCATTTTGATCCAAGGCCACCAAAATTGATGCTATAAATCACCTCATACTCTCAAGCAATGCATACCTCCCGAGAGTGTTTCTAAACACTTAATCAGTGCTTGGTAATGAGCTCAGTACATTGTGGAGGTCAAGAACATGTGATTCACCTTAAAGTTCTACTTCCATGAGGATAAAATTGATCAAAAGGGTGTTCAGATGTTGTAGGCATGTTTCCACTCAAGTAGTATCTTGATCGAGGAGGTGAGTCGTGAAGTAAAATAGGGTTTCATCATGTTCAAGAGTGAAATGTGAAGCTCATGCAGTAACTTGAAGGTCATCATGTCTTAAAAAATCATACAACACCTTGTAGTGTGTTCACACCTCAAAGGAGGAAGCATATGCAGTCACATAATTTCAATTCAACAGGTGGTCATAGGACAAGAATTCATTTAGGGAGAAATCCTCTATCTACAAAGTGAGGACCTATTTCAATAAGTGAAAGACAAGAATAAAAAGGTTTGAGCATCATATAATTGAATCTTGGTCACATAAGTGAATTGTGAAATCCTAAAGAAGTAAGAAAGTGATCCTCATATCCTAACTCTTGCTTTGTTATCAAAAGAGATCATCATGTTCCCATCACAATGTAGATTTCATAACTATGTTTCTAAACACTTATTCGATGCTCTAGAATACTTCATATCTCATGGAAGAAGGATATTGTGATCATCTTCATCCTCACACTACCACAAGACTGAGTTTTGACCATTTCAGGCTCACCTTGTTCAGAACTAGCCTCATGCTCTCCAATGAGAAACTACTCTTGATTTTTCATGTTCTCTATGAAAATTCCTTCTATGAGATGGATCTTGGTAGGTATTTTGAAATATTCAACATCATCATAGACCTCCTTTTGATTCATGTTTGACAACTTCCCAAATTATTTTCTTTCATACTCACCAACTCATGTTTGACCCATTGCATGTTATGATGTGGCTTACATAGAATTTCACTCTCTTGAACAGAGAGTGGACACAAATTTGGGGACAAAATGGAATGATCATCATTCTCATCGTGGGGTGTAACAATAATCTCTATGATGGTGGCACTCATGGGAGATTCAAGCACCTTCATTTCATCATGTTCATAATTGATGAAATCTTCTCCACCAAAAGGGAAAAAGAAAGATTCATACTCATTTGGAAAGTCTTCACATTGGGTCTCAAGGAAATGGTTGAACACTTGGAACTCACATTCCCAAATCTCATTGAATATCACCCTTTTTTCTTCATGAGTGGTATCATCCTTGAAAGACTTGAGTACTTTCATACTCATACATTCACCATTGAGAAGGTATTCTTCCTCAAATGGAAAAGAAAAAGATTCATTTTCACAATTATGTTCATTATTTAATCCTTCAATTTTTTTCCTCCAAAATCCTTTTGGAACTCCCAGAATCATCCAAAGGTTTTAGTTTTTACCATTAGGACATTCATTACCTACACCAAGAAGACACAAGTTTATTCCCTGCACCAAGAAGACCTAGTCTTGCACATGTTATCCCTGAATCAAATTTTCTTTCCTAAAATTTCCTAAACTAACTCAGACATCTTCAATACTCTCCAACATCACCCTCAGATTCTTTGGATTTTCCCTAAACGCTCTCAAAGGATGTTTATTGGCTGCAAAATGGCCAAAAATGGCCTTTTTAGGCTCTAGAGGAAGTAGTCTTTCATCGTGTCACAATGAATTCATTAATCATCTTGGGTGATCATCCCTGCACACTGAAACAAACTTGAAAAACTTTTCAATACTTTCCTCTAAGATCAGGTGAGAATTTAACTAAGGGAAATTTGGCCAGAGGAAGGATTCACAATGATAGGGAAACATGATTTTCAATCATAGGCTTAGTTGTCATGCTCAAAGTTTCAATTTTGCATGCTATAGATTTTGGATGACAACATGTCAATAACCAATCAAGAAGGCCCCAAAACCTAAACAATGACTATATTATTTCCCAAAATAGATATCAATTATAGAATTTAAACCCTAAAATATTTAGGTCGAATGTTGAAATCTTGAAAAATACCTATGTATTGACCAGATTAGATTATGAAAAATTATCGTTCTAAATCGTGACTTATGGAGCTGTGAGACTAGTTCCATAAGGTGCACAGAGTGACCCTAATTTATTATATTTACTAAAATAAATTTTAATATAATAAATAAAGTATAATTAATAAATGAAAATATTATAACACGCTCATGTTTTAGTCTTGGTAATTACCAATCCTAGTAATTCAAAACACAGTCGTGTTTTCCCAAAATGCCCTCGCGTTTCTCTTAAAATAAAAATTTTGGTCGCTTTTTGGTCCCCCATCTATGAGAACTTTCCCTTGACATGGTATCTTCTCATTAATAATTTGGAAATATTCTTTTTTTATTTCAATAAACTTAGCTTACTATTTATTTAGTAAAACCCCCTTCTCACTTTCTCCCCTCTCCAAACACACCTTTCCTCCACCTCATTTTACACACGGGTTTAGTGGAATATTCTTGTGTGATCCATAGTCAAAAGGCCACCCATGATGGTTAGATTACTGTACGTATTTCATTGTTTTCAATAAATGGAGCTTCCCCATTCCTAAGCAGAGGGACCTAGTCGCAAAACATTGGTGAAAGCCCTAATTTTACTATGTGACAAATTATTTCACCAAAAAAAAATTGAACCCATCGTGGGGCATATTTTACTATCATGTACCCTATGACAATCCAAAAAATCCTAAAAATAAAATATACCAAAAATACATAAAAATTCTTAAATAAAAATATCAAAAATATCAAAAAAACATGAAGCTTGATGCTTGAAAGCCACTATTGTTTTCAACTATAAGCCTTTCACATTCTTGTTGCAAGTTTTCTCACAAGATGGTTGAAAAGAGATACATCAGATTGGATAGATTGAGAGGTATTATTGATCCAAAGTTTGAAGATATTCAAATAAACTAATATTAGATCCAAGATGATCCATATTACTATTATCAATCATCATCTCCATCTGACACATCGAGTGATACAATAGGAAATCAAATTGAGACTCCTCCTGAATCTCCAGTTGCACCACTGATAGCTATTATTCCCCCAGAATAAAAAGCATAATAAGAAGCAGAAGAGGAAATGGAAGATGAAATGGAAGGACATCAACTAATTATTCCATGGGGAAGGAATACTATTTCTCTTGCTCTTACACCACCTCTCCATGAATTGTCAAAGGGATCCTGTAAGAATATTAACAAATTCAAAGGTGATGGTACCCAACTTCTTGAAGAACATATTACAGATTTCATCACTACATGTGGAGTTCTTGGAGTTACACATGAAGATATTTTAGTAATTTTATTCATAGAGTCACTTCAAGAGAAAGTATTTGAATGGCCATACCTATTTCCCTCTCGATCCATCACAAATTAGAATGATATCATAACCAAATTCGAAGTGAGATTCAAATCAACTGAAGAATATAAATATCTTATTCAATTGGTCCAACTAAAGAAAGAAGAAAATGAATTCATGAGAGATTTTTTGGCCTGATTCAACATATTTTTAAAAAACTACCTGTGGAATCTTCAACATCTGATGATAACAAAAACATATTCTTTATACATTCACAATTTCCTGAGTTCAGATTTATCCTACAAAGAGCTCAACCTTAAACTCTTGAAAATGCCCAAGACTATGCCAATGAAATAGAAGATGATCTGATTTTTTCTTGGAAATTGAAGAATCCAAATGATAAGAAAAAGGGTCAAACCTCCAAATTTTTTTACCACAAATCCTCTTGTTAAAAAATTGGCTACTGATATTATTTAATTACAGAAATAACTTACACAAGTCAGCTTTCCGAGGGGAGGTTTTTAAATAAAAATCTGAATCAGAATAGAAACAAAATAGTTGGAGGAGGAATAAGATTTTCTCTTGAAGCACCTACTATTAATGTCACATGTGAAGCAAGGCCCGAAGAAGTGTATGATGAAGCTCAATTTAAATATGAAAATAATGAGGGAATTTCAGCTATTGATGAGATTGAGTCTATTGGAAACATTGGATTTTGTGAATATACCCTTCTTTGGATGATGAAGATGATGAAACTAATTATGATATGAATATTCATTATTTTTTGGTATTCACCCGTTCGAAGGATGAAGAGAGGGATAATTATTGCAAATTCAAAGATCCTAAAGTGGTGACTCTATGAAAAACAATAAAAAAAGGAAGATCATTTCTTCCCTCTCCCATGTAATCAACCAAGAATAAGCTTAAAGTATCCACAATTTCCTCTACATATTCCAATGCAGGTAATTTTACATCTCCTTTTCTAAATTCTACCCCCATTTTTTCATTCAACTGTAATGATATGAATAAAAATTATACGAGTGCCATTTGAAGAAGTAATCAACCTCTTACTACTACATCCACTCATTCAAAATCCTCATCTGAGTCTCATTTTGACATAATTGAACATGTAAAAATTTCCAAGGTCTAAATTTCCACATTAAAGTATTTGATAACTCATCCCAAGTAATTTTATAAACTTATCCAGTTTATCAAATCAAGTAATTCAAATTCATGATCCATAAACCTTGCTGCAAAAAAGTCAATTCCTGCTCTTAGAGAAAATGCACCTCATAACCTTCTTACCTTTTCATCTTCATATTCTAGAAAAAATAAACCCTTCTACCTCTCCTTGTTGGTCAATGGATATAAATGAATAATTGTATAATTGACTCTGGTGCCTTGGATAACATCATGCTTGAAAAAATTACACATGTTCTTGGTCTCAATCTCATCCTTGCGATCAGTAACAACTATTCCATAGAGATAAAAGTACTTCTCATTGGTTAATTTGATAATTCTTAAGTAGATCTTGTGGACTTTCTTTATAATAAGGTTTTGTCATGTGTTTTTGCAAGGGAAAAATTCAACATGAAAACATTACAACTTTACCCTACTGTCATAATTTTTACTTGTAAGCCCTCCTAAACATGCCTCTAGATAAATTATTCCTCTATGCCAGGAATATCCAATCCTTTTAAGTGCTCATATTTTTAATACCAAACTTTCCCATGTGTTTAAAGTGAAAAATTAAGATCATGGAATTCTTCTGATGCAGTATCTTCTAAGGAAGATTCTCCAGTGAGCATAGAAGGGTTATTTTTCACCTTTCCAATACTGGTTAACATCCCCAGGATATAATTAAAGTCTAAATTAATCAAGATGTGGTATTGAGGAGATAATAATGTTGTCCAAGTGCTTTAGGAATATTTAGGAAATATTTGGAAGTTTAGGGACAAGTTCAGCGAAAGCTGGTTTTGGAAGGTGAAGGAGCTTACAATTCAAAACAACACCCGAGATTCGAGAAGTGCTTCAGGGAGATCTGTAATGAGTTGGAGGTAAAAAATATATCAATGGAAATGTAACTCAGTGATCTAAATTACGGTGGTTTCATATTTTTCCACAAGACATAGGAACTTCTTCCCACAGTCTTCAGAAAAAGGAGGTATTTTTAGGGGTTATAGAAATAATCAAAGTATGATACCCATACCATTCTTCTCAACTTGATGTTTCAAGTAAAATTCAAATTAATAATTTCCCGTAAATACCTCCAGATGATCCAAAAACATCATCATCAAACTTCTCTCCAAAGTAAGCTTTCGAGACTTACCAAAATTTGAAGGTGGACACATGTCATCACCAGGTGATGGAGAATATTTTTGTCCCATATATTATATCCCTTTATGAAATTTTGTACACAAAAATTTACCCATGCCCAAGATATCCCCCTCGATCATCATGTGACCCCGATGAAGCTCAAACTTGCCAGTTAAGCCCCTTCTCACTCTTTCTCAGCCCTCACCATTGTCAAATCACGAAGTTCCACTTGTCCTCACTAGGTGAGGGAATATTTTATTGTACACACTATCCCATCCCCTTGGGACATTTGTGACATAAAAAAATTCCCCATGCCCAAGTTGGGCCTTGATTTTCCATGTGACCTTGGAAAGGCTCCATAGGCCTTTTTGTAGCCACCTCTCCTCTCTGCCTCCACAAATCACCATCCACCACTTGTCCTCACTAGGAGAGGCTGAATTTTCTTACACCAAATTTTCTATCCCCTTAGTATAGTTGGGAAAAAAAATGTTCCCAATCCCATCCCTTTCCCAGGTCCTCCATATGACCCAGTTTCAACCCTAGGGGCTTTTTGAGTGATTTTTCTCTCCTCTGTCAACCAATTTCTGTACGCCACTTGCCAAGATAAGAAGAGGGAAAATTTTCTTCTAAAAAATATTCCATCTCCTTGGGACAGTTGGGACATAAAAAAACCCATGTCTAAGGGATTTTAAATATTCAAATTCGTAAAAAAACTAATTGTCGTTTTTCTTCTCCATGTGTGTTTGAGAAATTTGTTGCCGAAAAGAAATTAAAAAAGTCATTTACCTTCTCAATTCCTCCATTTCCCCTCCATTCCTCAATTTTCACTTCTAAAAAATACCCAAGAACTTTTTTTTTCCAAACACCATGCCCATTTTTTTCTAGATTGACTCCATAGCCAAAAGTATGAAAAACTCATATCTCCCAACTTGGTAATCAAAATTAGGCAAGATGTTTGCACCTTCTCTCTCTCTCAAGATCCTACAAGAAGAAATAAATAGAAGAACTAGAGGTTCCCCTAATTATTAATGGTAGAAAACACTTGATTTCTTCCTTAGCTCCCACTTTTTCAATTTTCCATCATTCTGGTGGATGAGGTTTGAGATAAAAATTTTAGCACAACATCCGAAGAGAAATCTATTCCACAGGAGTGATTTTTCATCAATCTGAGCTTTGGAAGACCATTTATTAAAATAGTGAGTACCTGGTGCTTATACTTACTATAAATAGAAATTTTCCTGAAAAAGAAAAAACTTTGAAAATAGCAAATTCAGAAAACAACTAAGATGACAAAGGAGGATATTTAGGCCAAAAAGTAAAAAAGCATGAAAAAGAAAAAATTAAAAAGTACATTTTTTAAAATAGAAAGTGATTGAAAATTACCAAGAATTTTCTTTAATAATGTTCAAAGAATGTTGGGGGTTTCAAAAAATTGATTCCAAGATAAAAAGGTAATATTTCCCAAAATATTAGCCCCTGGATCCCAACGGCTAAAAATAGAAAGTTCTAGTTTTGAGTGCAAAAACTTGTTATCGTCTCTATTTTGGTTCATATTATTTATTTTCATCAATATGAAGTTTAAATTTTCTACCCTCGAGCTTTTTTTATCCTTTTCATCAGAGCACTAAGTATGGTTTATAGTGATGTGACCCATATGGACCCGAAGGATCTCAAAAACATAATGTTAGGTGGACCAAGAGAGCCTGTGGAGGATAAGGTCTACACAAGAGGGTTGTATGAAACATGTGGCCATACCATATCCATTCAAAGTGAATATTTAGTGTCAGAATGCTCTTATCATTATGGGATAAACACTCGAACCATCAAAGCTGACTATAACTCGGTCCTGACATTACCTACTCCAAAGGAAATTTCTCAATGCATGTAAATTCCCATCTAGAGAAACATGGTCATGATCACAAAATATTTTACATCAGGTGAGTGGTCTAAGATCAAATCATATCTCAAATGCCTCACTCTTGGTTCATGGTTAAATAAATGTAGAAAACCCTCTTGTATACCGACGTCTCTCTCTTGAAATGAATTCCCTGAGGGCTTCTTAGATGCCATCATTATCCAAAAATACATAATGGGAGAAGAAACCACTTGAGATTTCCATGACTGGATGGAATTTTTCATTCTCACAATCATCGAGGGTATAAAAATGATGGGTTGGGGGAAAATTATCAGCAATAGATTGCATCATCAATTTCTTCAAGTGTCATCTTCCAAAAATTTCTTCATGATTTTATACGTGGTCTATGCCCTTATAAGCATAAGACCATTTAGGGGTTTGACACTTGCTTGAAATGTTTCTCACACTACTCCTAATTATGAGAAATATGCACATCTGGTATTGAAAGAGAGAAACTAACACTTTGTATGAGTGAATGATATGCTCATAATATTTTTCACTAGGCTCTTGGAAGGGAACTGTATGATAGAAAATCAACACTTGACCTTATTCCTACCTGACCTCCCAAGGTTATGCCGGGATAGTCGGTGTAGAATATAAATGGGTGTATGGGTGTGGTAGTGAGAAAGCTAACGAAGAAACCTTATGTCCTCAACATGAAATATTGGGATTTGTGAGTCTAGAGAAAAGAAATCCTCCCTAACTCTAAGTGGCATAATGGAATGATTAGATATAATGGCCACTCAAAGACTCCAATCAATGTCGAGCTCTGCATGAGACTCTGTCTTGTTGGTTGTGGGATACAGCAGAAAATGATCTGCGGACACATCGTATGGATTTCAAGACAAGGTCATGGAAGTGAAAATGAGAGGCATGATGAACCACAAGACCTATGGGAGGTTTTTTGGTCTAGTCCAGAAGGCCTTAGCCTGATCGACTGCTATGTTTAACACAGAAAGTTGCTCAATGATGTCAGGTGGAAGTGGTGATGATCTAAATACTAATGCACATAAACCGGTGTGAATGTTTAACTGGTCTACAGGATCATTGGATTGAGGGACTTGTGGATCACAACCATGAATGCATGGCGGTTGTGGTCCTTGTATGGTCATACGTATGGTCAACCCCTGTTACCAAGAGCAGTTAAATAATCGTAGGCCTTTTCAGTTGCAATGTTTTGCATAAGTAATTGTTCTATCTTTTCAGCGTAAGTTGTTAGTGTGTGTAGAACCGTCAAATGTAAACTTGTATCAATGTTAGTTATCAATTCTAGCCTATTAGGTTATGGGACCAATGGATCACAACTGATTGTCTTTTCTTGTTATGGACCGTTGATGGTCATGCATTGGATTGAATTGATTGAGTAAAACAAGTTAACTATCAATGAAATTTAAACTATGTTTTTGGTATTTTTCACAACATATTTGAGAAAAACAATGAAAGCAAACTAATCTAACAAAAGTAAATCTTTTTGTTCTTTTCTAGGATTTTTAACAATATTTCTAATCTACTGATTGAAAATAAATACAAATATTTAGCCGGTTGTAGACAATTATTTGTGCAAATGTATGAATCTAGTTCTAAATAACTAAACTAATCTAATCAAAACCCTTGAAACCCTACCTCAGAGGTAGACAACAAATAATAACCCTAGAAGAGCTATTGTTCTCCACAACTTCCCTAGTAATATCAAAGAGAAAACTCTCTAATGATTTGATCTACTCTGTGATTGCTTGATTAATTGAAATGAACAATTTACTACTCTATTTGATGTGAACTTGTAATGAATAATTCAGAATTAACAACTTTGAACAACTAAAGCAAACAAATAACTAATTCCAACCTGGATAAGTAAAATCTTTGGAAAATTTGATTATATTGTTCTTTTTCCCTCAAAGTGTCCTTTATTTCTCTGTGTGTCCAAATGAGTCCAAGGAATTGGGAATGCAAAGGCAGAAACTAGAGAAGGCACTTGAGAAATGACACCTTAAAGGAAGTCTGGTTGCAATGAAAGTAGAAGAGAGATAGCATAAGAGATCTAATCTTGGCTATGAAATTTGTAGCAGGATTGTGGCAGCAATACTATGCAAGATATACAAAATTCTCAGGCCATTTGCTTGAATACAAACATTAAATATATAGGAATTAGCTGGGATGTGCCTTCATGCACAAGGAAGCCTTTGAGTTCCAAATCATTGGGTGAAGAGGCAGTTAAACTAATTAAATCTATTTAAAAATAGAAGAGGGCAGGAAAACCATGAAATCAAGACTATTTTTAGGTAATTTGGTTCACAAATGCTTCCTAATAGTCAAGTTAAGTGAAGCATTGCATGTTAAAAACACACATGATGAATTCTGGAAAATTCATGCACAAGACCGCCGCCCTGTGCAGGGTGGAAGTTTTAGGACTACTGACCTACTCAGGGTGGCAGTCCTGGCACTTAAGACCAAAACATGAATAAAAAGACATAATGATACAGAAAGCTATAAAAAGCATGGTAAAGATAAGTACAAACATATAGGAAACAAATATACACTGTGAATGGGTTTAGGAACTCGAACACCTTCTGAAAGGACATGAATCATCACTGGGGACTGTTGTAACCATTTTCTGACAATGTAGCACATGCAAAATTGGGTGCATACATATTTCCCCCTCAGAGAAGCGTTTTAGCCATGAAGGGGTGTAAAACGTAGAGTTTGATTATGGCATTCCCAAAATGGGGAGTTAGATATTTATACCTGACACGCCCATGTGTCAAAATATCACCATTCAAACTCTCGCTACCTACAAAACCAAAAGAAGACTCAAGTGCAGATAGATAAAATATTGAAAAATAAATTATAAACTAAAATGACAAGAGGAATTACCATTTGTGCGGGGATGAGAACTTACATTTGCCAGTGCTCCCGTCATGTGAAAACCTGCACTCAAAACGAGGTCATAACAATGCATATATGTATCGAATAATCCCATTTTTCAATTCATTTACACGTGTTGATTTGGTGATTTTTGATCCTTGGGCCCACGGTGACTGTTTTTGTCGAGAGGATAGCCAAAACATTTTTTGTGAGATTGCAATCATGCCTCCACTATCGGAAGATTGACCTACGCGGTTTAAGGTTAGTTCTTCTCACTTTCACATTTTTAAACCTAAAACTTAGAAATGTTGAAAAGTTTACCTAGGGGGTTGATTTTCAAAATTTCTTGTTTTAAATGAGTCTCTAGGGGGGGCGCCCTTAGGGCAGCCGTTTATTTAACCTAAAATGGTCATTTCTTGCATTTTTGGGCATTTTTTAGGGCTATGTACCCATTTTGGAAATCGATGCAGTACCACTGCCCTGTGCAGGGTGGAGATCATAGGGCCACCACCCTACCAGGGCGGTGGTCATGAAATTGCCGCCTTGCATCGGGTGGCAGTTTCGAGTAGAATGGTCAAAATTTAAGTTAAACTTGATTTTTTTTGACTTTTTGGTATTTTGGCATTTTTTTGTTGAGCATACTTATTGAAATGCATTGCTAACTTGCTCTTTTTCTATGTTTTGGTGAATGCAGAAGAAGGAGGAGTATATTCATTGGAGTTATGAGTGGGAGTGTGATTGGCTCCCGAAAGTGTTATATTAGTTGACCCATGATGAGGCAGATACCCTCGAGAGAGCAGGGATATGGAGGATTTCCCTAGTTCTGCATGTTAGTCCTGTGAGTCACATACTGTGTGACTTATTTTCCTACTGGGATGCAGACCAGGACACTTTACGGTTGCTGGGTGCTAGGGGTGAGTGGACTATCACCCTAGAGGATATATATCATATCCTTGGGCTTATGATACTCGGGAGGTGACTGACCTTGGAGATAACAAGCTCCAAATTTATGATGCCACTGTGGGATACCTACATGGGAGATCCCGTTGTATCCTTCGATTGGAAGAAGGGAATGAAGGTCCATTCTATTACTACTTCTCCCATCCCCATCATCCACAAGGCCATCATGGGTATCCTTACCTCGCAGTTGATCAGGGACAAGGGAGGTGATACTTTTCTCTACTACTGGGCTCCTATTATCTCATAGATTGAGGGACATGGCCAGAAATATGCCTGGGGAGTAGAAATCCTATGGACCACTTATCATGACTTGTACAGGGTTGTTAGGTTACAAGGGTAGTCATTGAGCCACCCCACATTAGTTATGAGCTGGGTGTACAAGCGTATCACCCTATACGGGAGAGGAGTTCTAGTGCAGGACCCGAGGGTTGTCCAGGAAGCTAAATGGAAAACTATATCAGTTCTACAGATGCCACATCAGCCAGTGGCTTCTATGACCACAATGGACTTGGTCGCCACCCACTATCAAGACATGGTAGGGTTGTGGGGGTAGGAGGTGACCACAATGGTAGCTTGCTCCATTACCGGTCAATTGGTTGACAGGGCAGGTAGAGTTGAGATTCACTCGTTTAGCTAAGTTCCTTAGTAGTTTGGCCTTGCTTACATTGATATGCTTCCTCCTATGGTTCCAGTGCACAAGATCATTCAGGAGGCACAGAGGGGTCCTAGAGGTGATCCTAGTTAGATAGTAGTTATTCTAGGGGTGCCCATTGCAGTTAGGTGGGTGTTCCATGCTTGACGGGTAGATGGTGCTCATTGATCACCCTTTCTCCAAATCGAGGCTGCTCTTGCTCATTGTGGAGAGGACGATGAGCCCATTGATATTGACTCTGATTCTGAGGAGTTCATAGGAGATGAGACCGAGGAGGAGTCAGTGGGTGGGGATAAGGGTGATGAGGGGCTAGGTGGTGAGGCTGGTGGGGAAACCCACATAGAGGAGGAGGAGAGTGAATCTGAGTGACACTCAGGATGTACTGAGGGTGGAGTGAGAGGAGGTGATTGCAGAGAGGGACCACTTCCTCAAGATGGATAGGGAGATGAAGAGTCCATGATAGGACAACGCTTTGCCTCTGGATTTAGAGAGGTCTCGCAACCACCACCACCACCAGCAACTGATCCCACTTGGATGGCAAGAGATCCGAGTATATTGATATCTCTCCCTTGATTTTGTTAGTTAGAAATGTTAATAGATATTTCTCATTTTTATTTTGTTTTTGTAATCTTCTAACTTGTCATTTATTCTTCTTGTTTTTCTCGCAGCAACTGAACAAAAGTGGAAAGAGGTCATTCGACAAGTGTGCATGGATACCCTACTAATCCCCTCAGGGAAGACCCGAGCCAAGCTGACTGAGGACTCAGGCTAACCACTAGTAGCTAACATACATACCGACTTGTTCGTACCCATCTGGAGGGCAGCAGAGGTGATGGCCTCTCTTCACACTCAGGTGGTTGGATATGAGACAACGAAGTACTTGATGATGAGGAGTCATTCTCACAGTGAGACCACAACCAGTGGTTTCCACCATGAGAAATCTCATCATTCAGTCCATTCCCATCGCCATATCCGCAACAGGAGTCCTAGACGTGTCATGCACAATATGAGGGATTTCATAGGGATTGACGGGCCATTGAGCCCCTTTATTGCTTTGTTTCCATTTTTTGAGGTGTTATACATTTTTTTTATATATTTCGGGCTCATTGCGAGTGTTTTGACCACACCTAGTGTGCAATGGCATTGTACTCAAACTTGACTTATTATGATATATATAGACTCTCTTTTTTGTTTGGTAGTTCATCGTATCTGAGTTGACGTCTTTTATGGTTTTCTTCACATGTGTACTCTAGATGTTTAGAAATTTCATTTTTGTATGCTTTCCAAAATGTATGCAATGGATATAAATGCTAACAAAATGTTTTTTTTTTGGATTTTGTAATGCTGATATGTGATGATGCAAACACACTGTGATGTTGAACTTTAGCTTCTCTAAGCAATTCTTGGTACTTCGTGTTTTCTTGGAAAAACGTGGTGATAAAGTGATGTGATATAAAGATTGAACTTTTCCCACTCCCAACTGCTAAGATGCTAGGGCTCAACACCAAGATCCAAGAGGGGTGCAAGTCACAAATGTTTGTTGAAATAACAAATGATGAGAAAGAGAGAGAAGACTTTGACAAGACCAAATTGAGAACCTACTACCTGACCCAATGCAAGTCTAATACCTAGTTTAGAATGTGAATTAATTTTTAGTTTATCTAGACTTAGATCCGTAGATGACCACTTCGTTGAAAAAATTTGGTTTTGAGGCTTTAAGCTCTTTTTGGAATTTCAGACATCTAACTCACTTTGTTTTGATTTCTAAGATTTCACTGTGTTTGAATGAACTGCTTTAGCTTTCTAATTTTTCAAAGAGACCCCCTACACCTTGCCCCATACTACTAGTAGGAAGTATGGGCTTATCACCATGGAAAAGGCATAGGTGATTAAGGGAACTTCTTTCCTTTCCCAATCCTATGCCACTAGTAAGAGACATAAGCTCAACACCAAAGGTCGATAGGGAAAAGAAGTGTGTAAAATAATTTTTTTCATTGATTTGTAGCTGAAATGTTTACTTAGGAATTTTTTTTAGAATGTTCTTATTTCCAAAGAGATATATACGGGATAGATGTGACACCATAAAGCTTCTAGAACAGACTGTAGGCAAAGACACCTAATCTAGAAGAAACTACGAGTAGAACCAAGTATGCAGGCCTTGGTATGGTTAATTTCAAAGCTTGTCTTTCCTTATTTTGAACTGATGAGATGATTTGGATTAGTTGGTGATATTGTGAAGATTTGAAGAGAAATGATTTGAAATGTTTTGCCAATATTTTTAGGAGTTTTAGCAATTGTTACGAGAATAAGTCCCTTGATAAAAAATTTACGAAATGGAGGTGAAAATGAAAATGCAATGCGGATGCAATAATGTACATATGAAGTGTAGATGAATCATGTGTAATACATTTTTAGGTGAAGAGAGTTGACGGATTCACTAAAATCTTCACCTTCTAGAGTACACAGGTGATATGCCCCATTTTGTAGTCTTCCATTACTCGATATGGGCCCAACCATCTGGGCCTGAACTTCATACCCTCACCGGTATTTTTGTTAATCCAAATATCAAGTCTTAAAACCAAATCTCCATCATATATCTCGTGTTTATAAACCCTCTTGTTATACTGCTGGCACATCCGGTCAGCATAAGCTCTATGTCATTGTTCGGCATTAAGCCTGGCCTCATCAAGGATTTACAATTGAGAGAGTCATGTTTCTCGATAGGAATCTTCTCCAAAAATACCCTGCAATGAGATGCAAAGATTGGATATTTCAAATTCAAGGGGTAAAACTACTTCTGCACCGAATCCTAATGAAAAGGGGGTTACCCCTATTGGTGTTCTTATCGATGTTCAATAGGCCCATAAGGCTGGGTATAAATTTAGGTGCCAATCACATTTTTTTCCTTAACCATTTGAAGGAGAATGGATTTTAATGTTTTATTTGTTGCCTTAGCCTGTTTTTTGGCTTGAGGGTAATATAGAGAAGCTATGTGATGGTTTATCTTGAATTTCTCACATAACTCATATACCTCATCATTTTTGAAATACATTCCATTATTTGAGATAATGACTTGTGGGACACTGTACCTATAAACGATCTGGTTCCGAATGAACTTAGAGATCACGGACCCTGGTATGGTGGTAAGAGGCATGGCCTCTACCCACTTTGTGAAGTATTATGTGTCCGTGATTATGAAGTTGTGGCTGTCAGTTGATGAGGGAGAAAACTTCCCTATCAAAACTAGACCCCATGTGGAAAAGGGCCATGATGTTGCATGATTGGTTGCAAATCCTATGCCAGTATGTGGATATCATAGAGAAATCTTTGCATTTATGGCACTTATGTACAAATTCTACCACATCATGCTCTAATGTGGGCCATAAGTAGCCCATCTGATGTATTTTCTGAGAAGTGGCATGGCCTCTGAAGTGACCTCCACATACTCTAGCATGTGATTCGTAAAGAATATTTTTAGACTCTTCTTGATCAACACATCTTAATAACATTCCATCAAAGGCTCTGCGATAGAGAACTTGTTCTAGAATAACGTATTTAGTAGTTATGATGCATAACCGTCTCCTTTGTTGTGATGTATTCCCTTCGGGGTATGCCTTATCTATGATGTAATTAATTATGTCAATATACCAAGGGCATGCAATGATTGGATGCTTGATTTCTACATGGTACACACACTCATTAGGGAAATCTAAATCAACTAGATCACCTCCATCCATTTGGTTATCCGCCAACCAATCCACATTAACCTATCCTTTTACAGACTTATGATTAACAAACGTCAACTCAAACTCACCCATTAGCGTTATAAAGCGTCTGACCCTTTTAGACAACGAACCTTGAATTAAACAAGTCCACATATGATTAGTCTTGATGATCACCCTTGTTTCTTGGTTCAATATGTGGTGTCTCAACCACTTGGTTGAAAATACTATATCTCATTCCCTCTCTACTTGTGTGTAACGTGTATCGTAATCAAGCAATATTTGGCTAATGAAATAGACTGAATGTTCACGCTTATCATCAGCATGCAAGCTAGTGAGACATATGTTTCCCTTGAATATAGAATGAGGGGCCGGTATGACCTAGGAGGAATAAGTGTGGGTGGCAAGAGTAAGAATCATTTTATTGATTCAAATGCTTCATTTCATTCTTATGTCCACTCAATGCAGCAATCATTCTTTAGTAAATTGTTGATTGGATGAATAAGTGAAGGTTAGATCAGGGATGAACCTTTGAATTGCACCGAGCTTCCCAAGGAACTACCTTACACCAGATTCATCTGATGGTGGGGTCAAATCCAAGTACTGCTTGGATTTTGGCTAGATCTACATCAATCCCTTGTGAAGATATAATGTATCCCAATAAATTTCCTCCAGTTACACTGAATATGCACTTTTCTAGATTTAGCATGACAATGTATTTGATTAACTGAGAGAGAATTATATACGTAGTACCTCAGGGTGATCACACCGTTTTCTATATTTGGTTAGGAGATCATCAACGTAAGACTCCACAATTTTGTGAATAAGATCATGAAAGATGTATGTCATGGAATGTTGGTAGGTTGCTCTGGCGTTCTTGATCCCAAATGGCATGACTGCATAGCAATAGGTTCCCCAAGGAATTATGAAGGTTTATATGGTCTAATCCTCCTTAGAAATTCAAATTTGGTTATATCCCGAAAATCCATCCATGAGAGACAACAACTCATAGCCAGTATTGCGTCAACAATGAATCAATGGAAGGTAGTAGGAAATCATCCTTGCGGCATGTTTTTTTAATGTCCCAAATGTCAATACAAATATGGATTTTTCTTCTTTTTAAGAACAGGGAAAATGTTTGATACCCACTAGGAATAGTCAACCAATTTGATGAACCCTACTTACAGGAGTTTCATCACTTCATCCTTCACCATGAGAGCCACCTTTGGCTTTATAGGCCTTGACTTATTTTTAATTGGCTTGGCATCTATCTTTGTAATAAGGTTATGGACTGTAACGTCAGGAGTAATCCATGTCATCTCTGTGTAGTTAAACGTGAAAGATTTCAAGTGTTCCTTGAGAATCTGTGTATGTATTTCTACTTCCTCTGGAGTTAGGGAGTATCCTAGCTTCACGATTCTGGGTTCTTCCTTCATCTCGATGTTGATATTGATTGTTCCCTTGATTAAGGAGGAATTTCCCTCCTCAAACTCAGGAGGGGATAGAGGTAGCTCTAAATCCACCTTTTCTCCTACCTTGTAAATTTTGAGATCTTTTCATGGGGAATATTCTATCATGGGATTTCCAAAATAAGAAGAAGAATGTGGGATTAGGGAGAAATCTAACCTTGTGATGAACAAGATGCAATTCTGCATAAGTGTTTAGATATTCAAGAGTCTCCCTATCACTATCAAAATGTTATGATATGATAGACTCATTGTTCAGCTTCTATATATGTCAGCATTGGGGTTATCGGTATTTTACGAACCAAAGGTTCAACATAAACTGACACTGTGAAATTTTTATCTTCCAACAAAGTGCTTGGAGTGGGAATCTAAAGTTCCTATAGATTCTATCAAGAAGGTTTTGTTCATGAGGAATTTCTTTGATTGATATGAAGTCAAACCCCTTTGTTAGAATTAGCACTGTTGTTTTATAGAGTTGTAAATGCTCATCTCTAGTCTCATACACCTCAGATACCTGATTTATGATCAATTGTGAGTATCCTAGCACTTTGATATTATCAGCACCCATCCTTTTGGCTACGATGAGACTAAGGAGGATGGATCGTATTCAGCCCCATTATTTGTACATTCAAAGTTTAGCTTGAAGGAAAAAGGTAGAATCCTTCCCTCAGGAGAAGTAAGGATCACACCTGCCCCAACACCAAAATGACACCTACCTCCATCAAAGTGGAGAGTCCAATAGTTTCTTGGGAAAATAGATTTTGGATCATTCTTTGTATCTTCTTCCTTTGCCTCAATTACTTCAGCCATACAAACCTCATCTGCTGGAAGAGAGTCTGAGTCCCAGGGTATGTCCTATACCCATATAATCAAATGGAAGGAGAATAGGTAAATCCTTTTCTAAATCAACAATATTTGCTGTGGTTCCTAATGACACTATCTCTATGATGAAGATTTCATCCTTGAATTCGGAGAATGCCTTCGATCAAACCCGCAACCTCTAACTCTATTACGGGTGAGCTTTGCTTATAGAACTAGTTGTCTTGTTAAGATGTTTTTTGGAAGCTCAAACTCAAAATGGACTCCAGGTTAAATTTGCTAAGTGTATGTCGAAAGGTTTTGGGTCACCTTATGCAACATGAATACTTTCCCTAAGATGCGGGAATCTTACTTCCTGAAACAAAGTGAAAGGGATTGCCTTCATACGATGTATCCATGGATGACCGAGAATAATATTATAGCTGGTTTTCTAATCTATAATATAAAATTAAGTCTAAACCATATTGGGTCCTAAGGTGACTAACAACACTATGGTCCCTATCAAAATTTCCTTGAGGCTTTCATATCCCCTTAGGGTGTTTTGTGTTGAGGAGTAATTTATTTCTCCATATCCTAGTTTTTACAAGAAAAGTGAAAGGGACTATGTTAAATACCACCCCATCATCAACCATTGTGTGTTTAACATAATTGTTGTAGATCCATACCTATAAATGGAAGGTTGGGTCACCTCTACATGTAATTTCAGCATCATTCGGTATCTTACCTATGTCGAAGACAAACCTAGTATCTCTATCTGGCTTCCCAGGAGGGTAGACATCAAAGTACACAGGGTTTACCTAGGATTCAGGAGGAGGAGTGAAGTTGATCAAATGACCATGACCTAATGCTTCTAAAAAATAATATCTATGAGTAGGGGAGTTATTTAGCAGATCCAAGAAGGAAATGTGAGAAAAGGTCTTTGTCAAGTCATTGATTAAATCATATGCTCCTACTCGATTTGAAACCATTTGTAGGATATCCTCTGTTATTGGTAGATAAATGGGTATCGGTTGTGTGGAACAATCCTTAGTTCTGGTGGAGGCATTAATCTAAGGCTCAGTTACTAGTTCAACCAATCCCAATATTTTATTTTGTTGATGACCATCCAAAGGAGGTGCAACTTGTGGGTTTGAAGAAGTTGAGGCTTCATGATCGTTGCCTCCTATTACAATCCCTTTATTTGGACCATTAGCATCTATCCTACCTTATTTTGGACAAGTAGGAAGAGGATCATTAAATATCCTTAGAGGCATGTTTTGAGGTGAAACTGGTCCCACATAAGTGTTTTTCATTAACACGGTTGGGTTTTCCAGAAACATGTCTACAGAGAGCTGTCTTTAATCTTTAGGGAAGCGTTGTAAAAAAAATTGTAATCACGGAATGTTCTAGCCTCATGCTCATGGAACCTATGAAAACCAAAATAAAAATTGGGATTTTAGTCCTGAGGTCTTTGGTTTGTGTTTTGTTGTGATCTGAAATTCCGATCATTGTTCATTTATTGATTATTATAGTTAAAATTTTGGAACCCCTGCCCCTGATTCTAGAATTGGTTTGGATACCCGACTGGGTATTGATTAGGTCTTTGGGTTTGCACTTGTCTTGAATGTTGAGGTTGTTGTTGTTTTTGTTGCTGTTGAGGATGATTAAAATCCAAAGTGTTGATTGAAGGTGAAAAGTTATTATTTTTTTAATTATTTCTATTCATATTGTTATTGTTATTGGTCATGTTTTTATTGTGAGAGTTAACAACATTGTGTTTCTTTAGTGGATTGGTAACTCCATCGGTTGTCACCCCCACGATTCTTGTTAAGGAAATTTGGTCCTTGATTATTTTTTGTGTTTTTGGGGTAAGAAGAGTTACTTTGATAAGGAGTGATTAACCTCCCATTTGTTCCTTAGGTATTACAACCATTGCCTATGGTTGTTTGGTCAATTTGTAGAGCACCCTCTAGCACCTCCTCATAACTCCTTAACAGGACTTTTGGAACCTCTTCCTTTGTTTCTCTATTGAGAGTGTGAAGGAAAAAATCAAAAAGTTCCATTTGATCCATATTTAGAGCACTTGAAGAGGAATAGAGGAATTTTCACCACCTTTGAATGAAACGGACTCATTTTGTTCTTGTTTGATATGAAGGAATTCTCTAATTCCTACTCATAGAATTTGGTTCATGTCAAAGGCCTTAATGAACTTAGATACAAATTTGTTTAAAGGAGTGTATTGAGGCCTCTGGTATCCTGTAATACAATTCTGAGAGCGATGCCTTCTAGTGTCTTAGGGAAAATATTTGTGAGAACTACATCCCACGGGAGCAACTCTCAAATGGCCATTACATTATATTTAATATGTGTGCATTAGGTATCTCCCTCACCTTTGTACTTTGGTAGATCATGCAAGGGTCTTGGGAGTATTACAGTCTGTATGGATAAGTCTGGAGGCTCCTTAAGATACTCAAAATAGGTCCCCATTGCGTACATTTCAGCCATTGAAAATCCTTGTTGGGGAGGTGGAGGTTTCATTGGTTGTTGAAACGGTGCAGTCGTATGCATGTGTTGGTGCATAGGGAATCCCATGTGGCTGACCTTATCGACCTAGATAAGTGGACATATCCCCCTATGGTGATTTAGAATAAATGTGCATATAGGGGGGTTGACTGTTTTGATATGGAATCAAAGGCATAAAGCCAAGAAAAATCACATTTCCAGCTGGTATAGCATTCGAGAACACACTTCCAACTAGTGCTTGTTGTGGATATCCATATGTGGTGGGGGGGCATAACCAAACTACCCATCCTAGTTAGAAAATATCCAGGAGTTGGAACACTTGTATAAACTGGAGGAGTTTGCACAGTGGGGGCTTGTCAAAAATTTTGTGGATATTGAGAAACTCTTGCTTGCCCAATGTATGAATTTTATGTGTTTTAGGAAAGCTCTAATTCTTTAACTCTAATGTATTGGGCAAGCTCTAATGTATTAATCTCATCCTTATGATTGGTAACAACTATTCCATAGAGATCAAAGTACTTCTCATTGGTCAATTTGATAATTCTTAAGTAGATCTTGTGGACTTTCCTAATAAAAAGGTGTTGTCATGTGTATTTACAAGGGAAAAATTCAACATGAAAACATTACAAATTTACCCTACTATCAAAATTTTTACTTATAAGCCCTCATAAGCATGCCTCTAGATCAATTATTCTATGTGTCAGAACTATCTAATCCGTTCAAGTGCTCATCTGTGTTGTACTAACCTTTCCCATGTGTTAAAAGTGGAAAATCAAGATCATGGAATTCTTCTGATGCGATACTTTCCAAAGAATATTCTCCAGTGGGCATAGAAAGGTTATTTATCACCTTTCAAAAATTCATCAAGAGGTGGTATTGAGGAGATAATAATGTTGTGCAAGTGCTTTAGGAATATTTAGGAAATATTTAGAAGTTTAGGGACAAATTCAGTGAAAGAGGGTTTTTGAAGGCAAAGGAGCTTGCAATTCAAAACAACAACCAAGATTCGAGAAGTGCTTCAGGGAGCTCCATAATGAGTTGGAGGTAAAGCATATCTCAATGGAATTGTAATTCAGTGATCTAAATGATGGTGGTTTCATATTTTTCACAAGCCATAGGAACTTCTTCCCATAGTCTATTTTTCAGCATGCACAAACCTACGGTCGTGAGAAAAGGGATTTTTTATGGGGTTATAGGAATAATAAGAGCATGATACCCATACCATTCTTCTCAACTTGATTTTTCAATTCAAATTCATATAAATAAGTTCCCAGAAAGACCTTCGGATGCTCCAGAAACTTCGTCCTCAAGCTTCTCACCAATGTAAGCTTTCAGGACTTAGCCAAATATGAAGGTGGACACATGTCATCACAAGGTGATGGAGAAATTGTGTGTCCTGTATATTCTATCCCCTTAGGAAATTTTTGACACAAAATTTTTCCATGCCCAAGGTAGCCCCCCGGATCATCATGTGACCCCGACGAAGCTTAAACTTGCTAGTTAAGCCCCTTCTCACTCTTTCTCAGCCCTCCTCATTGTTGAATCATGAAGTGTAACTTTTCCTCACTAGGTGAGAGAAAATTTTATTTTTCCAACCATCCCATCCCCTTGAGATAGTTGGGACACAAAAATAATTACCCATGCCCAAGTTGGCCCTTGATTTTCCATGTGACCCTAGAAAGGCTCCATAGGTCAATTTTTAGCCACCTCACCTCTCCGCCTCAGAAAATCAAAATCCATCACTTGTCCTCACTGGGTGAGGGTGAAATTTATTGCACCAAATTTCATGTCCCCTTAGTATACTTGGGACACAAAAATTTTCCCAATCCCATCCGTTTCCCAGGTCCTCCAAATGACCCAATTTTAGCACTGAGGGATTTTTGAGTGATTTTTCTGTCCTCTGTCAACCAATTTACGTATGCCACTTGCCAAGATAAGAAGAGGGAAAGTTTTCTTACCAAAAATATTCCATCCCCTTGGGACAGTTGGGACATAAAAAATCACCCATGTCTAAGGGATTTTAAATATCTAAATTTTTAAAAAAAACTAATTATCGTGCTTCTTCTCCGTGTGTGTTCGAGAAATTTGTTTTCAAAAAGAAATGATAAAATTAATTTCCCTCCTCAATTCATCCATTTCCCCTCCATTCCTCCATTTTCACTTCTAAAAAATACCCAAGAACTTTTTTTTCTAGACACCATGCCCATTTTTTTCTAGATTGACTCTATAGCCAAAAACATGAAAAAAATCATATCTCCCAACTTGGTAATCAGAATTAGACAATATTTTTGCACCTTATCTCTCTTCCAGGATCCTACAAGAATAAAGAAATATAAGAACCAAAGGTTCCCCTAATTTTATTGGTATAAAACCCTAGGTTTCTTCCCTAGCTCCCACTTTTTCAATTTCGCATCATTCCGGTGGACGGTTCAAGCTAGAATTTTTGAGCACAACATCCGAAGACAAATCTATTCTAGAGGAGCTGATTTTTTGTCAATCTGAGGTGTGGAATACCAATTTACTAAAATAGTAAGTACGTAGTACTTTAATTAATATAAATAAAAAATTTTTCTTGAAAAAGAAAAAACTTTAAAAATAGCAAACTTGGAAAACAACTAAGATGACAAAGTTGGAGATTTAGGCCAAAAAGTAAAAAGCATGAAAAAGAATAAGTTAAAAAGCAAATTTCTAAAAAATATAAATTGATTGAGAATGGCCATGAATTTTTTTAAAAATATTCCAAGAATGTTGGGGGTTCCACAAAATTTATTCCGAGACAAAAAGGTAATATTTCCTAAAATAGTAGCTCCTGGATCTCAATGGCTAAAAATAGAAAGTTCTATTTTGAGTGCAAAAATTTGTCGTCATCTCTTTTTTGGCTCATATTATTGATTTTCATAAATATGAAGTTTAAATTTTTCTAGCCTCGAGCCTATTTTTTCCTTTAAATTAGAGTACTAAGTAAGGTTGATAGTGATGTGACCCATATGGTCCCGAAGGACCTCAAAAACATAACGTTAGTTGGAACAAGAGAGCCTGTGGAGGATAAGGTCTACACAAGAGGGTTGTATGAAACATGTGGCCATACCATATTCATTCAAAGTGAAGATTTGGTGTTTTAATTCTTGTATAATTATGAGATAAACACTCGAACCATCAGAGTTAACTATTACTCCATTTTGACATTACTTACTCTCAAGGAAATTTCTCAATACATGTAAATTCCCATTTGGAGCAACATGATCATGATCACAAAAGTGTTTACATTAGGTAAGTGGTCTAAGATCAAATCATATCTCTAAGGTTGTGTTCTTGGTTCATGGTTAAAGTAATGTAGAAAAAACCTCTTGTATACCGAAGTTGCTCTCTTGAAATGAATTCCTTGAGGGCTTATTAGATGCCATCATTATCCAAAGCTAGATAATGGGAGAAGAAACCAATTGAGATTTCCATGACTGGATGGAATTATTTGTTCTCATAATCATCGAGGGTATAAAAATGATGGGTTGGGGGAAAACTATCAGCGATAACTTACATCATCAATTGCTTCAAGTGCCAGTTTCCAAAAAATTCTTCATTATTTCATACCTGGTCTACAACCTTATAAGCACAAGACCATTTAGGGGCTTGAAAATTGCCCAAATTTTTTCTCGTACTGCTCATGTGTATGAGAAATATTCACATCTTCTATCAAAAGAGAGCAACCAACACTTTGTAAGAGTGAATGACATGTTCATAATGATTTTCATTAGACTCTTGGAAGGGAACTGTAGGATAGAAAATCAACGTGTGACCTTATCTGCACCTGACCTCCTGAGGTCTTGTCGGGACAAACCGTGTGTAGAATGTAAATGGGTGTGTATAGGTGTGGTAGTGAGAAAACTAATGAGGAAACCTTATGTCCTCAACATGCAATATTGGGATATGTGAATCTAGGTAAAATAAAGACTCCCTAACTTGAAGCCGCGTAGTGGAACGATCAGATATAATGGCCAATCAAAGACCCCTGTCAATGTCGAGATATGTTGAGACTCTATCTACTGGTTTTGGAATACATGGAAAATGATCTGCAAACGCCTCATTTAGATTTCTAGAAAATGTCATGGAAGTGAAACGAGAGGCATGATGAGCCAAAAGACCTATGGGAGGTTTTCTGGTCTGGTCCAGAAAGCCTTAGCCTAATCGGCTGCTATATTTAGCACTAAAAGTTGTGCAATAATGTCAGGTAGAAGTGGTGATGATCTAAATACTAATACACGTAAATCGGTGTCAATGTTTAACTAGTCTTCCCGTTGGGTTGCAGGACCTGAGGATCACAACCATGAACTCGTGGCAGTTGTGGTATTTATATGGTCATACATATGGTCAAGCCTTATTACCAGGAGAGGTCCAATAATCATAGGCCTTTTCAGCTACAATGTTTAATGTGAGTAATTATTCAATATTTTCATCATAACTTGTAGGTGTGTGTAGAACTTCCAAACGTAAACTCGTATCAATGTCGGTTATCAATTCAGGCCCATTAGGTTGTGGGACCAATGGATCAAAACTAAATGTCTTTTCTTGTTGCGGGTCATTGATGGTCATGCGTTGGATTGAATACATTTAGTAAAACAAGCTAACTATCAAATGAAATTTAAACTATGTTTTTTGTATGTTTCACAACATATTTGAGAAAAACAATGAAAGTAAACTAATCTAACAAAAGTAAATCTTTTTTATTTTTAATAAGATTTTTTACAATACTTCTAATCTATTGATTGAAACTAGATACAAATATCTAGCCGGTTATAGCTAATTACTTGTGCAAATGTATGAATCTAGATATAAATTATTGAACTATCTTAATAAAAAAACCCTTGAAACCCTACCTCAGAGGTAGAGAATAAATCATAACCCTAGAAGAGTTATTGATCTCCATAACTTCCCCAGTAATGTCAAAGATGGAACTTTCTAATGATTTGATCTACTTTTTGATTTCTTGATTATTTGAAATGAGCAATTTTCTAGTATATTTGATATGAACTTGCTATGAATAATTAAGAATTAATATATTTGAATAACCAAAGATAAAAAATAACTAATTCCAACCTGGATAACGAAGATATTTGGAAAATTTGATTGTATTGTTCTTGTCCCCTCAGAATTTCCTTTCTTTCTCTGTGTGTCTAAATGAGTCAAAGAAATTGGGAATGTAAAGGCAGCAGCAGGAGAAGGCACTTGAGTAATGGTAGCTTGAAGGAAGTCTAGTTACAATGTAAGTAGAAGAGAGATATCACAATAGATCTGAGCTTGGCTATGCATTTCCTAGGAGTGTTGTCGCAACAATACTATACAAGATACACAAAATTCTCAGGCTATTTACTTAAATACAAGCATTGAATATATAGAAATTGGCTGGGATGTGCCTTCATGCACAAGGAATCCTTCGAGTTCCAAATCATTGGGTGAAGAGGCACTTAAACTAATTAAATATATCTAAAAATCAAAGAGGGATAGAAACCATGCAAACAAGACTATTTTTAGGTAATTTGGTTCACAAACGTGTCCTAAGAGTCAAGTTAAGTGAAGCGTCACATGTTAAAAACATGCATGATGAATTCTAGAAAATTCTTGCAGAATCGCCACCCTGCGCAGGGCGATGGTTTTAGGGCTGCCACCCAGGTAGGGCAAAGGTCCTGGTACTAAAGTCCAAAACATGTATAAAAAGACATTAAAAGCTAGAAAAATTGTGGGAAAGATAAGTACATGCTTCTAGGTGACAGATATACACTGCGGATGAGCTTAGGAACTCGAAAACCTTATGTAAGGACATGAATCATCATTGGGGAATTTTGTAACCATTTTTCAACAATGTAGCACATGCAAAATTAGGTGCATACAGGTACCCTCACTCAAGAATGTCTCCATAAGTTGCTGCTCTAATTAAAAGGTACGGGTCATTTTTTATACAGTTTTTAACCTTCTCATACATCTGATTGTTTTTTTTTTAACATGATCCATGAAGGTTGTAACTCTATCTCAATGAAAATATCATGTTGATCAATATGTGTAGGGAAATTTCTCCTGTCAATAGTATGTTGAGAAATCAAAAGAAGAAGTTGATTTTTTTTCCTCTTTCTCTAGGGAGTTTCTATCACAAAAGTGCTCACGTGGCTGCCAACATGGAAGTTTCCCTCTCTTTTATACACATGTACTCAGAAAATCCAAGGGTGTAATTTTACATCTGAAGTGATCCAAACACTTTTCACCTAACCGACATGTATCATGTTCCACATGTTGAAGACTACTAGGTGAATTATGCCAACAATTTCGAATTCAAAGATCGATATCAAAAAAGGATGACAATCAAGAAAATGAGAGAATTCAAGCTTGATTGGTATGAAGATGGCAATAAAAAGGAGGGCATTAGATGTTTGACTTAGATTATCCAGTATTAAAATCCTCACCCCTTCTACAAGTGTCTTGGATTATTTTGAGTTAGGTGATATGAATGAACGAACATAGGCGGTCATCAAAATATCAAATGAGTGGTTCAAAAGGAAGAGGGCTTCCCTCATTTCATCAGGTAACTTCCCAACTCTTCAAAGGCAGGAATCCCATCATTCTTCATCCAATTTCATGGAAAAATCTCCCATCTCAACTCACTCTTGAAAAATCTCAAAGAAAAAGGTAGTGGAACCAGAAGCCCCTCGCTACAAAAGGTTACATAAGAATGTGATAACAACATAGGACCCTATGGTTTATTTGGAGCATGGATAAATTGATCGAGTTCATCTCTAAGCCCCTCAACAATCCCAAAGTTTCTTATCCTCCACTTTCATACTGGCCTCGCCTGCTCAAGATGTTCTTTCTCATTCGAAGCAAGAGGTTGCAATCTTGCCAAATACTAATCCCGAGAGGAATGATATATTTATATGGGTGCAGAAAGTGATAAAAAAAATAATCCCGCATGGTAACACAAGTGGAATTCCTCAACTTATCAACTATCACCACAATTGTTAAAGGAAAGAAGGTAAAACTAGCCTAAACAACTTCACACTTCTTTATCGGTGCTTCGGTAAATCAATATGTTGAGTTAGTGTAACCAAAGGTAATCAATCCAATTGAATAAATCACCCTAGTTGTTTATGATATGGCCAAGATTCCCCTAAGCCCAACAACTCACAAGGGAGACACACATTTTTCCAAGGAATTTTCTACTCGCCTTCTTGCGAGGAATCATGAGTACAAAGAAAAGATTGATTAGTTTGAATATCACGTGAAATTGATCACATCATATGTGAAAATTTTCATAGAACCAAATACATCTTTATCTCTTTCAATTGAAGAATTTACTCGTATTAGTATCTTCAATCCAAAGTCCGTTCGAAAGACACATGGTTTCACCATACAGGGATGATAAAATGACAAATGGGTGAATAAGATTGTGGAAAAGGGGAAGTTTTTACTATCATAGATGATCTCATTGTTAAAGTACTTGTGTGTGAAAGTCACTGTTGTAAATATCTTCCCCCCGGGTAGATATAGACAAACCAAAGAATATGGAAATAAGACAAAATCAAAACCTGACATTTATTGCATCGCCAACAAAGGGGCGCAGGTAAATAGGTGTCGACACGAAGAAATTCGTGCCTTGGCGTAGGTAAAGGGCGCATAGCAAAGGATGTCGACACGAAAAAGAATGCGCCAAGGCGCAGGCAAAAGAGTGTCGACATGTAAAAGGATGCGCCAAGGCGTAGGTAAAGGGTGCATAGTAAAGGATGTCGACATGAAAAAGGATGCACCAAGGCATCGGAAAAAGAGTGTCGACATGTAAAAGGATGCGCCAAGGCGTAGGTTAAGGGTGCACAACAAAGGATGTCGACACAAAAAATGATGCTTGGCGTAGGTAGGCACAGGCAAAGGATGTCGACATGTAAAAGGAATGGCGCAGGTAAGAGGATGTCGACACGCCAAAATCGTGCCCATGGCATAGGTAAGAGGATGTCGCACACATGAAGTGTCGACATGGTAAAATTTGTGCCTTGGCACACGTAAGAGGATGTCGACATAAGGATGGATGCCTATGGCGCACCTTCAGGAGGCGCAACATTTTGAGCACTGACAGGAAGCAGACCCTGGCACAGATATTCAGATGGCCATAACTTTTCACAGGGAGCTCGGATTCATGCAAGGTTGGACTTTTCGGAAAGCTTACGAGGTCCTCTATCCAACTACGACTGGATATATTTAATTGGGTGAGAAAAAAGTTCTTAAAAATACAAAATACAGTTCGCCACTTTTTGGGTTTGCTAGGGTTCTCACCTACCACCATAATGAGATGAATTAAATGCAACCTGGAGGTGGTTGGGGTAGATTTGGAATTCCTCTCTCTTTTCTCTCTCATTCTTCCTATAAATTGTAAGGAGGGGCTTCTTTCTAAAGGTTGGACATTCTTGTTTTGCCCCTCCCTTCTTCTCTTTGGCAGGTGAATTTGTGGAGTTCAAACCTCCCATCTAAAACTGTAATGCAACTTTGCCTCTTGGCATTTTGTAGTGTATTGTATCAATCTTTGGAGAAAATAATGCATGTCTGTGGATGATTCTCAACCCTCTCTGTGTTCATTTGCATCCTCCTGATCTTTCACTACAAATCTGGTTATCTGTGCATGATCTTGCATTACATTTTAATGGTTTGTGTTTATTGGCAAGACAGGTGTTCTTCATTCCTCGGTGCATCACCTTTGTAGTTTAGGTTTTATTTTATGCATCTTCTTACCCTGTCTCCTTGGAAAGTTAGATTAGGTTTTTAGTAAACCCTCTACATTTTTACGTGTGCATCTGAACAGAGGAATAGGAACCAGCCTTCATCCGGAGAGCTTTTCCGATTTCGCAAGGTCCCACACTTGGGAAAAGCTCCATGTTATGCAATCGCACTGAGAGTCTCAACCCATCGAGTTGCAGACACTTCAGGGGTGCTGTGATTCACCATCAACAAACATTTTTGGGTTACAAATGACAAGGGATGTTGAAAAAAAAAATCAAGGATCATGTGTATCCACCTGGTGAAGTTGAGGGGAAAAAAATCATTCTCAAGTATTAATTCACAGGTGTTGGTATTCATTATCCTTAAAAATTTTTCACAACATGATTATAAGATAAGGAATAGCACTACCTTAGTACGAAGATATTCCCAACAAGAGATGGGGTTAATGAGGCAACGTTCTTGTTGCTAATTCATGAAAATGTCAATTACACAGATATTTAAATCTTGATCATGAATAATGAATTGCACCTCCAATGACTCTTGAATTTTGTAATTGTTAAACATAGAATTTGGATTCGTCATTTCTTCTTAAATTTGTCAATGTAAATTACATGACAATCATAACCTATAAGCTTTATAATTTGATGTTACAATCTTACATATATGAAATTGGCTAATATGCCAAGTGAAATGACATAAATGAAAATTACCTCCTAGAAGCATAGTTATCTAGTAAACAAATTAACCGTTTAAATCATTTATATGGGTTTAACAAACTATTACCAGTAAAATAATCCATGAGTTCAAATTTGTGTTCATTTACTAATATTTGAAATGTTTTTGTATTATAATTAATGCATAATATGTACAACCTAATATATTAAGTATTTTCACTAAGATTGCTAATTCCCTTAGTGAGAACATGGGAGAAAAATGGAGATTATTTCTTTTGAGACATTCTCTTCATGTCTCATGATTTGTGAATCATTCTAATGATCTTATTCAAGTAGGCTTAATTATTTCAATTGATTCAGGTATGAACCCCTGAGCAAAAATGGATTTAGATCCAAAAAAGAACCCTTTTCAAAATTGAACCAAATAGTTATGTATTCACCTCTATAAAAAAATGTACCCCTATGGTAAAAATCAAATGGACCCCTGGATTCCAGGTATACATTCTAGACAATTAAGCAAATTTATGATGAATACTTATTTCCTATAATGAATTATACTTATAACACAAATTCACATATGGGATTAGCATAGAATTCATACCTTTTAAAAGAAAACATAAATATAACCACAAGAATGTAAGTTATGCTAAAATAAAACACATTGAAACAAAATTCAATGATATTTTATTGGCCCTGTTTGTAGTAAGGTGAGCATTTATGTTGCACATGTACCCCTTATTTTCACATTTTATCAATCTAGTAATATATATATATAAAAATTTAGAAATATTGAACATGAAGCAAGATTATATTTTCTACATTGGAAGTATGCTTTTCTTCCTTTGGATGAGATAATGAAAACATTTTATTTCCTTGAGATATGGGTAATATCAAAATATTTGTCCATGAGGTATAACATTTTTTTACCTACAACTTCATTACAATGAGGACTTAAATGGTATGACTCAAGCATTATATTTTACATGAATCATGTAAAAAACATGATTTCAATTTTTCCATAAACATCTCAGAAATAGTCAAATTTGCTTATAACTTGACTTCTAAAATAATCCTTATTTTTTTTACCAATGATAAAAATAAATCTGAATGCCTTTTACTCTAATATAGATTTTATAATTGAAACTTAAAACTTAGAAATATATTGATCAACATAACAAAATCCTATATGCTTCTAAATTATACTCTTAATCAAATCTCCAGTTATGGACAAAAATAACCATGAAATCCATTAATCAATGTAATACCCAATATTGAAGGTTCATTTAGTGCAGACTTAAATTTATAGTGATTTAGCTTACAAATAAAACTAAACATCATTTAAACTGAAGTAATAGGACAAAAACTGTTATTCCATGCCTTCTATGATTCTAATATATTCCATCGCATAATGAAAAAATATTGACAACAATCTTGGTGCATAAAGATTCATATCATTATATACCATCTTGAAGGTAGCATTTGATTATCCAATTCACAATAATCGATATTGCATTATTTAAATTATAGAAAGCATGGGCAGGTTGTACTTAGAATTTTGATGACATGGGAAATTTACACAGCTGAAACTTGAGATAATCCATGTCAGTAAATGGTTGAATGTTAAACTAATCCAAGCCCATTATTCTATTCCAACCCTTGGATATCCTTTATTATTCATCCTGGAAAAACTAGAAAATCACAGTGTCCAGATTAGACATTGGATTCCATGCTTTAGGAAGTTAATAATTTTGAACCTTTCAGTTCAAAACCCTAACTAATTAAATAATTTGATCCAAATTTGGTAGGAATGATGGGTAACTTCTGGAGTAAGATTCTATCAATTTAGAATAATGGCAAACCAATAAAGTATCACAGATTGAGAACTCATGTTTTGGACATAAATCATTGATAAATTGACCTCAATTTACTTAATAAGAGACCATATAATGAGACTTTAAAGTGTAAAATGTAGGCAAAGATTGTCTCAATGAATTTAATGGATTTACTCAAAAATGGTCATTTGGTAAGTTTCATACATTTCTACAAGTATTGATCCTAGATATGATAAGATATGTGTTGAGATATGAGTCAATAGAAGAATTTCATATAGATAAACCTAATCATGAACTTATATAATCATGCGATGTTTGTAGCACATTCATAATGTGTTGGGCTAAAACACTATGGTGTGAAGATGTAGACTCACATTGAAGTTTACATGCCATATGCACAGGAAAACATCATGAAAATTCGGCAGAAAGTGGAAATAACGAATGATCATTGATATGAGCACACACAGAGGCATTGGATATTCAATATTGGCTGACTAGTGATCAACAATGATTAATAGTACAGAACTATCTATTAACATCTCTATTACCTATACTAGTTCCATTTAATTTAAGGATGAAAGAAATCTTAGAGTTGGAAACTATGCTTCAATGATAAAAATAAAGGATACTATGAATACGACCCATATGTTGCTAAAATTAACAGTGGATTCAAGGAAATCTACAAATAATTATGTAGAAAAGTAGTGTTGGATATCCACCAATGAAGACCCTAGTGGATATGTCTAGAAATTGACTACATTTATTTGGGATGATATAAAATTTTGGGAGCTTGCTAGATGTTAGGAAATAAGGGATAAAATATGCGGAATAATCCCTCACAGAATCACAACAGTAGAAACTAATATGTAGAAAATATTACAGATCTCAAATAAAAGTGTAGAATAAAATAACACAACACAAAGAGACAATATTTAACGTGGTTCACCCAATTTGGGCTACGTCCACCAAGAATCACTTGCTCAGATTTTATTACAAGCCACCGCTCTCTCAATACAATACCCATATCTGTTTGGAGCTATGCTCAACAAACTCTACAGAATTCACACCTGAATTCAAAACACATCTGCAATGTTTAATCTTACCTACCATATGCATAAAACCATATAAATAGACAACTGCTTAAGCAGTTTTACAAAACCGTGGGTATCAAAACCATGGGAAAAAACTGTCCCATAAACCTATGGGTCAAAAATCCCACCCATATGAGAAAATAACGTTTCCCGGTATATCGGGCATGTTTTAAGGCCAAAAAAATTTTCAGGGGCTGTGCCCCCGAACCCCGATGAGGAACAGTGTAAAAGTGTACAGTCTTCAACACTTTCACACATGAAAATAGGCTCCACAACCTAACAATCTCCCACTTGGAGACTAGTTTTCCTCTGAGCAAGCTTCTCAACCCTTCACTAGTTTCTGTGAAGACCAACCAAAGCTGAACACAGCTTCAGTTTTCCCTTGTGACCACCTTGGTCATCATGTCTATAGGATTCTGACTAGTATGAATCTTCTCCAGCTTCAACTTCTCTTCCTCCAAAGTTGTCCTGATGAAATGGTACCTTAACTGTATATGCTTCATCCTAGAGTGGAAAGAAGAGTTCTTAGCTAGGTGTATAGCACTCTGACTATCACTATGCAACTTTCCTTCCTCCTACTTATGCCCCAACTCCTCAAGAAATTGTTGTAACCAAATCATTTCTTTGCTTACCTCTGTGGCAGCAACATACTCAGCCTCTGTGGTTGACAAAGCCACCAACTTTTGTAGTCGTGAAATCCAGCTCACTGTTGTCCCACCTACAGTGTAAACATAACCTGTCATGCTCCTCCTGTTGTCTACATCTCTAGCCATATCTGAATCTACATAACCACACAAAGTGGTGTCTGATCCACTGTAGCACAAAACTTGTCCCCATGGTCCCTCTCAAATACCGAAGGATCCACTTTACTGCCTGCCAGTGATCTCTACCTGGATCACTCATAAATCTACTCACCACTCCCACTGCATGGGCAATATCAGGCCTGGTGCACACCATGGCATACATCAAACTACCAACTGCTGATGAGTAAGGTACCTTGGACATCTTGGTTTCTCTCCTGCTCTGTCTTGGGACACTGCTCCTTTGATAACTTGAAATGGCCTGCCAAAGGAGTCCCAACCGGTTTAGCATCCTGCATATTAAACCTCTCCAAGACCTTCTTAATGTACTCTTCCTGAGATAAAGTCAACTTTCGTTCCTTCCTATCCTGAGATATCCTCATACCAAGGATTTGTTTGGCTGCCCCCAAATCCTTCATAGCAAAGGATTCACTTAGCTGCTTCTTGAGTACTTTTATTTCCTGCATGTTTTTACCTGCAACCAACATGTCATCCACATACAGACAAAGGATAATATAACTTCCATCCTCAAATTTCTTTGTATACATGCAATGGTTAGAATGACATCTAATATAACCTTGCTCCATCATGAAGCTATCAAATTTCTTATACCATTGACGTGGAGCTTGTTTCAAGCCATACAAGCTCTTCTTCAGTTTGCACACCATCTCCTCTTTACCTTTGACCTCATAGCCCTCTGGTTGCTGCATATATAGTTCCTCCTCCAAATCACCATGGAGAAATGCAGTCTTTACATCAAGCTATTCTAAGTGCAAGTCTTCTACTACAACTATTCCTAGAACAGTTCTAATAGAAGTCATTTTTACTACAGGAGAAAAAATCTCATCAAAATCTATACCTTTTTTCTGTGCAAACCCCTTGACCACCAACCGGGCCTTGTATCTTTTCTTTCCTCCTTCTTCCTCTTTGACTCTGAACACCCACTTGTTCTGTAATGCTCTTTTTCCTTCAGGTAGCTTCACCAAATCCCATGTCTGGTTCTCCATGAGAGCTTGATGCTCCTCATCCATGGCTTGCTCCCACTTCTTCCTGGCATCTACCTGCATTGCTTCATCAAAGCTCTCTGGCTCTCCACTATCAGTGAGTAATAAATAATAAAGAGAAGGAGAAAAATGTTCAGGTTCTCTTCTTACCCTAGAAGACCTCCTCAATATAGGAGTTTGGGGTTCCTGTTGAGGGGGTTCCTGAACTGATTCATGTGTCACTTTCCCATCCAGAAGATCCTCTACCGCTGCATATTCTTTCTTGGATTCTTCCCTGTTTTCCTGCAACTGCTGCTTATACATGACTTTCTCATTAAAGACCACATCCCTAGATCGAATGATTTTCTTGTCCTTAATACTCCAACATTTATATCCAAAGTCATCACCACCATAACCAATGAAAGTACATTTTTCTGATTTAGCCTCTAGCTTGGTCCTATCATCCTTATCTATATGAACAAACACCTCACATCCAAAGACTCTAAGAAATGAATAATCAACTTTCTTACCATACCAAGCCTCCTCAGGTATGCCTCCATCCAAGGCACTTGAGGGTCCTCTGTTTATCAAGTACACAGTTGTGCTCACCTCTTCTTCCCAAAAATGCTCCTAAAGAGGCAGTCCTGCATGTAACCTCATGCTCCTAGCACGTTCCATTATTGTTCTGTTTGAATCCTTTCTGATACCCCATTCTACTGTTGCGGAGTTCCTGGAACCATCTTTTACCTGCAATTCCATTCTTAGAACAGTAATCATCAAATTCATTGATCAATGGCATCTTGGATAATTGGATCAAGTCATTGAATTTTTTTCATGTTCCCAAAGCCAAGAAAGTTGCACCCACAATATCCTGATATAGAAGAGAATTTAAAGGAGTGGATATCTTCCCATAAGAACTTAACAAAATTCCACTTGAGAGTGAAGTGGAATCGGAAAGAGCCTTGTATCCATCTAAGTAACTCTCTCTCTCTCTCTCTCTCCCTCTCTCTCTTTTCTACCCCTCTCTCTCTTCCTTCATGTTCTATTTCTTCCTTAAGGGGGTTTTCAATTTCATTTTTTCTTATTCATAATTTGTCTTATGTGACTATAATTGATAATGTAATAAGTCACCCTCAATTAATGAAAAGAGGACTTAATTTGATTCCTAGGAATACGAAGAGTCACATGTTGTAGAGACAAATGAAAGGTCATGATGGGGGTAGGTGAAGAGTCTTTCTAAAGTCTATATATTGTAATGACTTCCCCATTCCAAAGGGCTATCAATTGTGTATGTCTAAGAGTAGATAAATACTTAGAATAAGAAAGAGATATTTATTTCCTCCATTTCCCTTCTCATATGTTATTCCATATCTCTCAATGTACAAATTTTCCAATATGTCAATAAAGAAAGGAGTTTTATGACTTTCTAGGTGAATGAAATATATAAGATTTTTTTGTTCGTGATTTCATCCAGTCTTGATATAACTAAAAAGGTTATGATTCTTGATAATTTTTTGTGTTAATTACTATGATTAATCCCCACCAAAATATGATTTTTTCTACTTGCAATATTAATCCCTCTCCTAATTTCCCACTCCCACTTCCCCAAATTCCTATTAAATTCCTCCCTTGCACAAATTGGAAGAGTTTGTTACAGGTGAATTGGAGTGTGCTTGTTGGATCCCCAACCTCCTAGCCAACCACATAATTTTATTTTTCATTTACAGATAATAATGGGGCTTCCCCATTCAAGCAAAGGGACAAAGTCCCCAAGCATTGATGGAAATCTACAAATTTGTCCCACCGATTTTTTTTCTCTCCAACAGAAAGCAAGTCTTAAAATTCTAGTGGTAGACATTCCAATTGCATATGAGATGTTGTTAATCCAAATATTCTACAGAGACATTGGTGGATATATAAAAATGAATTATTTATATGATACCATACTAGTCAAAGGTACCATAAAGAGTTTACTTCCAATAAGAAAGATGAAATATACTATTTAGAGGTAAAATGACCCAATGGAAGACATTATGCATCAAGATTCAAGAGGTTGTAATCATTTCATAAATTAAGAAGAAAATGATTAACTTACTATCTTGATAGAAGATCTCCCAAGGGTGATGGAACCAGTTGAGGAACATGAGGTTGATTTGATGGATACTAAATTAAAAGGTGTGCCCTTCCCATTTAGCATGGATATTATTTATATGTTTGAAAATGATGGTGATCACGTATTCCTTGACTTGCAAGAAGAAAACCCCCAAATGATAAGTAATGTGGATCATGAGAAAGAGGATGATTCAAACAAGTTCTGGCCATATATTTTCTTTATTTCCAATCATCTCCTTGAGACCCACTGTGAAGGTTTTTCAAATGAATGTGAAGGCGACTATGGGGAAGATTTGAATAAAGAATCTATATCAGATATTGTAAAGTTTACAAAAGGAATTGAAGACCCTCAAATGAGTCTTAAAATCCTGATCTATGATACGGCCATGTAAGATAAGTATGAGTCTAGTTTTTATTCTTCATTTGATGTGAAAATGTTCAATAACGAAGTATAAAAAATGGAGGAGATCAATGTATCTCTTGAAATATTGGTTGATGACACTGAATGTGAAGAGGATTCCTTCAATTTCCCATTTTTTGAATAATATTGTATTCATGATGAATGGAATGTAAAGGAAATGCTTTAATCTCCTATGGATGTCTTCATTCATTAGGATAATGCCTCCATCACAAAAAGTAATATCGAGGTAAATAATGAGTTAGTGTGTGGGAAACATAAACATCTTGAGGAGATGTTGAACATAAATCAACAAGCGGTATATGATGATTTTGAAAACTTCATATTGTTTATCAAGAATCATCTCACAGAAATAAGAATAATGAAGAACATGAAAAATCAGGCAAATTTCCCAATGGAAAACATTAGGCTATTTGCAAACAAGGTGAGCCTGTAATGGTCAAAAATCAATCTTGTGATAGTGAAAAATGAAAAATGTTAAATCAAAATCATGAATTAATGTAATGATGAATTTTCAACATGAAATTGAATTTCAGGGAAATAAGAAAAGTGAGCTATTCATATTGATCTTCAGTTGCAAGAGGAGCCAGGATGAATTTCTCAAGAGAATTCTTGCAACCTCCTTATTTTCAATTACCTAGAGACCTCCTACACCACATGTTTTTCCTAAGAATTGAGGAATGGGTATTAACTCATTGAACCATTAATTGGATTTTTGGAACAACATCATTCCATGTGACCTGTGCACGGGTAACATCTAAAGGAGAAAATCTAATATATTGAAAGTTGGTTATCCCCCACATGTACCATAGGTGATTTAGGTGTGATTTTCCTTGTTATGTGATACATTTCCATTATTTTTATATTTTTCCCTTTCCATCATGTATTTTTATTTCTTGTGTTGTTGCTGTGCTATATGACTCTATTTTCCCAATGGATAAGGCACTGGTCTACTCCCCCATGAGATAGTTGAGGTTCATGATTGCTCTATTTTTCCTTTGTCTAATCTAAAACAAGTCCTTGAGTAAGAGCTAATTGTTTTCATGTTGAATTTCTAGCATGAAAAATTTAAAAATTTTGTCATGACAACCAAACCCACACTTGAAATTCCATTTCCCGGTCAATTTAAATCTTCTATCAAGCCAACATTTCAACTCCGTCACCATCATTATATTTGATAGAAAAGTGTTAAAAAATTTCAATTGTGTTTCATGTGCAGATAAGTGTACCTATCTTGATTCATGAAGGTATTGAGATCTAAGAAGCAAGAGTGCTCCAAGAGGCTTCAAAAGGTCTTTTTTGGTCTTCTTGTCACAAGAGGACATTTCCTGAAAGCTAAATTAAAGATAAAAAACCATCTATAGGTTGCACGAGAGAGTATTGAGATGATACAAGGTATTTTAGGAGTTTTTTAGGAGCCATGAGAGGTTGGGAAAATTTTAAGCAAAACCGGGTCTTTTTGGGTAAGGCACTGGGAAAAGAAAGTTTCAAAAGAGATAGTCACCTCGATTGAAATATTTTAGAAGCATCAGGAAGTGTTGGGAGATAATGTCCTAAGAATTGGAAATTTAACATAACCTAATTAATGGTGCGATAATCAAGATAGAATGCTAGGAGTATAAAAATGTAGAAACCTGTCCATTAGTGCAGCACAAGATTCCTTCTATAAGGTGGAACTTTCTCAACAAGGTTTTAGAAACCCCGAGAAGATTTGGGAGACTAAAAAATCTCAATTGAAATCACTTTCAATGTTCTTCATGACCCATGAGTTGGTTTGGTTCATGTTTGTTGAAAACTCTCCTTGCAACTTGGCTCACCGACACACCGCCCTTGGAAAAAATGGAAGTACAAGAAAATTTTGATGAATAACTAATTTTAAAGATTTATAAATGAGATAATTTGATTAATTGTCATGTTTCTATTTTAATTCATGTATTATACAGACAAAAATCATCAAGTACAGACCTTAGGGTGAAGGAAAGTCTCTGAGAGAAAAATGAGGTAGTGCAAACAAGGTTCCAAAGTGCACTTTGGTGCACTTACACACTTCATTTAAACCATTGCACCTTGGGCTCAAACCCAGAAAGTGCACCTCTATCTAATTTGTGGAGAGAAATAAAGCCGAAATGTAAAAAAAAAAGCAAAAACCAAAAAATTGGAGGCAAACATGAAGTTCCATAGTATTTGGTCCCCCAAACTTTCTCAAAACACATTTTAACCCTAATTACACCTTGGGTTCACTTTTTAGGTGTAATTTCACTCCAAAAGTGTACCCATTCTTTTTGGAAGTGCACTTCTCATGTGTATTTGCACCATGCACTTCCACCTTGGATCTCCACTTCCGATCTCCACCACTCAACTTACAAGTAACTTTTTTTCCATAAAAATATCCATAAAGTGAATTCTAAAACTCATTGTAAGCCATTAAAAGAAATTTGGAGTTGGTTTTTCATCCTTTCATGCCTTTGAAACTCTGCATGTTCCTTAGGTAACCTAGAAGGTTTCTCACTCATATCTCATGATCCCGTGGACAAAATCACTCTAAAATTTGGCCATCCAATCCTAATGATGGTTCCTTAAAGGAGAGGTATAAAACTTAACATATGATAAAATACTCCAATGTTTATTTGAGACTAATTTATCTAGCCATTATTGCTTCTATGC